>CM043698.1:65552500-66130000 GCA_023935145.1 Bretschneidera sinensis | reverse complement strand
AAGATCGTTTGAATCTAAAAGTTTAAGCTTATAGGTTATGGTTCCACCATCATATATATATTATTCACTTATCCAAATTTTTTCATGTGAGATTGATTTTTCACATCTCATCTTTCACACGTTAATATTTTCAAAAATATTTATATGAAAAAAAAGTGGATAAGTAAATATTATATAGTAACGGATTGAAAACCCATTGAAATTAGTTTTTAAGTTCAAGTGAGATACCTGACATCATATATTTGAATTTTTGTTTGGTGAACACTTTAACTTTAAATTTCTTTTAAACTTGAGTTGTTATTGCTTAAAAGTAATATTAGAGTCAATGATTAAGCTTGAATCATACAGTTGACTTTACTGTGCTTACGATGATACAATTGAACAACAGAGGAAGTTCAAAGAACTTGTGTTATGCAATCACATGATAACTTAGGTGGTGAGACAGATGATGCTCGCAGAGTAGAGTCCATAACTCCATATGGCTCCTTAGGTGGAATCTGTAAAGTTTGATAGTTAAAAATCAATAGATAAAAGAATTAGTGGTTTTGCATGTGTTTTTGGTGGATCGTATAGGTTGGTGATAGAAACTTATTAACTTGCATGTGAAAAGCAGATATTTATTAAGATTTATACTTATTTCGTTACTCAAGTAGTCCTGGCATATCCTTTTAGCTTCTCCCAATTAATAATCTCTTTATCCTTGATCTTCCTAAATGACACTAGTATAGTTTATGTAAGGCCCATACCATCAATGAGTGGGCAATTTAATAAATTATAAAGTTTATATTACAATTTTCATGCATATAAATATCAATTAAATTGAAATTTGAGTTAGAAACAGTTTTTGAGGGAAGAAGTTGAACATTTTTTAAGAAGGGGTGTGGTCTGAGAAAGGCCAGAACTATGGTTTGTTTAGATAAAACAAATCGATATGTGAAGAGACGTCATCGATAACTGTACTAAAGATTAGTATGGATACCCAAAAATAAATAAAATACTTATGATAATATGATGAGATGAGATATGATATGATTAGATGTGAAAAATGAAATAAAATGAGTATGATGAGATGTGATACGACGACATGTGGAAGGAATAATTGAAGATTTTGCATTCATTTATTTAATTATATTTATTGAGATGTAATATATAAAAGTGATTATAAAATTCGTGATTATAAAATTCATGATGATATGATTATGAATCTCATGATGAGATAGTTGTGATGGGAAAATGATAGAATTTGATATCTGACATGATATCCATCTGATTGAAATATATTAAAATAATATGAGATAAGAGCAACTGAATGAATGAAAGTATATTAAATTTTATATATGAATTGTGATTAAAATATTATCAGAAATATACAAATCGAATACTTCTAGTAAATTGAAATTCGCTATTTCTCAATATTTAAATAAATTTCAGGTTGCAGATAGGAACTTGGTAGATTCTTCAATCTAAGATCAGAGTAAGTATTTAAGTAAGTTCTCGTAGTTGGCATCTTCAAACAAAAAAAATGAAAAATGAAAAAGAGAAACAAAAGAGAAAAATAATTGTAAAATAGTTGTAACAGTCTTATACATGTAAATGCATCAATGTAATATTTTTATTAGTTTTGTAAATTAGATTTTGTATCTTTTCTATAAAAAAAATTAAGATGAATATTTATAATTATTTTTAAATTATAAATACAATAATTGATACACATTTTGTATTAAAAAATAATAATATCACTTTAAATAAGCACCCAAAATAAGTCGTTACAATATATGAGGAAGTGTGTATAGTTAGAATTCCTCCTTGATAACATAGACTCACGTGTTTAATCAATGATGTGAGAGAGGTTAAGTTGATGAAGCAAAATCAAATTAGTGTTGTAGGAGTCTAGAAGATACCCACCATTAATTTAATGTACTGTTTTTGTCAACATATGTGTTCTATTGCATTAAATTACTTCTAGATAGTAATAGTTACAGGCGAAATCTTGCTTGGCAAAGGGAAAATATTATTATGCTTCAGTAAACAAATTCACCTTACTAGCTTTTCTAGTTAATTTCCTACTATCACTTGGAAACAAACCTTTTGATTGATTTTTTTTTTTTTTTTGGAAATCTTCCTCTAATTCGAAGAATGAGCAATATTGTTAGCTCTTAGTAGAGAACATATGAAACAAAGAGGATTTTCTATTGTTAAAACCTATTAGTTTTCGCTCTCCGTTAGTATATGATGTCTGTCGATGAAAATTTATGTTCAGTACATAAGTCAATAGGTTTTGATTTCATTAACATATATATGTTTTTCGTTTATCTAATTTTTTCATATAAAATTGATCTTTCTTATTTTCATACTCACGCGTAAATATTCCAAATGTTACATGTGCAAATTACAAATTTTCATCTGTTTAGTACATCAGCCTATAAATACCTAAACAGTAGTAGTTGCAAAGGATCTTACATTCTTGGTTTTCATTCAAAGAGGAGCTCTTGTTGCAATTATCTTTCTCGTCTCGCCTATCACATTTCACCAAGAACAATGTCTTTGGAGGACGGGATTGATGAAGGGTTTATTCCCGATCTTCATATAAGTTATGCAGTTGACTAAAGTTATCAACTCAAACAAAATGTAAGACACATTTAACAAAAAAGAAAAGGGAAAGTCTCCAAGTATAATGTGTTAATTTCCTGAATTATAAGAGGACTGGGCCTTTCTTGTAGTGGTCAAGTAAAATCCCATTTTAGGGCCTATAATCTGAGTGTCGGTGAACATTTCCCTTGAGCCGCAAATAGAGATGTCTGACTAAAGTTCACCACCAGATGCGTCTTCCAGATCAACGCCCTATAATCATTCACCACGTGTTCAATCATCAGTCCCTACATAAGAGATGTCACCATAGCATTGATCTGGTACTCTCCTCCAAGTCTTCTGTCCCAGCCGATATCTTTGACGTTACAAAGAACCAACCAAGTCAATGATCTACTGTAGTACCTTTATTTGACAAATCTACAGAGAAGTTTATGGCCCAACGTCAGAGTCTGGAAATATGTTACGAAAAATGGAAACCATGAGGGATACCAACAAAATTCACGAATGTAATGCAATGAAAATGTCATCGTGAAATGAATTCCACTTGAAAAGCTCATTTGATAAGGATTCATTTCCAAGAAATTCAATTCAATAAGCAAGTTCCAAGAAAATTCTTACCAGAAAGAAAATAAGTCCCAAGAAAACCAAATAGCCATGATACTGGAGGGATGCCTGAAACTCATAAGAAGTGAGAATGTGCATGCAACTTTAATTTCAACTGTTTTTACAGACCCCAAGTTCATCATGTAAGAACAGGCACTCCTTTCCCCAAGAAACTAGAAAGGAATTCATCATGTAATATAAGCAATCAAGAAACTGCCACGACAAAATTTTCATCCACAAGAATAATCGAAGGCCACCAGCATTCATCCTTCTTTACTCTCACACCATTTCATTTGTTAACTAAGGCTGTACGACTGAGTCGACCAAGAAACTTGAGCTCGACTAAGTAAAGGGTATTAATGATAAGGAAGATCTTGCGTGCAACTTAATATACATGAATGAACATTAATATTACTTAAAAACTTAAACTCATAAGTCTTTGGCTCAAATCATATATATAAATCATTCTTATTTCTAATTTCAATTTGATGTAGGATTGATCTTTCACATCTCCTCTTACTCACACATAAATGTTCTCAACAATTTTCCCCTTATGTATGAGTCTTCATCGCTCCCCCCTGAGTAGACGAAACTAGTCGTTTATATTATCATCAGTGTCACACGAACCACAAAGAGCCCACTCCGAAATACCATCGGAGTACATTTTTCCATAGGGGCTTGTCATCTATGGGATATATCACTCCATCTTCCACGGGATCACCTGTAATACCCATATTTCTAAAATAAGAGTAAAAAATTAATTTGATAAATATTACGCGAAAATAAAATAGTATATACATGAAAGAATTATTGTTGAATAAAATAATTCTTTGCAAAAAAAAATGGACGTGTGGGGGTGTAGTTACAAAGAAAAAAAAACGAAAAAAAATTGGACGAGCTCATTTGTGGGTAAGAAGAACAAAAAAATAAAAAAAAAATTATTAGGACAACACCTGTACGTTAGGTGTTGTGAACGTGTGTGTGTTTAGTTTTTACTTTATTTCTGATACCAAATCAAGCTTGGTTTTCTTCTTTCTTTAATTCAGAACTATTCTATTTTTTAAAATATTTGGGGCCTGAAAGAAAGGTTGAAAGAGTAAAATGTGAAGTTTATTTTTGCAATTTAGCATACATGAAATTCCCAGAATTTAATGCGGAAATTTTAAAGGGTGTGAATTATGGAAGAATTAATTAGAAATTTTAATATAAATATTATGTTAGGTGTTGACGATCAGCAACCGAGGAAAATTGCTAAAAGGAGCAAGAAATGTAAGGAGTTGATCCACAGGTAGCTCTGAGTGCTACGTGGTTAGTTAGATTTACTTTAAGTAATCAAGATAAATATGAAATATATAATGATAATATTTGAATATATTATTAACATGATTTGGTGATAGATAAAAGTTAGTTGATAGGTATGATAAGAATAAGTGATGTATAGAGAATTATTATATGAGAAATAATATTATTGGAATAATGAGTCAATTTAATAATAAAGATGATAAGTGAAATTCTTGACGAGCTACAGATGATAAGTTGATATGATATATGAGGAGAAGAAATTAGTGAAATTGATCAAATAATGATTTGAGAAGAAGCATGATAACTAATTTGAATGTATAAATACATGTGTGTTTTTATATTATTGTCCATATGCATATTTCATATCATTATTCATATGCATATACATGAAATGAAAAACCGTGACAGCTGGTATATGCTGGTGAGAAATGAAAATCGTGACAACCGATATATGCTGGTGAGAAATGAAAAACTGTGACAGCCAGTATATGCTGGTAAGAAATGAAAACCGTGACAGCCAATATATCCTGGTGAGAAATAAAAACTGTGACAACCGGTATATGTTGGTGATAAAAGAATCGAGAAGGCAGCCGATCTAAGATAAAAACATGTTGACATGTGGGAAGATGTTCCTAATTAATAATTCATGCATTGCATCTGTTTTAAATTTGATTTTATTACTGAAATGCTAAAGTGTTGTTCTTGATTGTAAAATTATTAATAAATGAATGAGTCTCACAGAGAGACAGATACGGTAGGAAAGGAATATGAAAGTATGATATGATAAGAACTATCTGAGTGATAGACTATATGCTGTGAACCTCATAACAAGGTAATTATGAGATATAATTGATGGTCTTAAGGTGAATAAATATATGAAAAGAAGAGATTGATAGAGAATGGGGGTTATGATATAAGAAGTGATAATAGAATGCTATTATCAAATTTTATGAGATATAAATGATTGAATATTAAAAGACTATACAAATTGAATATTTCTAGTAAATTTAATTCACTGAGCTTGTAAAGCTCACCCCTCATTGTTAAATAATTTCAAGTAGCAGGCAAGACAGATAGTTTCGTGAGCTGAGATTCAGACGAAGTCATTATCTGTAAGCCACGTGGTCCACATCTATAGATTAATACAAAAAAATATTTGTAAATATTCATGGATATTACGTTGTATATAATGTTTAAGTCAATATCTGAATGATGTATTTTCCATGTTGAGGGTTGAGGATTGATGTAATAATTGCAGTTGGTATTATTTTTATTGTTGCATATATGTGTCGTGCTGAAATTTTCAAAATGTGACAACACTGTCTCGAAGGTGGCCAACCCGGGATGGGTCATTACATCACCATCCATGGGATTTAGTGACTCCACCATGGGTCAACATCGTGGGAGTCAACACTTGTCTGTGATAACTTTGTCCAAACTCAAACCATCGGCTCTAATACCATTTGTTAGGAAACAAAAAACTATTTTCCCTTTTTGTATGAATAAAATAGGCAAAATAGTAATATCAAATAATCACAGCAAAAAAATAATAATCAAAACACTGAATTTTTACGTGGAAAACTCCTTCAATGTGAAAGGAAAAAACCACGGGACCTAATCCAGGCAAAAAATATCCACTATAAAATAATGAGAATACAAGTTGAAGACCGAAGATAAGAGCTCACAACCTAGGTACATGGCAAAACTAGTTATGAAAGGGTTCAGTCAGAAGAAAGGAATTAATTATGAAGAAATTTTCTCACCTGTAGTCAAGATGTCTTCTATCCGAGTTGTTCTTGGCTTGGCTGCTAGTATGAACTTAGAGATAGAACAACTTGATATGAAAACTGTTTTCCTCCATGGTAAACTAGAGGAAGAGATATACATGGAGTAGCCTGAGGGGTTCAAAGTCAAAGGTAAATAGCAGCTGGTGTGCAGGTTGAGAAAGAGATTATATGGGCTCAAGCATACACCTAGACATTGGTATAAGAAATTTGATTCTTTCATGGAGAATCATGGTTACAGCTGGACTACTTCGGATCATTGTGTGTTTGTTAAGAAGTTTTCTGATGGTAACTTTATTTTTCTCTTACTTTGTGTGGATGACATGTTGATTGTTGGTCATGATATTAACAAGATCGTGAATTAAAGAAGAACCTCAATAAATCCTTTGCTATAAAGGATTTGGGACCGGTGAAATAGATTCTTGGTATGAAGATCTGTTGTGATAGAAAGTATGGGAAGTTGTGGTTGTCTCAAGAAGGTTACATTGAGAAGATTCTTGAGAGATTTCATACGAGTAATGCGAAACTTGTTATTACTCCACTTGCACTTCGAGCTTAGTTCCAAGCAGTGCCCTACTAGTGAGAAAGAGAAAGAAGAAATGAAGAAAGTTCCTTATGCTTCTGCAGTTGGCAATTTGATGTATGTCATGGTTTGCACAAGGTTAGATATCGCTCATGCAGTTGGTGTTGTTAGTCGATTTCTCTCTAATCCAAGGAAAGAACATTAGTTAGCTGTTAAATGGATTCTTAGATAACTCATTGGTACCTCTAAGGCATGTCTGTGTTTTGGTGAAGGTAAACCTGTGCTAGATGGTTTGGTAGATGCCGACGTAGCTGATGATATTGATTCTCGAAAGTCTACTTCAGGGTACTTAATGACTTTTGCAGGGGGAGTTGTGTCTTGGCAGTATAAACTTAAAAAATGTGTTGCTTTGTCTTCTACCGAGTCTGAATATATTGCCTTGACTGAAGCTCGTAAGAGTTACTATGGTTGAAAAGTTCTTACAAGAATTGGGTATGAAGCAAAAAAAGTACGTGTTATATTGTGATAGTCAGAGTTCTATCAATCTCAACAAAAATCCGATATTTCATTATCGGTCTAGGCATATTAATGTGCGTTACCATTGGATTTATGATGCTCTAACGATGAAGTTTGAGAAAATCCAAACCGATGATAATGGATCGAATATGATGATTTTGCCTTCGCAGAAGCTTGAATTGTGCAAAAAGATTACAAGTATAGTTATGCTCTCCACATGAGTTGGGAGGGAGAGATTGTTGGTGTGGGTCCCTCTTATGTGGGGGCCACCACGAATTAATATTAATATGCTGACATGGTCCTAAGGCCATTGCTATTTAAAGAGAACGAATTTAAAGAGAACGAATTTCTCTTATTGAGTGGAGTTCTTGGTGTCTTAGTGTGCCGTCGAAAACAAATTTTTGGATTTAGGTTTATTTCAGCTTCAACTAACTGTTTTGATCCGATTTCTTCATAG
Organism: Bretschneidera sinensis; assembly: GCA_023935145.1. Classification (NCBI taxonomy): domain Eukaryota; kingdom Viridiplantae; phylum Streptophyta; class Magnoliopsida; order Brassicales; family Akaniaceae; genus Bretschneidera; species Bretschneidera sinensis. The sequence goes on along the minus strand of CM043698.1, from coordinate 66,122,226 downwards.
TTTGAGCTCAAATTTTGGGTGTTGATTCTACATGGTGAGAGCTTCATGTTGATGTATTTTGAGTCATATTGGTGTTTATCCATGTATATCAAGCCGCACGCAAAGTCTCCCCGATTCTAAACAAAAGGCTCACTGGAAATGTTTGGAAAAATAGTTCGAGACAATCTCTAGCAACCAAGTTACTCAAGCTTGACTTTTTATCATTATGATAAAAAGCTCACCCAAGATTGTCCACGAAATAGATGACCTGACCTTATTACTCGTGAAACCTAGAACAAAGACTAAACGGAGAAAAGGGAGGGGCGGCAGGATTTTGGTTCTTGAACGCCAAAAAACATGGATATGAAGTAAATCCTTTTAACATAAAAAAACAAAAATTACATACATGTAATCAACTGGCAATTCAGGCTCGTCCATTGTCAAGCTCATAATCCAGAAAGAAAAAAAAAGTATTCATGGAAAACAAAAATTACAGGCAACTGAATGGTGGATGATTACGAGAAAGAGAAGATGCAGGCTTGACTAAATATTTTAAGCACTTTGAAACAGAAATATTCTACGCTAGTTAGCAGACTAGAACATCAGCTTTAAAATGCTAAAAATCTGATTAAAAACCCTTGCATCAAGAGAGTAAGCTTACTTGAGCAGTTCTAAATCAAACAGACCTGTTGTACAGGCCAAGTAATGGTTTCTCTCTCTCTTCAACTCTCTTCTTTGCTGCCTCCCTTGCTCTAAGGGCAGCTGCTTCTTCTGCAGTCATTTTCTTTGGCTTTTCATCTTGCCTTTTTCTCTTGCCAACAGCAAGTGAAGAAGGAGCACCTTTGACAGATCTCATGAGATTTAGAGAAGCTGAAACAACCGTCCCAGGTGCTGCCCCATTTTGATTTTTGGCAGCACCTTCTTTCTCTGTAACTGGTCCTGCCCCTGAAGCTGACAATGGTTTTTTCATAATGGGTTGTTTAACTTTTGTGTCTGATGAAACATTAGTTGCAGCATATGCTTCCTCCTGAGACACCCACTTGCCTGTTGCATTCTATCTTAAGTAAATATACCATAAACAGATAAGGTAAACTATCTAAGAAGATATTCAAAGGTGAAACAGTGAAGAAAAAAAAGCTCTAAATCAAAAACTCCTATTGTATGACTCCATACCTATAGCATCAGAATAGTAAAATCCAGAGTTCGAATCATAGTACAGACCATTGGCTTGGTTGTAGTAATAGCCTGAAGTGCCGTCATACTCCCATTCTGTCATAATTTAGCTGTATCAGTTTGAACAGTACCGTAATCAAGACCCAAAAACAGATACATAAATCACCATTTAAATCACATTTATCCAAATAATGAACAATTAAAATGATTGTGAATCTGATAGAGATTCAAGGTCATATCCACTAGGCACACTCCTGGGTACCAACTATCAAGCAAGCACAAACACAAATCTTAAGCAGGATTTTGTAGGCCTTCTAGATGTTGATGGAAGATCAAATCTAAAAGCTTGAGAAGGTCTCACTGGCAAACTAATCAAAGGCGTAAGAAACCATTATGCCAACAGAATTGCAGAGTAACCGAAGCAACCTACATATTATTAGGTTGTCAGGCAGAGCTGGGTCAAAATTGGCAAACAACCGGGTAATTTTTCCCAGCTCATTCAATTGTCATATGAGCCTTGAGCAGCACAGTATTTTTATTAGCGCAATTCTGAGCCAAAAAGATACTCAGGACCATACAACCGATGGATAAAGTCTATGAACACTAAAAATTTACTAAAGAAGAAGTTGCTTGGTAACTATATTACTCAAACTTGTACCACAAAACTAAAGCTAATATTTTAACAATTATAGCATTTACAGATAGTTACTCCCTTGACCATCATCCTGGATATTTAATGCTTTGACGTTGGATTTTCCGACTTCTTCAATCTTTGCTATATCTTTCTGATAGCTACATTTTGCTTTCTGGCAGACAATTACGATAAAAGAATATAATCAGTATCTCGAACATTAATAGCAAGGCATAATTCATTCGTATATAATCTAATCCCATATTCACATAAGTTTCATGGTCTGCTCAGGGTAAATTTAGCAGTGATCCAATAAACCAATATCCATGGAACTTATATTTGGCATCTCATATTACTATTGCAAAGTTCTCCACATACAGAATTACATGCAGATGAAGGATATTCTTACCTGCCGACATGAGAAATGAACTATCAAGTGAACACTGCATACATAAATTACCGAATACTACTACTTCTAATCTCTTTTTTTTTTGCAAACTACAATATGCAGACATGCCATAATATAATATGAATTCTGTCGGGTTCTGTTGTTAACCTTGTTTACTAAATTGATTTAGTAACGATTAGCCCTAGAGATTTCAATATAATGCATCACGAGTCATATTCAGCAAAATCTGATTACAAATTTAGATTCCTAAAATGATTGCCGTACCCCATTCTCTTCAATCCAGACATCCTAAAGAATACAGGTATTTCCAAATTTTGCATGCTCACATGTTTTTCAAAGCGGAGGGATTAACGTGAATTCTTTCTGGATCAGGTAACTTAACGTAGTTTCAAGTTAAATGAAATGAACAACCACCAACATAAGAGATGTATAATATTTTCGATTAAGACTTACAGTTTCAATCTGTTGAAGGGCACGGGCAGCTTCCTTCTGCTCTTTTTCCTTGGCAACATTCTGTGCTCTCATATCAGCAAGCTTCTTGCTGACATTGTCCCAGTGGCGTTGGCCAAGCTCATGGTTTCTAATGCTCGACGGATTGTTCTGTATAAAGATTTTGCAGAAGTCGCACCATTTGTTTCCTTGACTTACCCAATACTGATAAACACCCAAATGAATAAAACAAAAAATCAGTTAATATGGCTGTTTATTTTATCATTATTATGGAACAAACAAAAATAAGAACTGAACACAACTTCGATCTATATCGAACCAAAGTTTGTTAAGAACTAATACTTCCACTTTCAAGACCTAAACTTTAAAGAATTGATAAAATTTAAGATCTTTGATATACTGAAACAAAAAGATAGATTTCGTTCTTTAAAGTACCCAATTTGAACCCTAAAATGTGTTGAATTATGATAATAATATAAGTCCTCTAAATTACTACTACTAAATAACCTTTTTATCTTCTTTTGGTAACAATAAAGTAGCTATTAAGAACATCTTCATAAACAAAAAGGTAGTTAAGTGATAAATCTCGCTAAGCAAGTAAAAAAAGATCAAAAAAGACCAAATTAAGATTGATTGTACCTCAGTCATGGCTGCGAATCAGGGTTGGTGACGATTGTAGCAAGAATTTGAACGTTAGAGCACGAACCCCAGAAAATTGCTGGTTATTCAAATTTATAGGACAGTGGATCAAATTCGCGAGCACCTGTCAGCGATTCTGCAAAATTCGAAGTTTCTATTGATGAATAGATGAGGAAAAAAAAGATTATATGTGATAAACTCTAATCTCTGTTAAGCTAAAAACTCCTCTCTTTCTCTCTCTCTCTCCCTCTTATTTCAAATACAAGGCCCGGGTGGTTCTGGTTAGCAGACCAAACTAGAACCGGTAAGAACCGATACTCAATCGATTGGTTTAAACCGGGGTCTCATGCATATCAGAATTTTAAAGTTAATTAACAAATAATAAAGCAATATATATATATATATATATATATATATATATATATATATATATATATATACACATACACAGATCCTTATTTATAAATAAAAAAAATTACTCTTTGTCTTTGTTTATTTTAAACAAATAAAAATGTACTGCTCTCCATTAATTAGATAGTTTTAACCCATAGCTTTAATGCTTTGATAAAATCGAATTTATCAAATCTTTATCAAACTTTAAAAATACCAACACAAAAAAATATTAAGATATTTATTTGATTTTAATTAATACTATAAAGTTAATACTCATATATATATATATATATATATATATATATATTATATACAAAATACATCTATATTAAAATATATATAGCAAAAATTTAAAAATAGTGACTAGATTATTTTTAAAGTTTATTAATTTTAGTCATAAATTTTATTATATTTATTAAACTAAACAAAGCTATAAAAATAATTTATAATGGCATGACATTATTTGGTTTCCAATCAAGTTCAATTTATTTTAATTTAAACTGATGACTCAAATTGTAGTTTAAATTGAAATAAATTTTATTTAATTGAAAATCAAACAACTTTATTGATTGATTTGTTCACTTAAAATAATGTTGGTAGATTTTTTCTCATAAATAATATACTCCTAATTATATCTTCAAAGTTTAATTTTACAATTCAATTTTTGTTTTATTAAAAGAGGTGGCTATGGGTATATATTTGGAGAAAAAAAATCCATTAACAAATATAAATTTTTATTTATTATTATTTTTAAATGTGTGCATTTACAAAATATTTGTTCTCTAAGAATTTTAACATTTTTTCAAATAAAGAAAAATAAAAAAGCGTAATTTAAAATAAAATCGAAAATCGGCCTAGCCGACGACAAGCAGCCTCCGGTTCCTGAGTACCCTACTCGGCGACCAAAAGCGGCCCAAGAGCCGTCTTTTCTTTTCTGGCCGAGAAAGCACCATTGGCAATGCTCTTTCTGCTCAAACCCCACTCCAGTTGACACCTACATATTTATTTGCCCCCAAGAGAATCAAAGAGACTGAAGACAGAGAAGAAAGAAAGAGAGTGAGTGAGTGAGAGTGGATGGATCAAACGTTTTTGCTAATGCTATCAAACCTTCTCCACCTCCAAAACTCCCTAGACCCAACCACCTCCCCTTCCTCCCTACTCTCCTCCTCCTCTGCTGCCTCTCTCCTCTTCTTCACCCTCGCCTCCGTCCTCTCCTTCATCGCCTCCTCCAAGACACCTTCCCTTTCCTCTCCTTCCTCTCGCTCCAATCCTTCCTCTCCCTCCCCTTCTTCCCCTTCCCCTTCCCCTCCTAACTCCGATTACTCCGTATCCGCCTTCCGCGCCCTCTCCACCGACCACATCTGGTCTCTCGACGCCCCTCTCCGAGACGCTCACTGGCGGGCCCTCTACGGCGTCTCCTACCCAGTCTTCACCACCGTCGTCGAGAAGCTCAAGCCCTTCATCGCCGCTTCTAACCTTTCCCTCCCCTCCGACTACGCCGTCGCCATGGTCCTCTCCCGTCTCTCTCACGGCTTCTCCGCCAAGAGCCTCGCTTCCCGCTACTCCCTCGACCCTTACCTCATATCCAAGATCACCAACATGGTGACCCGCCTCCTCGCCACCAAGCTCTACCCGGAATTCATCAAGATTCCTGTGGGTAGGCGCAGGTTGATCGAGACCACGCAGGGTTTCGAGGAGTTGACTTCGCTTCCCAACGTGTGTGGAGCCATCGATGGGAGCCCCATCAAGTTCCGTGGCCTCAATCATGATAGGAATCGGAATAATCTTTACAAATGTAGATATGGGTACGATTCGGTTTTGCTCCAGGTTGTTGCTGACCACAAGAAGATCTTCTGGGACGTGTGCGTCAAGGCTCCCGGTGGGGCGGATGACGCTGCGCATTTCAGAGACAGCTTGCTGTATAATAGGCTTACTTCGGCGGATATTGTGTGGGATAAGGTGATCAACGTGAGGGGTCACCATGTGAGGCCGTACATAGTTGGGGACTGGTGTTATCCTCTCTTGTCTTTTCTGATGAGACCCTTTTCGCCCAATGGGGCGGGGACCCCTGCGCAGAACTTGTTCGATGGAATGCTGATGAAGGGAAGGTCTGTAGTTGTGGAGGCCATTGGATTGCTCAAGGGGAGGTGGAAGATTCTCCAGAACTTGAATGTGGGGCTTAACCATGCGCCACAGACCATTGTTGCTTGCTGCGTGTTGCATAACTTGTGTCAGATTGCGCGTGAGCCGGAGCCGGGGCTGTGGAAGGATCCCGACGAGGGTGGGCCACAGGCGAGAGTGTTTGAGAGTGAGAAGCAGTTTTATTATTATGGGGAAAGCTTGAGGCAGGCGTTGGCTGATGATTTGCACCAAAGGCTTTCCTCGAGATAGAATCGTGGTTTTGAAAAGAGGGTGATTTCTAGAACCTGAATTCTCTGTAAGGTTAAGCTTTTCTAGTAACTTTTAGTCTGAGTAACATGATTTGAGGCGTTTCTTAATCATTGTTATTTCACCTTTTTTAGTAAGAAATGGAAGTAAAATTTCATATGTAGTGTATCTATCTTGTACTTGACTGTGAAGCTAACTTGGGAATGAATTTTGATTATTAGAGTCCTGAATTGGAAGAAACTGCAAACACACAACCCTCATTTTTCATCGTAATGTTCAAGTAATTATATTGAGTTCATCTTTCCTCTCGTCATTTTTCTGGTTAAATTCCTATGTTGTGATTGGTTAGGTTTTCATATTCTCCATTTGGTAGCAAATTGGCTGAAGTTGCTTGTTGGTAGATTCATACTTGGAAGAAAACTCCACAAAATTTTATCATAGATAAAAGAGGGATGTCTTGTAATGTGGTAGTTCTCTCTTTTAGTACTAGTTTGGGCTGGAATATCCGAAAATGTGGATAACCAGAATTACATTACTTCCCCTACCAAGTGAACCTTTCACGAGGCAGGTCTCTTTGTCAGCTGCCGCCGTTATCATAAGTCGCGCATCCATAACAGTTCCGCCCTCACTTCTTTCAATATAAAAGCGTAGATTGCCTTACGCACTGACGGTGGATTTTCAACGTTTGGGAAAGAAACTGGTGCTTTGCTTCATAATGTCAAGCCACACGGCCATGGCTACGTAGTATATGATGGACGATGATCGCCAACCAAGGAGAGGTTGAAAGGGATTAGGGAAGACAATGACATTATTGTAAAATTCAAACTTGCCTTTGATTGTTAACTGTATGAACTGATTGGATGAGTATATTAAATTGAGTCATCCTTCAAAATTAGTATCAATTTCATGAATTGATCGTGTATTTAGGTAGTCATTTTTTCAAGTTATGCTGAAAAGCTGGGAATAGAAGGGAGTCCTCAAGTTTAAATTTCAATCTCACATTCTTCCAGAAAGATTCATATAACTCTCTCTTTACTCGATTTCTCCAAGCCAAAGCAATAGCAAGGCAACCTTTCTTGCTAAAGTGGCGGAAAATGGTGCTTTTGATTTTGATTCCTACCTTTAGAAAGAAAATGTGCAGCTATAACATGCATGAATTCAGTTTCTGGCTTGACCAAATCTTGGAACCATAATCTACCCTCACACCCAGAACTTGATGATGCCTCATGCAAAAGCATATGACATTTGATGTCAACTTCTAGTTCCATTTTTTTCTTTCGAAAAATCATACAGAATTCTTCTGTAAGCAATTACCTCTGGGGACCAACAAAAAGAAAAAAAAGGAGCATATTCTTCTTTGGAGCTCTCTGTACATCGGCCTTCACGTGATAAAAGAGGAACTGATTACTTGATGATAATCTCACTCTTCCCTCATTGTGAAGCAGATGATGCCTTCCGATAAAAAGCCTTCTTGAAGAGAACTTGTTATTGGCAGAAATGAAGGCTACCGTTCACTGAAAGAACTGGTTGATCATGAACAGTAAAAACTCATTAAGAGGCCAATCGTGGGGTAAGATTTCCTTAATGCTTCTTGCAGTATCATCTTTGACCTCTCGTGCAAGTCACTGCTGCAAGGCTCACCTCCATCTCTTCTTCAGCGTGATTAACCGTAATTTAACTGACTAGAGTAAAAAAGAAAAATTAGTGGGAATGTGAACTAACGTACTAAAGTTGATAAGGTTTGCTTCCCAAGAGTCGAGACCCAAAAAGCATAATACTACAAATCATAGCAAACATGAATGTAGATAGGAAAAGCATTCGATGAACAAAGATCAGATAAAATGATAGGTTCAGTCCGGATGTCATGATATCTGAGAAGAAATACCAGGGCCAGAACTCAGTTTTAAAGAAAATATATAAAAGGAAGGGTACTAGTAGAAAAGAAAAAAACACTAGATGCCCAGCAATACATATAGCAGGGCATCGAGGTAGCCATAAAGTAAAACAAAAAAAAAACACCAATAATTGAACACACAGAAGGGAAGATGAATGAAAGAATAAATAGAAGTACTCCAAATCAACGAGGAAATGTCATTGGTGGCTGATGACTGTGCTTACAAATAAAATAAGTAAGAAAACAGATGCAATAAATAAAATAATAATAGAAAAAAACTTCTCTAAGGAGCTTCAATATTCCTTGTGCTATACATATATAATGTCAAACTATATGCCACTGCCACCAATGGCATATACAGGCAAAAAACTATAAATCCAGATATAGAAACCACATCATATTTGGTCATATACAACTTAAGTATGTAGAATTAATGATGTCACTTACATTCCTTTGGAATTGCTGCAAGGATAGAGTAGTGCTGCCATAAGCAAGGGGTCCCAAAAGTATTTGAAAGAGTTCTGGCATTATCATGAGGAAAATGGGGATGGACACAGGTCCTCAGCCTTCTTCCCTCACCATGCCCTTCATGGAACTTACAAAAATGCACTCACTGATCAACAAGGCATATAGAACTGTTTTATCTGTTGAAACCATCATTTCCCAGCATATGTGGTTTTCCCACTGTTAGGAAGAAGGCCATCTCTGGCCATTTCACTAAGCACATTAAAAACTGCATCCATGTTTCCTTCTTTATGGTTGATTTCAACAAGCACTTTTGCAAGTTCAGCATCAGTGAGTCTACAGCTTCTAAGTATGTTCCCTATGACTCGACTCAGCTCCTCATTCATACCCTCCATGAATAATGCTTTAACCAGAGCAATAATGGTCACAGTATGGGGAACAAATCCAGAATTCACCATTTCCTTGTAAAGATCATATGCCTTTTGAATGTTTCCACCTCTACAATGACCATGTATAATAACATTATAAACTGCTTCATTAGGTTTGTGGTTTCTCTGAAGCATTGACTCAAAAACTCTATCAGCTTCATTCATCAAACCCTTCATACAGAATCCCTTTATAAGAGCTATAACACTTTTAAATTCAATATTACTGCAGTTTTCTATGAGTGTATTATATGTGACATCATTTGGGACAGACTCCTCGTAAAACAACTTAAGCAGAAGTCTCTTTGCTTCCCTTGTCCGAGCTTGTTTATTAAGTCCATTAATAATCACGCTGTAGGTAACAACATCAGGAAGGACGCCCTTCTGAATCATTTCATCATGTAAACGAAGAGCCTTATTCAAGTCCCCTTCCACACAATAGGCATTAATCAAGGTTGTATATGTAAATTCGTCAGGAGGCAGACGTATACTCAACATCTCCTGGAAAAGATCACAAGCTTCATCCAGTCTCCTCTGCTCACAAAGACCTTGTATTAGCGATGAATACGTAATGGCATCTGGTGAAACGCCTTTCCGAACCATTTCCTGCTTCACTTCGAATGCCTTATCCAAATCATGATTTCTGCAAAACCCAGATATTATTGTACTATAACTCACTACATCTGGGGCCAAACCTTTCGCCATCATTTCCCGAATAACTCTCAAAGCCTCTTCCACTTTTCCTAAGATGCAATGACCATTAATAAGGGCATTATAAGTTACAATCGAAGGGGAGAATCCATTCTCAATCATCTCATTCATAATCCGATAAGCTTCATTCAAAAATCCCTGTTGGGAGAAGCCATCAACCAATGTCGTATATGTCCTCTCATTTGGAAGAAGTTCTCTAACACGCATCTGATAAAAAAACTCCACTGCTCGATTCATATTCCCTGCCTTACACATGCTATTAATCAATGAAGTATAAGTAACAACATTAGGTGACAATCCGTTCCTTACCATTTCTGCATGCAAAACAAGTGCTTGGTGAAAATTACCTTCCTTGCAATACCCATTAACAAGTGTATTATAAGTCACCTCATCAGGAACAAAACCCTTCCTGTTCATCTCCCGAAGTACTTCACTCGTCTCCTTCATCCTCCCTTCTCTACACAACCCATTAATGATCACATTATATGAAATCAGATTTGGCTCCAAACCCTTCAATACCATCGACCTCAACAACCCAAACGCATCATCAATCTTCTTCAACTTACAATATGTATCCATCAAGGTATTATATGTAACTACATTAGGCAAACACCCATTCCTCTCCATTTCACCAAAAAATCGGAGGCCCATATCCAAATTCCCTGCCCCAGAAAATCCCCTAATCAAAATATTATAAGTGAACACATTCGGGGAAACCCCACTTCTCATCATCTCCCTATACACCTCCTCAGCAAATCTAACAGGCTTCTTACACCTAATTACAGCATCTAGAATGGCATTATACGATAAAACACCGGGCATAAAACCATGAAATTTGGCTAAATTAACTATATTCAAAGCCTTATAAATCAACTTCAAATGTGAATAAGATTTTACCACTAAATCGAAAACAGAGGAGCTTGAATTGCACAAATGGTAGGTCTCCTTGAGGCACTGAAAGACAAAACTGCCCTTTTCGTCGATGGTTTTGAGAGCAAGGTCCTCCGCTAGGGTTTGTGCGGTCTTGTAGAGCTTGAATTTGGTTAGGATGTGAAGGGTTAGGCATTTACAGTGGGGAGTGAAGAATGGGTGGGGCGTCGCCCAATTAAGGAACTTCATGGTTAGGGATTGGTCGGATTGGGACTTGAGGAGTAAATAGGAGGCGGCTTCAGGGGTAAAACTGGAAGAGAGAGAGTTGAGGTGGTAAGGGTGGCGTTTGAGGAGGCCAATGGCCTTGTCCGCGAGGAGCGCATCAGCTGGAGAAGAGAGGGAAGAGAGTGAACGATGAATTTGGGGTTTTAGGAGGGGCATTCTGGGGAATCAGAAGAAGCCAGGGTTTAACAGATATTTCACTGGGAAGAACCAGAAATGATGGCTATGGGATTGTTTTGGTTCTTCTTATATTTCCTGTTCTTTCTGTGTTTCTCTCTCCTGTTTTTTCCCCTAAAGGAGGTAGGGTTTAAGGAGGGCTTTTCAGTTTTCTTCTTTCAAAGCGATAGTGGCACGTTAAAATTGACTACTTCATCACTTAAGAGTTCAGATCTTGATTTTTATACTCACAATAGTGAAGTTAATTGCTAATATCTATGCTTCTTATCAATTTTTTTGTCTTTGTATATATGCTTCTTTTACCTCATCTCTCTCTATTTGAAATTAGACCAAAAGAAGTTCAAAAATTAATTTAACAAAATGAAATTGAACCATGTTATAAGAGATTTTAACACCATCTATTGGGTACACCAAATTAAAAATATACTATATAATTAAAATAGGATAACATATGTGTACATAATTCAATTGATAACCACTATTTTTTCAAAAGAAAATCTTAAATTCAAATTCCTTTCTCTTAATTATGAAAAATAATAACCAAAAATAATTTTCATAAATTATCAAAATAAGTTATTTTTATGTATATTTTTCCATATCCAATGTTAAATTGAATAAAATTATCTTAGTTTATCATTTCTTAACCTTTTACTTATCTTCCTCTTAATCCAGCATACAAAATTACATCGGACTAATCTCGTGTATTACTGTCATTTTTTAATGGTTTCTCCCTTTAATATTTTTCTTTCTCGAAACAAACAAGGCACAACACGGATGCTGCCAGACCTAACTTTTGAGATCCACGGTATGACACAATACGACAAGAAAAAAAAGTCATAGCATGAGACCTAACATAGCACAAGGCGCGACCCGTAACATCTAATAAAATTCGAAATTACATACAATTTGACGCTACTATAATAATTAATCAAGAATAATTAGATGGTAATAAATTTGATATTTTAGGTTAGTGGAAGAAAAATGAACATTATTACCCTATTCTTAGCATAATGGCACATAATCTATTAATTGTCCTTGTCTCTACCATAGCATTATAACAAGCTTTTAGTGTATGTTCTAGAAATTTGGATGAATTGCGATCAAAACTATTACTCAAAACGTTGCAAATGCTAGTATACACAAAGAATTGACTAAATGCAAAAAATCGTACAAGCAATATATTAAAAAAATATCAATATAACGAATCGAGTGACGATTGAAAAAATCAAAAATAAAATAAAAAAATTGTAACTTCTTCTCCGCAAGAGTTAAACGGTGAAAAACTAAAAAATTAATAATTATATTTTTTATCTTTATAATTTTTAAAAATTTTAAGTTATTTTTTTTTATATTTCACCTATTTGTAAATCATTTTATTTTCTTTATTTATTTCAACTTATTTGTTTATTTTATATTCTATTTTTTTAAGTTATTTATTTAAAATATATTTGAAACTTGTAATTTTTAAGTAATTTGTTTATATTGTTTTTTTGGTTCAATTTCTAAGTTATTTAACTTATCAATAAAAAAATTGTTTTTCTATATAATTATAAACATTCAATTAAATATTTATAAGTTTTGTTTTACTATTTTCAATAAAAAAATATTCCATACATATCTATGAAGCTCATGGGCCAACACGACATAATCCAATAGCTATGCAAACTTTGGACCATGCCAGACCTACATTCTTAAAAAATTGATACAAGATGACACGAACAAAAAAAAAAAAAAAAACAACACAACACAACATGAAGACACAATAGACCGTCTTGTGTGGGCCATATGCGGGCACCGCCCAACCCATTGCCACCCCTAATAGTCATAAACAAAAATTTTCCTTCATACATACATTAATTCAGAGCCACAAAAAATACAATCATATCTCTGATGAAAGTTTAGCGCATCCCAGCATATTCGTCAACTAGAATAGAAAATATTTTAGATAGGACAAATGGAACATGTACAAGGCAAGAAAACAAGGCCGAACAAGAAAATTATTTTTTGGCCATTTAGGCAAACTGACTAGTACTAGTACTATCTTTACACTGTAATGCGAAGGAATCAAGGATAACTTCAAGGCTTTGAAATGAATCAATTACTGTTCCAGCGGATTTCTAGATAGTTCAAATTACTTTGAAAGAACTGGCAGGAAAATAAACTCTTTAAGCTGTGCTGGTGGAGAGACGCTTTGAGGCATGTTTAACTGTTAGGTACCTTGAACAATCAATCAACACCCACCTGTATGTTACCTATCTCTCATGCATTTCATTTGGCCAAAGCAGGGATAGAAAAATCAGTACTTCCTGTAGGTGAAAAACATGCTTCATCTTCACTGTGCCTTCGGCAGGTTTCGGCTGGACGCACCATGTAACAGTTTGACAAACCCAAGGAAGCTTAGCTTCCCATCGGTGTGCCTTATCCAGTCATGGAGAACAGCATGAACAGGGATAGACGGGCCAAGTCCGAGTTCCTGAAACAACATTTCAAAGGGAATATAGAAAGTTACTATTTTAGTTTGTTCTAAAAAAATATTTTGCTTCGCAAGTTTTAGAAGTTAAGGACAGTAAGCAACTAGCAAACTGATACATTCAACATCAATATCAATAGGAATTCAGGATCATCAACTAGGTAAAAGTTTACAGGGTTAGATATCCTTCGGCCATGTTTGCGTATTGATTTAATCTATCTTAAATTAAGTTTCTTAAATCTCTTCTCTACAATTTTTGCTTTAAAGAGATTTAAGAAACTGGATTTAAGTTGGATTAAATCCATATCAAGCATGGCCTTCGTAGTGGACAAATCCAATTGGTAATCCTCCTAAACTCCAAATGCATTTTTTTTTGTATAACCTAAGAAATGCAATACTTGATGTTGAAAATTAATAAAGCAAACAAAACTTACAAGCAAAGGGAAAAATGATGAATTTGGTAACAAGTATATCTCTACCATTCCTCAATTTTCTCTTTGTTCCGAGTTCCAACATTTGTCTAAATGGGCAAAAAGAATTAAAAGGTATTGAGAAGACTTCCCATTGGAAAAGAGTACCAACAATGTAGAGAGAAGGAACATACAAGCACTTAACCATCCTTCCAATGGCCTCCCATGCTTTGGTGCTACCCAGCCCCTACTATATCTAACTCTTAATTATGTTACGTTATGTTATGTGTTGGTGCTACCCGACCCCATTTCTTTAATAATAGTTCATTTCTGACATGTATTACTGATCATATTTAACACGGTAAAGAAAGAAATTAGATAGAATATTTGTCAAAAATTCTACTTCTTGGAAAATTATGTGTTTGTATTCTGAAAAAAATGTGAAGGAAAGGAAAATATGGAGCAAAATAAAATTTCATTAGCAACCCATTTTTTTCACTTAGTTTTGTTAAATTGTGTTATTTCTCCTATAAGTTTCCTTTGACATTCAAACAAAACAAAGAAAAATGTTCCCTTTTTCTTTTTCTTTTTTTTCCTCCAAGTTTTCTCTCCTTGAAATTTTCCAAGATCCAAAAGTAGCATAAGAAATAAAAATTAGACAGTTATGAACTTGATTGTTCAGCATGTCAAATTGATTTGTTGAGGTTCTATTTCAAATCTTATAGACAACATAATAGGAGTATAGGACTGAAAAGTTCCAACTGTTTCCAACTTACTGAAGCAAGTTCTTCAATGACGATAGCCCTGTTTCCATCTTTCTCAAACAGCTCATATGCACAACGGGCATGTTGCTCCCAATGATCAACTGCCTCAAGCTGATGGACGCTTAATGCAGCTGCACAGAATTCTTCAAAATCCATTCTTCTGTATTGAAGTACGTTTAACTGTCATGGGATGGAAATTAAGTTTAGCACTCAGAAGCTACAAATCTTAAAACAATACAGAAGTCACAGAAGAGCCATGAAAACAATCAGCAACAGAGAGCATACCGTGGCAAGAAAATCAGGGATTCGGGACTCCTTCATTGCATCCGTCGCATTTTTCATAAGTGCCTGTCCAGATCAAAAAGAATGGTGAATGCTTTATACAGCCATGAGAGAGAGAGAGAGAGAGAGAGAGAGCACAAACCGTCTTAATATTGTCCAAGGTTATGCAGCCATTTTTATTTGGCTCTAGTAGTGCAAATTGCACCTTCAGATAAAAGAGTTCATCCACAGTCAACGTCTTAGACAAGGCCTGGACAGAAATATGCAGAAATTAGACACTGAAAAGCTGATTAGGAGCAACAACATTGAAAAACTTCAAAAATGAAAATATTCTCATCTGTCAAATGAACCTATGGTATTAAAAATTCCACAGCTTAAAAGTAAACGTCGGAGACTTTTGGAACAGAAATTTAAATTAAAAATATTTCAACTATTGGTTCACTTTTCATCACTTCACTTCCTAACTGATCAGGAAAAAAAATCATTCTCCAGCTCATTTTGGGAGCTCATTATTTAGGAAAATGAGTCACTTCCTACTTACGTAAAAGTTTTATCCACTTTGCTTGGTCTGTTTTCACCACTCAATTAAAATGCCAGACTGCATAATCTTACCATATGAGCATCAACAACAGACAACTCAAAAGAGTCTTTAATGGTTTTACTGGGTCTTAGCTTTGACAAAAATAATGACTACTGAGATAATGAGGTCAAAGAAAATTATTAGGACCTAAGAAGACAATAATCCAACAAAAAAAGACTAATTCAAACCTAAGGATTACAAGTTGAAATACTTGATAGCATATGCAGAATTTATAAAAATAATGAATCCTTTTCTATCAATATAGACATATACACACCCTTAAAGCAGCCTTACGCAAAGATGAGGATCGCATATATGCCTTCATGAGTCTGAATATTAAAATATCAAAAGGAACTTTTACATCATTATAATTCCGGACCCAAGGATGACCTGCAAAGAAAAGACTATGGCAATGACCCAAGATGAAGGTAATGGTTACATAACTTATAAAAGAAATTAAAGCACTCACTCAGCGCCTGAGCAGCTGTCATTCGTTTTCGGGGGTCCTTATTCAGTAGGTGCTTCACAAAGTCCTTTGCTTCTAAAGATAAGGAAGGCCAAGGTGCTTCATCGAAATTTGGATCAGCTTTCAAGACTGCCCGAAAAATTCCGGATTCAGTTCGGGCCCAAAATGGACGACTACCACATAAAAGAATATATGCTATCACACCTACACTCCACACATCAGCTTCTGTACCATAAGACCTATGTAGAACTTCAGGGGCTACATAGTATGCACTCCCCACTATGTCATTAAGTCTTTCTTCTGTAAAATACCATAAGCAACAAACTACCAAGGGTGAGTGAAAAGAAAGCAATAACAAGCAGCAACTCATAAGGATCATGAAAGAGGACAAACCTGGTCTGACAAAATCTGACAAGCCAAAGTCTATGGCTTTCAACTGGGAGTTCTCATCCTTGGAAGTATACAGGAAGTTCTGATCCAGAAAATGGCTAAATTTAGATTGCAGTATAGAAAAATAAGTACAAAATTACTCTATAAGTTATCTACCACATGCATTTTTCCACTATCTACAATGAAAAAATAAGTAATTCCGAATAGCATGGCCAAGCATGATGATTCGGACAAATATATGCCCTAGTTTTCTAATATAGAGTGAAATTACGTTTCTCTTAAGTGGATAAATAAAATATTAAGCAGAACTCAGTTATTTTAAGAATTGACAGCTGAATATCTGGGAGCTATATCAAGTAGGGGCAACAGAGGTTCATGACTTACACAGGACTTGAGGATAACAGAAGAAGAAACAAAAGCACTTGACGCACAATATGACCGAGCTATGTGACATAATGATACACGCTGACACGGATGTCAAGGCGACCAACACAACACGTTAATTGCATATTTTGGATAAGTAAGCAGAATTCAAAATCCTCCACATAAGATGTACCCCAAAGTAGGAATGAAGGCAATGTATTATTTCAGGGTTTCTTCATTGTTGAATGATGTTTAATGTAAGCCAAGATGACCTAAACCATGGTAACAGGAAGGAAAGGTGCAGAATAAGTACCAACAAATTAAATGATCAAGTTCATTCAGGGCTGTTTGGAAATCCTTAAAAACCATTCAGATGAAAATAAGATGACCAGTTTTGAGATCTGGCAGAAGTAACCTGTACAAAATTTCAACATTGGGCAAAATGGAACTATAATTTGAACCAATCTTAGACCAGACAGAACAGGAGAGTAAACCCAACCCAGCCTACTTCCAAAAATCCCCCAAAAGTCCCTTTAATATTATCACGTTAATTCCCAGTCCAAAATATTTTCAAATCGTAACTCCAATATCTGCATGAATCATTTCTTACAAATGTTCTGACTATAAAGAAGAAAAATTTGGGAATATGCTCCACCTCTGGTTTAAGATCTCGGTGCACTACGCCCTGGAGATGACAGAAAGCAACAACATTTAGTATCTGTACGATAACCGCCTTTGCATCATCCTCCAAGTATTTCCCACCCCTACATAAGTAATAAGATGTGTAGTTAGAAGCTACAATGGTCCACGTACAGAAGCACCAAGGAACAATTCCAATTTTTTTTTTTAAAATAGCTATTACTATAAAACCTACCTTGAGAGTATTCTATCTAGAAGTTCACCTCCTTCGCATAACCTGTAATTTCAATTAAATTTATCAACTTCAATCATGGCAGAGATCAGTACTAGCTTTTAACCAAGCAATGAGAAACTCCCCAAAAAATGTAATGTTAAATGAATGAATTCAGACAAAGAGAACTCAAGACTATATGCCTGTACATTAAAACAAGAAAAATGGTAATAGTTCTCATTGAACTTCCAGAAAATATAAAGTTCTCAATCAGCTAATATTGTGCATGTAAATCAAGATATGATCTTATGTAGTAGCACATGTTCTTACTCCATCACTATGTAGACATTGTCCTGGTCTTCAAATGCATCATAGAAATGAACTAGATTTTCATGTCCTGACAATGCTCGCAATATTTTCACCTCCCTTCTCACATCTTCAATTGCAATAGCGGTTGTCATCTGGCAATACAGAATTAATCAGCATGAAATTCTTTTCTTCTTTTCGTTTGGCATGCTAGGGGTTAGAACAACCAGAAAAGGCGGTACAAACATAATATTTTAAATCAATTTTTAATAGATGGAAGTTACTTATAAAAAAAAATTCTAATAGATGGCAAGTCCAACCAAATAGTAAGAAAAATAATTCTAGTTTTGAAATTATAAGACAATACTTGTGCCTAATACTAATGGTTATAGCACATCACTAGCTCATCCTTGATTAGGTCATGGGACTTACCTACAACTTTGATATTCATAAATCAAAATCAACAGGATGACATGTTAACATAGATACATAGTAACTTCATTTTAATAACGGACATTTCAAAGTGTCAGTTAAACATGCATGAACACTATCAAAACAGTAAAAAAAATCCTATTTTAGGAAAAAAAATTGGGAGCCTGAGTCTCATATTGATCACCTGCGAAAGAAAATTGAGAGAAAATCCTAAGCTAAAGCCTTAACAGAAATAGTCAACCACCTCTGAATCGAAGGTTTGAAATGAAAGTGTTAAGCAAAATATGAATGATCAGTACACGTATCCAAAAGGCATTACCTTTGCAACCTATAGAGTTCTTTTCATTTGAAAGATAACACATTTCCTTCTTTATTTTGTTTTAGGGAATACTTTGAGTAGCAGCCAGGCATATAATTTTGACCATTCCAAATCAAAGTTAATATAGATGACAAAATTGAGAGTATCATACTAATACTGTTAATATTTTCAAAATCCGTCTACCTTAAGATCCGTGCAATATCCCAGTGGTCTCACCTGCCCCCTCCATGGAACCGTCCTTGGTTTGAGTAACACTGCCTGGAGGTTTATTCCCCCATATCTCCAGAACAAAAAACAATTATCCCATAGACCTCTGTTAATAGAAAAGGCAGTCATCTCTCTTGTCTAATTCGCACTACACACAGAAGTAC
The DNA here is from genome assembly GCA_023935145.1 of Bretschneidera sinensis. Lineage (NCBI taxonomy): Eukaryota > Viridiplantae > Streptophyta > Magnoliopsida > Brassicales > Akaniaceae > Bretschneidera > Bretschneidera sinensis. The sequence continues at coordinate 66,103,337 of CM043698.1, read as the reverse complement.
CTAAGATAGACTGCTTCACTAGAACACATAGAAGTGCCTGAACTTGGTTGGAAGGACAAATACTCAGGGTGAATTGCTTTATTTAAATACATTACACTCTCCTGTTCCACATATATGTGTAGCTATGCCCTCCCCCCCCCCCCCCCCCCCCCCTCTTTTAAGACTCTCAAATCCATTAGCATTGCCTCAGTTCACCACCACATTGCTAACAGATTGATGTAATTCAACTGTCCAAGAAATGGCATCCACTTTAACTGACTGTTTTATTGATATTGTCTACTAAGAATTTAAAACACAAATAAATCTGAATCCACTTATGAAATTTGGATGCAAGAACAGAAAGAGTTAGTAAACTCTTTGGGAGAAAAAAAAAAGAAGAAATTAACCGGACATGTCTTATTCTCGGATATATTCATTAGAAGTTTCCTATTATTATGAGATATGCCCACTGAATGCAGAAAAGATCCTAAGGGCCACAGCCGCAGAATTTATTCAGAGTTTTACCCAATACTTGTGGATGGGCAATTCGCATGTACTTGGGGGATTAGTCAAGTCAAAGGTCTGGATAACCTTATCCTCCAAAAAAATAATTATTATAACATATGCGCAGAGCAGAAGTTTCTCTAAAAAAAGTGCTTCCTTTTCATTTTGTTTTAAGTTCCCCTGGGTCCAAGCCCGAGAGCAGTCACCTTATGCAAAAATTGCTCAACTGTACGAACATCGAAGTCACTCCTTCCAAGACCCATTTTTTTATGAGAACACTACCGAGTAATGACCCTGAGGGGCCACACGTATGAGATTAGACCTAGAGAGGGAAATCCTCTTACTGTAATTGGGTTGAGAAAATGGAAGTCAGGTTCAATAATCATTCTTGTCTCACAATCCTTTAATTTGTAAATGGATAAGTAACTATCTTGGTCCTAGATTCAAGGTTCCAATCTTCTTACAACCTTTTGATTTTGTAACTACATCATCAAATGAAAGCATCACTCCCCCAACACGTGCAGCGACAACTGCTGAACTCAACCATGCCTGAATACAGACAGAGTATGAAATATTTCCAAAACCAAACGTTTCTTCCTAGAATAAGGTCCAAATCACCTAGTAAAACGATCCCAGTCGCAAACTAATCATGGAGTCTGACCATGCATCTAGTCCAGATAGTGGCATGACCCAACTACAAATTTTGGCCTCTCTAGGTTGGCTTGTAAGCACAAGCTAATAGTGCCCCTTAGTTGACTGCTTCTGCAAATCATCTACCCTGATTGTAGGTCCATGTTAAGACCCCACTCGAGAATATGATGCTTTTCAACAGAGTCCATTCTCGACCATTGGACTATCTTCTTCCTTGATCCTTTGCAGCTGTCAAATCTTGGCTATAACAACCTGAGATGTGGTTTAAGTCATTATAAAATTTCAATAGTAGCTGCATTTCTGTTCATTCTTACGTGCATTTCCTTTAGCTGCCAAACACACAAGTTGATGATGCAAGGATGCACTATTTAGAGCCAAGATGTCATTTAGACCTATAATATCCCAATAAGGTGTTCTAATTATAAAAGCAAGCTATCCAGTCCATCTGGTGAGGGTCAGGTGAACCTAGGCATCTATTCTCACGATTTGACCAAAGAAACTCAATAAGAAAACAAGATTTTGTGTCATCCTATAGAATTATTTTTTTAATAATGTGTCATTGTATAGAATTTAAATTTTAATCCTTAAATTCTCCATTAAGAAGGTGAGCAGAATGGGAAATAAAATTTGTATTATTTTAAGATCTATGAGATTGTAGATTATTTGTGCTTTGTAAATATGCTTTTATTATGAGCAAGTAGCAATACAATAGAACTTGAGTTTAGGAAATTTTAGATTTTAGTATTTATTATTAGTATGGTTTCCTATTGTGTTTAGGATCAGTGCTTATATAAGAGCACTCATATTAAAGTTTTTTTGAAGGCAGATTATGATTATGGAATAAAATGATTGAGTTTTGATTATCTCTTGTTTCTCTCTCTCATTCTTTTCATTGCCCTAATTCTTCACCTTGTCTCACGTTTCCTCTGATTTCTTCTTTTATCTCTACTGTTATTCTCCCCAATCTCCTAATTTCTCTCTATTTATGCCGTTTTCGATTTTCTACTTCTCTGTGGGGTACTTGTTCTACATGAAGGATTCTAAAACAGAAACTCCCCCAACAATAATCATCATATCTCTAGTAAACTCTCAGGAAAGTTTTTTTCCTAGAAAAAATAAACAATCACTCAAAACTCGGAATAATTATTAGGTAAAGAGCATCTATCACTTGATCCATACGACCAACCAATAATGGTTGTCCATGCCGGACTATTAATCCACATCATTTATATCTTGGGGCCGGTGTGAACACGAGATGGTGGTTGAATGGAAAGTTAGTATTGATTAGTTGCATGGATGACGTGGTAGGATTCTTACCCAATAATTTTCACTCATGCCCCTTGCAAACTTAATTCTACAGCCCACTTTGCTTGAAACTAACACATGTAAACAAGATATCAGCTTTCAACTTGAAGACACAAAATAAAGTTAAAAAATAAACAAGAAATAATAGGGGAAAGCAGCAATAAAATAAAAACAATCAGCTACCTGCAAATCCACTCTCAAACTTGGCTATCAACAAGCTGAGATGTGGTTTAAGTCATTATAAAATTTCAACAGTTCTGCTCACTCTTGTGTGCTTTTCATTAGCTGCCAAACACACAAGTTGATAATGCAAGGGTGAACTATTTCGAGCCAAAATGTGATTTAGACCTAAAATATCCCAATTAGGTGTTTTAATTATAAAAGCAAGCTATCTAGTCCATCCAGTGGGGGTCAGGTGGACCTAGGCATCAATTCTCACCATTTGACTAAAGAAACTCAATCAGAAAACAAGTTTTTTTTTTGTACTTTTTGTGTCATCGTATAGAATATTTTGTTAAATATGTCATTGTATAGAACTAAAATGTTAATCCTTATATTCTCCATTTAGAAGGATTCTAAAACAGTAAACTCCCCGACAATAATCATCATTTCTCTAGCAAAAAAGTCATTTCTCTAGTAAACTCCCCAACAATAATCATCATTTCTCTAGCAAAAAAGTCATTCTAGTAAACTCCCAGGAAAGTGTTTTTTCCTAGCAAAAATAAACGGTCATTCAGAACTCGGAGTAATAACTGGGTAGAGATCTACATTATTTATATCTTGGGGCCAGTGCGAACACAAGATAGTGGCTGAATGGAAAGTTAGTATTGATTGGTCGTATCACGTATGGATGACTTGGTAGGATTCCTACCGAATAATTTTCCACTCATAGGCCTTGCAAACAAAACTCAACAGCCCACTTTGGTTGAAACTTACACATATAAAGGAAATTAAAAAAACAGAAACAAAAAAGTACTAGTTCTAAATAAAATAAGCATATAATTAAACATCATCCCACCAGAGGGCAAAAAATGTCACATAAATAGAGTTAAAAAATAAACAAGAAATAATAAGGGAAAGCAGCAAGAAAACAAAAACAATCAGCTACCTGCAAATCTACTCTCAATCAACAGCATCACCAAACCAAATTATCCAGACATACATTTCAATCTAAAAAAGAAAGATACCATTTCAGATATACATGTCCACAATGACACATTAACATGCATTCATATTTGAGAAGAAGAAAAAAAAGACTAACCAACCTTGGATTTGAGGATGACCTTGACAGCAACCTGCTGGCCCTTGAGCTCACCTTTTTTGAATTTGGCAGAACAAGTATACCCAAAATGTCCCCTGCCCACCTCCTCCCCTACCTCCAACCTGCTCGTGAGCTCCTTCGAGAAACCAAACCTCTTGTCCAACTCCACTTCTTCCCCGTCCTCTTCCTCCGGAATCGCCGCGGCATTTTCCACGTCCTTCTTCCCCTTCCGCCGCCTGAGGACAGCCCGAATGTGCTTAGCCGGGGAGGGTGGGGGGAAGGGGCGCTTGAAGAAGCGCATAGGCGTGGAATTGACGCTTTTTCTCTCATAGGAGTCCTTGCTGCGGCGGTGGGCAGGGCTTGGGGTGTAGAAGGGGAAGACGGGTGAGGGTTTGGTTATGGTGGTGGTGGTAGTGGGGAGGGGGGATTTTGAGGGGTGGGTAGGGGCAAGATTTTCATTTTGAGGGGGGTCTCTGGGGGAGTATGGGTTGGGTTTGTTGGGCGGTTTTGAGGTGCAGATTCCCATTTGGATGATGGAAAGGTTTTGCTTGTTGGGTGTAAAGGGTTTATGGTTATGCCATTGTGTTTCTGTTTTCTGGTTTTTGGTTATGTAGACTGTTAAGAGAGAGAGAGAGAGAGAGAGTTGGAGATTGGTGGAAGAATTTGTGAAGGTGGGGGAGTAGTAGGGAAGGATGAGTGAGTGAGCTGTACAGTCTTACTGGCCACGTGGCACCACATGAGGTTTGGCTATTCTATTTCTTTTTTCTATTTTTTATTTTTTTAGTGGATAAGGATGTTTTTAAGTTTCGGTTATTTATTAATTAAGGCAAATTACAGTGTGTTACCCAAGTTATATATCAAATTTTTTTAGTATCAAAAATATTCAAAATAATTTTTTTAAAAAAATAAAATTTTAATTAAATATTAATTACTTTTTGTAATAATCAAAGTACTCTGGGTATTAAAATATCTTTAAATGATTATGATAAATTTACTAATTCTATTTATCAACTATTTATCTCAAAATTGTTTATAACACAAATTTTTAAGTTATTTGAATTCATATTTTCTAAAAAAAATAAAAAACATGCAGTATTAATTTAATTTTTAAAATAAAAAAGTTTATTTTTTATTTTAATTTTATGTTGGTCATTGATATTCAATTATGGAGATGTTAGACTATTTAATTTTATAAAAAAACACAAATCAACAAACTTTCCATTCAAAATATTCAATTTTCTTTTATGATGATTTTTAATTTTTCATTTATTTGAGAATGTGATATACAATGATATCATAATATTTTTTAAAATATAAAATATATAAAGTAAAATTTGTTTTATATCATATAATAAAATATAAATCCATTAAAAATATAGTTTTAACAATTTTTGAAAAATAACGATGACAATTTTTCATAAAAAATCATTGTTAAATATGTTACATCTATTTTTTTAAAAATAACATTTATGATACAGAAAAGTATTTTGATCATCATGAAAAATAATATAAAACTAAATTTTTAATTATTTAAATAAAATCATTTTGAAATTACTTGACGATAAAAATTAATATTTTAAAATCAATGATGAATTTTAAAAATATTTTATATATTAATGGCTTTTCAATAAATTTAAAAATTATGCAAATTAGCTAATAATTATTTTGATCCATCTTTTTAGCAATTGAGAGAGGGCTCCACCAAGCCTACTTTCGCTTTTTATATAAAATTTATCCAAATTAAGAAGTTTTCTTCTTTAATTTTGCTTTTTTATATATATATAAACTTCAACTTTTATGGTAGAATTGATAGCTTTGGTGATGCCAAGAAAAAAAAAAGATGATGCAATTGTTTAAAAAAAAATACAAGGTTAAATAAATTTTAAAGAAAATAAAAATTTATGGTAGAATTTTCAACTCTATAGATTGAACCATTATTTAAGTTATGTGATTTATTAAAAAAATTAAATATAAATATTTATTTTAATTTATTTAAAAATAAAATAAAATTTATTTTTATTTAATTCCATTTGACTGATCAATGGAATGATTTTATGAAACTTACAAAAATGTATGAATTGATTGAAATGACAATTCATTAATTGATTACTTTGCACTATGTGCCTTGTATTTCAAGGACTTGTAGTTGTACATTCTTAGTATCCACTCCAAGTCCATTGACCACCTATGTAATTGGTTGCGAGGAGCAAATGATACGGTAGGCTTTAATTTTCTTTATTAGCAGTTATTGTCTTCAATTTTTTTTATTTTCCTGTCCTAACAAAAATTACTAAACACATTATTTAAGGTTCCTTCCAAATAAAAATTCCTTTCGCTTTTATATTTTTCACATTTAAATATTTATAGATTATTTTTGGTTTTTTTATTTAAACTAATTTAAAGTAATTAGTTTAAATTTAGAAAAAAATATTGAAAATTATATTTTCAACGCTTTTAATCGATTGATTATCGTTTTGGAAAACGACTTATCAAGGATGGATGAAACTCGAAAAAGATAACATGTGACGGCTAGCGATTATAAATAGATCGTCATGTAGGAATAGATGGCAAAAGTATTCGATTTTGATGAAACTTTAAAATTCTTCGACCCGTCGAGGACGGGTATGAAAGAGATTTTATCCCCATAAGACAATAACAAATATTTTTTTAAAATTTCAGTCTGAACGGAGACGAGGAAGGCAGTCTTCATCCCGCAAAAACTTCGTCCCGATCCCTTGTTACATTAGATTTTACGTTTTATATAAATGTATTAGGTAAACTTGATAATTAATTAATTACCTCTTAGCTATATAAATAATTATTTAAAATAGAAATAGGGTTTCATTATTCATTTGCTCAGTTACGACCGCACCACTGTCTTGTTTATACTTATAGGTACTGAAAAAATAATAAGTTTTTTTTTATTTTCTTCTGATTGATTTGGGCTTTGAAAATAAAAAAAGACGAAAGCGGAGATGAAGATTGAGATATTGGGAAATCTTCGACAGAAACGAGAACGAATAATAAAATGAAATCTTCGACAGCGATGGAGACAATGAATAAGAGCATTTTTACAAACGGAAACAGAGACGAAAATAAAACTCTTCGCTTCAAGCTCGTACCATTATCATCCCTAACATCATGTACTGATTAACTGTTTATTTTAGTTTTAAAAAAATTGGAAGTACAATTCTAACTTGAGCATGAAGGGTAACAAATTAGCATTTCTATATTAATTATTTCTCTAATTAATCCCAACTCATTCTGATGCAAATTAATCTGTAATTTAGCATTACAAATGTGAGTCGATCTATGCAAACATCTAATTACAAAGTAAACAACTTTTTTCTTTCTTTCTTTATGAAAGCTTGTTATTGCCATGAAAGAACCTGTACGAATCTAGAGAAGGTACATATGATAACTAAGCATGTTGCACACGCCACATGCAAATTTGCAGTACATGTGGAGTAACACAAAGATGCACGTAAACCTAATTAGACCTTCAATATCCAATACGGCGTCGACTTTTCCTGCCCATGTGCATTGCTTGCATGCAACCTCTCACCCAATTTTTTTTACAATGAAATTAGTTAGTTAGGAGAGTCATCGATTGTCCATCACCACAAATTTTAATTATTCAATTGTAACTATAGACTAATTAATTAGAGATTCCGTCAGTAGTTGCTTGATTATAATTAATAAAATGATGTTACAACACAACAGATTATTCAAAATTTGTCATCTCATTAAAATATTAAATTATAATATTTATTTTTTTTATGGATTGATAGGTAAAAGATTTTTCTTGTTCTATTATTTATGGAGTACTTGAATAGTTTGGTTAAAATAATATAAAATGTTAAAATTTTGGTATCCAATCAACAATATAAATACAAAAATTTTAACATAATTTGACACAACTTTTTGTCTACGTTCACGAGTTAATCATTATTTCACTCTTTGTGGATGAAGAAAAATTGATAAAACTCATTGTATCAACAGTTACAGTTACACTTCTTCTAGTCAAAATTGTAAGAAAATTCTTCTCCAGTAATACATAATTTTTCTAAACAAAACCGTGTAAAAACTCTCATCAATCTCATGATCCAAATATTCACTCAACCATGGGACCTTATAAAACCCTATTTTACAAGTTATATCGATGTTGATTAATTTGTTACACTCTACATTTGATAAACTATTCATGTTTCAAGAATAGCGCAAATAACCAACTCTCTTGATAACTGTATCTATAATAAGTAGTACAACATCCTTTTGATGCATAGACAAAGTGGGATTAAAATTATTTACAATAACACTTTTCTTCGATGTGAAATTTGAGTAATATCCCAACAAATTCCTCCTTCAGCTCAAATCCCCTAACACTTTAACCATTAAATCAGGTTTGCTTTCACCCGATTAAAATCAAGATGTTTTAATCGGACCTTCAATATCGTTCAATTAAATTTTTCCTTAGATTAAGTTTACTTTCACCCGATTAAAATCAAAATATTTTAATTACATCTTCAATATCGTTTAATCAGATTTAAGAACTACTCCTACTGTAAAATATTCTTTAAAAGTTATTAAACGCTAGTTGACCAGGTGCCTTGCAGGAAACATTGAGTGCAGATTAAAAGATTCGTATCTTTAAAATTTTAATTAAGCAATTATCTTCTTGACCTCCACGATCAGAAGCGTTATACCATGCATATATGCACCCTCTAACGCATAGAAAGCAAGCACAAAGGCAAAAGTCACATGGAGTCTTTGGATAAAAATTTTACCAACTATAGATATAGCCAATTTATGAAAAGATTTGTCTTATAATTATGTGCAAAAATCTGTAGTTTTGTTACTCAAAGCTGTTTTTAAAAACAGTTTTTTTTTAATGATAAAGCTAAAAACAGTTTTTTTTTTTTATGATAAAGCTAAAAACTATTTTCCGCTTAGTAAAATAACTTAAAAACTTATTTGAGATAAATTCAGCTTTTTAATTAGAATTTACTTTCCAAATTTTAAATTTTTTATATGTATTTGACTTAAATTCTGTTTTGTGTAAAGTAACGTTTTACTTTAAAAATCATTTTATATCAAAAACTATCAGGAAAATGATTTACGAAAGTTTTTTTTAGTGAAACAATACCATACAAATATAACCATATAGTGATTTAATCAGAATTTAAGTACAAAATACAATCAAATAACCCATCTATAAACACATAATCCTTCCACACCCACTTAGATATTAGAGTACGAGGAATAACTAATAAATGGTACAACTACAAACAATCACACATTAGGGAGGGTTGAACCTGAGATTTTGCGGTTCTTTAGTCTCAGATTTGGTTTTATTGCCACTTAACCAAGGTTTCATTGGCAACTCACAAAGTTTTTTTTTGTCGTAAGTTGTTTTAAAAGCAAAAGAAATTTTTTTTTTTTTTTATAAAAAAACAAACTTCACCTTCGTAAAAATTCTCTGTTACATATCACACCAATAAATATCTACTTATTTAGTTTTTACATTTTTTTAATTTATTTTTATATTTCAACTAAATAAAAAAATTATAATCTTATATGAAATATATTTTACATGAAAATGAAGATACCCATTTGTCAAAACCATCGATGCAGCACTGCCCCATATATAGAGGTAAAAGTTTTGCCATTGGAGATGTTCATAGCTAATTAATTAGTCAAAAGAATAGCCCATATCTCATGGAAACCCTCACCATCCTTTTTATTTTTCTCCTAAACTTTTTTGTTCCTTAAAGAGTCCTCAAAATTATTAATTCCAAGTGAAAATGACTCGAGTGTTATTTTTCTTCATGTCTCATAATTGTAATAAGAGTGGCTTCTCCACTCAAAATGTCCTTGTTAGGGGTATCCATTAAATTCTCTATCTATTATCTCTTTCACTCATTAAAGATGTTTTTGACATGGGACACAAATTTGACCATAAAAAAAATTGAGTATGTTTATAAAATATTTTTTTTTTATTTTTATAAATATAAATTTGGTTAATTATTTTTAAAAATAAATAAAAACTAAATAAGATTTTAATAAATTAATATTTATGTCAAACAATTTATTTTCATAATTTTGTTATTAAACATTAAATAATTTTTAATTTTATAATATTATTTTTATAAAAAATGTTTCAAAATACATTTTAACCATCGAAAGCGAAAATGGTATCTAATCTCATCATATGGCTACTTAAACAAAAAGGATACGACGCTATTTTTTTTTTAAAAAAAAAAAAATATGCACATGATTAAAAATTGTTAAGTTGCATTTGATTAAAGATTGTTAGTTGCCCTGCAGGTTAAGGTCCATATGGTTGATCCACCTTCTGTTTTAATTCCTTTCTTGTTTTAGATGGCACAGATTCAGTTTTATTGAAGTTATCACGGAATTGAAAAAATTTACTAATAATTATAAAAAAATTAAATAATAACTCTCATACGAAATCGAGAATGCAAAATCACCGTACTTTATCATAAAAAAAAAAGCATTTATTGGATTCTTTTTCAATGCTACTTGTTTCAAAAATTTTGAGCCTCTATTTTTGTCCTACTTGTTTGTTTGACCAAGAACATTGAACTCTCAAATTTCCAAAACGGAAGTGTCTTGCCGGTGCCTATTTCACCATAAAAGTACTACCAAACATGGAAAGATAGGTTGAAGAGGTTTAACTATTGAGCTTGACACTTGATTAACCCTTTTGAAAACAACCACCACCATAAAATGAAAAATTGATGAGAAGCACTCATGTGTCTTTTTCTGGTGCCCAAAATGATGGGCATACGTGTGAATACATAATGCAAACCGTAAAAGTAGATTATAGTACAATCCACGCATAAATTTACATAGTTGAATAATTCTTATTTAAATAGTAGGCATGGAAGATACATGAATATGACGTGTATTAAATGTGTTCAGTGATGCTCGATAACTTGGGAAGAAGGAAATTTTTATTATTTGATTTTGTTTGATTTTTTTTATACACGTATCTGTCGTATCTCTGATCTAGATAAATTTTTTAACAATATATAATATATTCTATCAATCTACTCATCTAGAACGAAAAAAATTCAATAAATTGATGAAAGTCAAACCTAATAATTTAAATTCCTAAACCCTCATATTGGCCACTGTATCATTGGCCATGCTTCATTAGCTTTAGTGCATGACAAAATGATTATCTAAAACAAGGGATCATTTTTTGCCGATTAACCTTACCTTTGTACTGTAATTACTAATTACAGTGCTATAAAGGTTTGGTTTAGTTAAGTTTTATTGTTGCTTTAATCAAGTGTTTTTTTTATTAAAAAATGACTAAAAATGTTTTAATTGTTATTTATTTATAAAAAAATTGTTTGATTAACTCCGTAAAAAAAAATTTAATCAAATCGAAGAATCTTAATTAGATCTCGTATAAAACTAACAAAATAAAACTAAAAATTCACTATTGTCCTTAAATTTATGAACAATTGGTTATGTTTGGGTCAGTTTAAAATCAATTTTAAGTTAGAGTTTATTTTTAAAATATATAAAAAAATTAATCAAATTAAATCAAATTTTATTAAATATCAATTAATAGACGGTTTAATTAGATTTTAAACAAATTTTAAAAAATAAATTACAACTTAAAATTAACTTTAAACTCATCCAAACATAATAATCTTAACCATGGTAACATCGATAATAACATTATAGATGGAAGCCTCCCATTCTAATTTGCAAGAACTCAATAACATACTGTTAAACACAAGTTCACGTTTCGATTGATAGTAAGATATTGATGTTTTGAAAATGAATTTCTATAAAATTGTATCTTTTCTCAACAGAAGTGTCTCCATTTCAAACTCTAATTCTATACTTCAAAACACAGGATTAGTTTTAATTGTTATAATGTTCATTTCTCCCTTGGTTTAGCTAATGAAGAGCTGATAACAAGTTGAAATTGACATTACATTTGTTGTGGTCCTTGGCATGGCTCTGTTTGATGTTCATGTTGCATCAACTTTTAGTGACCTGCGCTGCGTGGAAGGTGAAAGCTAACCACAACGATTGTGATATCACATATTTTGCAAGTTGCAACAATCAGCAAGTAGCTACACCTCGACATCACTGACAAATCAACCCAACAAAAAATTCTTAATTGAACCTAATCAAAACTCTCGTGATTAATTTGACTAGAGAACCACACTATGAGAACCAATGATGTGATTTACCCAACAAAAGTATCTTGACCTTTAACCCAACTAATTCCCAAGTAAATGTAAATTGCTTTGCCATGGGTAAAACTAAAAATAAATTCCACAACCCAAAACCCGATATGTTTATCTAACTCATCCTATCACTTGTGCTAGCTATGTGACGAGTTTATCTTGACTTGCCCTACCACTTGAGCTAACTACTAAGTGTACACAAAGGTTTGTTTTTAATGATTTGTAGTTCTATGTTACATGGATTTTTAATAAAGTTGTAACCCACATAAAACCTAGTTATTGGCAACATGAAGACTAGTTAGTTATCATTTCATACATAAAACCTGTTTGGCATCCTAGACCCAAATGTCGGGAGTAGAGAAGGCACACGCCCAAAAAACTGCCAAGCATTTTGGATTATGCTATACTAGTTAGACAAATAATTCTTACTGACTGATTTCAAATGAAACATTTTTTAATGGATAAGCTAGAGGAAAAGATACATTAGCTTGTCATCTCAGAGTTTCTTATCCAAGAAGTTTCCCTTCTGAGCTTAAAAGGATATAATCACAATGACAAGTAAAATTTGATTCACAAATCAAAGAATAGCAAGAGCATCTCATGGAAAATGCAGGAATCATGACTTTTTATTTTAATGAAAATGGAAATATGATTTTGAAATTGAACAACATGAACCCAAATTACCCCTATCAAAATTAAGGGGAAAAAAAGAAAGAAAAGAAATAACTGGTTTCTCATGCCGATTTTAGTGCAACACTTTAATATCAGGCTCAAGCAACTTGTCAGCAAAAAATGTCAGGCTCAAGCTACAATGTTCATCAGAGGGCAAATTGAATAAACATCAAAAACAGCTCATTTACACTCATTTTCGTTCGAAGAGAAATTTTAAGTACAACAAAGATGTCAAATCAATATGATTTTGAACATTATAAGGAAACTTGTGGTGCTTTAACGATCATGAGAGAAAAATAGCTACAGAGTCTAATATTTTCTCTTCCATTTGGAGTAAAAAATAAAATATAATCAGGGCACAGTCTCTGGACATCAACGCAGTTACATTAAGTGCAACAGCTCTGAAGCACCATTCTTGTTGGAACTGCATTATACAAGTGCATCATAAATTTAAATGAAGCAATCCATCTTAGGCTACTTAGCCCTGTTTGGTTTGCAGAAGGAATGAACTAGGATTAATGCTCTAGAATTGAAGATTGAGGGGATGTAGGATTGGTATTTTTGTTGGTAAAATATAGGGAAAAAAAAAAGATTATCATCTTAAATTTTGCAATCCTATTCATTTCAATTAATCATAAGGCAATATACTCTACTAACAAAGATACAAGCACTTCATTCCCCCAATCTCCCTCAAGCTTCATTTTTTAAGTATTAATCCTACTACATTCCCATTCCATTCCTTGTGCAAACCAAACGGCTCTCATAGGCATCGGTCAATATAGAACCAAGTTTGTTGAGTGACAACATAAGCACTCACCTTGTATGTCAAGTTATCAAATAGACACAGCACTTTCAACAAGAATGAGACTATATAAGTTGAACAGGACCCTTGCTAAATTTTCAACCAAGACAGACATTTGGAAGTTCTTCATCAGAGTCGAACTCAACCTGAAAGCAGATCACAGGCATAAACAACTACATTTAAAATTTACAGAAGGAAAGGAGCAAGGGAGTCCTAACTAAGAAAGTCTTTCACTTTAGAAGATCAAACTCAAAGTCAAATAAGTAACCAACAGGCATCAATAACTGCAGGCATTTAATTACTGAGGCAGAAAAGAAACTCAAGCTTTCACCTTTATAACATCTCCCATGGCAATCACGCTTCCAACCTGCAGCTGTAAACTTAAGTTCTCTTTCTCGACGCTCCCGGAAATCCAATTGTTGTTCTGCAACCGCCTTCTCAGATGCTCCAATGGCAGGACAAGAACTATTTCCACTAAAATTAGCTGCTGCATTTGTAATATGTCTTCATATCGCAATTTTCACTTATGGAACTCTGTTGACAAGGTTTATCGTGAAGTACATCCGAAGTGGCCTTTCGTATCTGTTCAATCAATGGCTTGCTAGCTAACCTGAAATTTCAGCTGCAGGTACTAGAAAATGCAGTGGTAATAGGAGAGTCCAACAAGGCTATTCTCTTATTCATCTCATCTTGCCGCATCAATTCTCTTTCATTCAGCTTGGACACTGCCTTACGATGGCGTGATCCCTTGCAATGCATCTACAAAATCAATTTCAAATGACAAGGAACTAATTTAAGAGAAGAAACCTTTCAACCCGAAAGCCTCAGTTAACAGAACAATCTAACAAGGATATGAGACAAACGTGCAGATGCACATGCACACAGACAAATAGAGATAGATATTGTAGATTACATCATAAGAGAAACAATGCCAACATTCACAATTGATTTGCTAGCTGCCTTAAGTAAATCCCATCACATATATGAAGCTTGGCATTGTCAATGATCATAAGGGCATATGAAATAAATTTCAAATAACGGGATAATCACTTTCCACTTTCAAGACTCACTTCTGTGATCTCCTTGACCTATGTCAACGAATTTGAAGAGGCACTTAAGTGGATTATATGGGCATAAAAAATACATTTACACACGAAAAGTTAACTGGCATTGAACCCCCAATGAACTAGGCTGTGTACATGTAAACACTAGTAATCTACACATTGGGATCAGTTTGAAGCCGTGCAGTGATCAGAAAACAAGTCCATTTAGCTTATTTGATCAAGGCTTCAACTTACGAACCAAAAGAACATAAAATAGTAGGTTATAACTTATAAAGCTCTTTGAATGCCAAAATCTGAGCATAAGAAACCGTGAGTTTTTATTCATAAGTCGTTCTCAATTTCCAACATTTCCATCCCTCCCTTTCCAATTCACGCAGGAATTTGCTATTGCTAGTGAAAATTATTATTTTTCCAACTTTGTTTTGGGTTGCCAACATTTGATGGTATAACTAGTTCATCGAATTTGCTTTTCCAAAATGTTTTCTCAATCAGCCATAGAATATTCCCTAACTTTCCTACTTCTACTTTATAGCACTGCACTGAATTCTGTTTTAGCCCCCCAACCACCCCAAAAAAAATCCCAGCACATAATTCCTTCAAATTCCTCACACTATTAAGAACAAGGAAGAAGAAATGCGGAAGAGAAATGTATTTTTTCATTGAAAACTTGATCCCCTATTACACAAGATGCTTCAGCTATAAATAGCTAAGCTAAGCAATACAAAACAGAGAAAGTAAATACAACTGTGCCAGCTAAGCAATACAAAACAGAGAAAGTAGTTACAACTGTGCCAGCTGTAACAAAAACAGAAAAACTAACTAACAAACTAGCTAACTAATTACTAATAATGATTTAATACTCCCCCTCAAGATGGACTGTGAAGATCCTTGACAGCCATCTTGGATAGAAGTAGAACCAGTAATGAAGATGGCAAAGCCTTTGTAAAAAGGTCTGCCAGTTGATGCTGAGTTCTAACTTGCATAAGTCGAATAACTCCATCTGTAACTCTATCCGGAACAAAATGACAATCAAGCTCTATGTGTTTTGTCCGTTCATGAAAAATGGGATTAGAAGCTATGTGTATGGCAGCTTGATTATCACAAAACAAAAGAGCTGGAGATGAGACATCAATCTGAAAATCTTGTAATAACTGCCGAAGCCACACTAATTCACTAGCAGTAGAGGCCAATGCACGATATTCCGCTTCAGCTGAAGACCTGGATATGGTTGTTTGCTTTTTAGCCTTCCAAGATATCAAAGAATCACCAAGAATCTCCTTGTATCCAAACAAGCTCCCCAGTCAGCATCCGAAAAAGACTTGAGTTGAAGAGAAGAATTGGCAGAAAAAACTAATCCTTGGCCAGGATTCGATTTAATAAATCGAAGCAAATGATGAGATGCTTGCATGTGTGGGACTCGAGGATGAGCCAAAAAATGACTTAGTTTATGCACAGCAAAAGTAATATCAGGTCTGGAAATGATAAGGTAAAGCAATCTACCAATGAGTCTGCGGTACTGAGAAATATCAGTTAGCAATTCACCATCACTGCTATTCAACTTGACTTTGGGATATAAAGGAATATTAGCAGGCTTACAAGCCAAGTAGCCTGCATCTTCAAGTAACTGAAGGGCATAATGGCGTTGAGAAAGCACCATGCCATGAGCAGATCTTGCAATTTCAAGACCATAAAAGTACTTCAATTGGCCTAGATCCTTAAGCTTAAACTGGCTATTGAGAAAACTCTTCAGAGAATCTATAGCTTGACTGTTAGGACCAGCAATTATTATATCATCGACATATACCAGCAATGCAACAAAGGATGAACCTGATCCTTTGGTAAACAAGGAGTAATATGCCTTCGATTGAACTAAACCAAACTTTATAAGAGCATGAGTAAACTTTGAATTCCATTGCCCTGAAGCTTGCTTAAGTCCATATATAGACTTATGTAGCTTGCAAACAAGCCTTTCACCCTGTTTTAAATTCTTCCCCTTACTGCTATAACCAAGAGGAAGATCCATGTACACTTCTTCAAATAAATCTCCATTAAGAAACGCATTATTAACATCTAGTTGAGTTAGATGCCAACGTTGACTTGTAGCAAGTGCCAATAAGACTTTGACAGTAACTAGCTTTGCTACTGGTGAGAAGGTTTCAATGAAATCAACACCTTCTTGCTGAGTATAACCCTTAGCAACTAAACGGGCTTTGTGTCTCTCTAGAGAACCATCTGAATTATACTTAACCTTGTAAATCCACTTACAGCCAATAAAGTGTTTTCCTTTAGGCAAAGAAACAACTGTCCAAGTTTTGTTGAATTCCATGGAATCTAACTTTGCTTGCATAGCTTCTTTCCATTGTGGGAATTTGACAGCTTGGTGGTAATTTTGTGGCTCAGAATGAGAAGAAACTGTCAGGACAAATTCCTTGTGAGATGAAGATAAAGAATCATAGGACAAATACTTGGATAGAGGATATGAGGTATTGCAGGAAGGCAACTCATGATGCATCAATAAACTGCAATGAAAATCACGAAGATAGGAAGGAGTTTTAGAAACTCGTGAAGACTTCCCAAGAGGAATAACATCAAAAGAAGCCAACTCTGGACAACAGAGGCTTCATTTTCTAGAACAATTGATGAATCTGGTAAAACAGATGTGGGTGGATCTTTGTGTTGGATAGTAATATCAAGAGAAGACATAGGTAATACAAGGTCAGGAAAAGGATCAATGAGTGTATCAGAAGCTACAACTGAATGGAATGGAAATATATCCTCACTAAAAACTACATCCCTTGAGATAAAAACCTATTTAGATTGAATGTCATAGAGCTTGTAGCCTTTTACACCAGGAGGATAAACCAGAAAAACACATATCCTAGACCTTGGTTGGAACTTGGTACGATGAGCCTTAAGAGTGGAAACAAGGGCAAGACATCCAAATACTCTGAAAAATGAGTAATCAACTGCATTTTGATGAAGAGCTTCATAAGGAGTCTTTTGATGTAACAGAGGTGAAGGAGTTCTATTGATAATGTAAGTGGTTGTAAGAATGCGTTCAGCCCAGAATTGAATTGGCACTCGGGACTGAAAGAATAAAGCCCTGGCAACATTGAGTAAATGCTGATGTTTTCTTTCGACAATTGCATTTTGTTGTGGTGTGTCCATACAAGAAAATTGATGAAGAACTCCTTTTTCATTAAAAAAATTCAGAAAATTCTAACTCCCGCGCATTATCAGATCTAAAAATCTTGATATTAGCATTGAACTGAGTTGCCACCATATTAAAAAACTTGGGAATAATACCGCTGACATCAGATTTTTGCTTAAGCAAAAATATCCATGTGAACCGCGTACAATCATCAACTAAGGTAACAAAGTACCTATAGCAAGCATAAGATGAGATATGATAGGGCCTCCAAATATCACAGTGCACCAAATCAAACGGAGATTGAGCCATATGATTATTAAAAACAAAGAATAATCTTCTTTGTTTAGCTAAAGGACAAACATAACAAGGAGCCTTATTAAACTTCAAAGTATCACAGTTTAAATGGTCTTTCAAATTATCCAACTGCCTAGAGGACAAATGGCCAAGTCTATTATGCCATGTATGAGCAGACAAATTGTTTATGTACATTTTAGAATCATAAAGTAAAGTTCCAACATCCAAAACATATAGGCCTTCAATCTTCTCACCCTTGCCAATTATCTTCTTGCTGGTAAGATCCTGAATCATGAAACAACCAAAAAGAAAACCAACTGTAAGGTGGGAATCTCTTGTGAGAGCACCTACAGAAATTAAGTTGAACTTGAACTGTGGTACAAATAATACATCTTTGAGAACAAGCAGGAACTCAGCCTAACATCTCCACTGTAACCGACTGGTATACGAGTGTGGTTTGGTAAGGTGACAAATGAATTCTGAATGGACTTCATAGAAATAAAGCTGGTAGCATTCGAACATTTGTGTCGAGTAGCTCCCGAATCAACTATCCAATATTGAGGGGAAGAAAATACAGGATTTAAAGATACTGAGAAACAGATACCTGTAGTGTAAGCAGTAGAGGGAACCTCCTCATTAGTGGCCTTAATAGCGGCTGTCAACTGACTTGAAAGTAAAGACATCAGTTGCTGACATTGATCACTGTTGAGATTCTGCAAGAAACTCCCAACATTGCCTTGTTGATCTGCCTTGACTTCTAAATTACAAGTAGACTGACTAAAAACTTGATTAATAGCCACCTTATTAGACTGTGAAAAATTATCTCTCTGTCTTGGTTTAAAACCAAGTGGATAGCCATGTAGCTTATAACATCTCTCAACAGTGCGATCATGAAGATTGCAATGTTACAAAGTGGCCTATCCTTTCTTTGACCTCTGTAACCAGCAGAGTTCTGACTCCCACTATTATTCCTTCTACTGTTATTATCATTCATAACAGCAAAAGCCATACTGTTGGCTGAATCATAACTATTATTACTATGAACTCCAAACTTTCACTGGTGTTCCTTTTCAGACACTAAAGCAAACCCCTTATTTATAGGTGGAAGGGGATCCATAAGAAGTAATTGACCACGGACTTGAGAAAAGGAATCATGTAGCCCCATAAGAAATGACATGATATACTCCATCTGGTAGTGTGAATTAAGATCTTTGACACCACCACAAGTACATTTTCCACACGAACATATAGGTCTATAGTTACTTAACTCCTCCCATATAGTTTTCAGCTTAGTGAAATAAATGCTGACAGAACTCTGATCTTGGACTAGGTTCATTAACTCACGCCTTAACTGAAAAATCCTAAGTCCATTTCTTTGCTGAAATCGATCTTTGAGATCAATCCAAATCTCATGAGCAGATTCAACATAAATCACACTCGCAGAGATCTCTTTGGAAACAGAATTAAGTATCCAAGATATGACAGACATTATTGTTCCTAATCCAAGAATTAAGGAGATTAAGATCGTTACCTGGAGGCGTAGTTATCTCCGGTCAAAGCCTGAGACACCAGAATAAGGCCTGGACTATCTGAATGATGAAGAAAATAAGGACTCGAAGGTTCATCAATGGTAGACGATCCCCAAACTCCAGAACCAGTCCACTCCATGGAATAACCAAAGAGAAGAAACACTCAGGAATGCAAAGAAACCAGAAGAACAGACCGAAGAAAAAAAATCAAACAACTTCAGATCTAAGAGGAAATATGCAGCGATAAGCAATAATGCTCTGATACTATATTAAGAACAAGGAAGAAGAAATGTGAAAGAGAAATGTTTTCTCATTGAAAACTCGATCCCCTGATGCTTCAGCTATAAATAGCTAAGCTAGGCAATACAAAACAGAGAAAGTAGTTACAACTGTAACTAAAACAGAAAAACTAACTAACAAACTAGCTAACTAATTACTAATAATGATTTAATACACACTTGTTTACATTAACCAACATAAAAAAAACAAACCCTCCCAAATTCCAGCTGATAACATACTTCATATTTCTTGGTTTCATATGAATGATTACTTTGTTATTGTAAGAGATACAAAAAACGCTCAAAACATACATGAATTACTTTTCTAACTGTTTGACACAAACTACGGGCTAGATAAGTTAAGTACAAATGGCCGATTGAAAGAAAGAGAGAGAGAATACATACAGAGAGTATAAGAGTGGAATCCAGAACGGGATTGTGAGGGCAAACAAGGCATGCGTATTTGCCACTGGAGAGTTTCTTGTAAGAAGACCCATCAAGCCATTCAACACAACATCATCATCCACTCTCCTCTTCCTGTATTGTGCCTCTCTTGCCCAGCTATCCCCTCCAAACACACTCATTCCCCTCCAAACACACTCATTATCTCTCTCTCTCTCTCCCTCTCCCTGTTTAACCCTTTCATTTTTATGAGTTTTGAGTAAATAAATAAGCCCAAATTTTTTTTGAGGTCGGCATGAAATTTTGTTAAAGCTACAGTTCGATTCGATCCGAGTCAAAGATAAGTAATTATTTTAATATATAATATTTATAGTAATAAAAAACAAACTAATTATGTAAATTAAAAAAAAATATATGATTTTTTAAGTAAAAAAATTGTCAAAAAAATTTATTTTAATGTTAAAAAACAATAAAATAAAATAAAAAATAAAAAATATCAAGTCAATAGAGAGTCCTGAGAGGCCGATGGACGAACTTCGAAAGAGGATATAAAGTTCGATTTTATGTAGCCTATGAGTTTAGATTTACACTTAAGAGAACGATCTGAACACGTTTCCATATCAATATATATGAAATATAATAATGATGTTTCTTTTTAACAGATGATACGGTTTAATCTCATTCACGCTCACGTGATTCCTAAACATTTATTTTTTAATTTAAATTTTAAATGTATTTTTTTATAAGTATAACATTTTTATTGCATAATGAAAAAATTATGTTTATATGATGTTTCGGTGATGGTTAATCTTGTGATAATGAGTTTAACTAATTCATTTCATATCTTTTCGTACATTATATCTCAGATTTAATTTGAAAGGTCATTGTTTCAATATATATATATATATATATATATATATATATATATAATGATTAATTATGCACGTATGAACTTTTACTAACAATAGAATTATGCATGTTTGATGCAATCATGAAGAAAAATCAAAGACAAAATTAAAAGTACAATTTAAGTAATAAACTAACAAATTAAAATAGTCAATTTAACCAATTCAATTTAATTATTGTATGAAAATAAAATATTTATTTTATTTAAAAAAAATGCAAAACATTAAATAAGGATAAGAATCTAAAAGACTTACCATTGCGAACTTTAATGGCTGCAAGTCATGATACAATCATACAACAATTTACTATTGCTTCATAACTTTATTAATGGCTAATATGTTTTAACCATCTTGAAACAAAAGAAAATTTAACCAAAAAAAAAGAAGAGTAAATCACGATTAAAACTCCAATTAAGAATGGTATTATCTCTGATCTGCATCAATTAATACCAACGACGGAACATTGGCATGATGAAAAACTTCATCATTCCAATCTTGCAATGGAAGCCGTTACGTTCACCGCAAGCAAAGTAGTAAGGCTTCCACCATTTCAGCTCAAACTCAAATCCATCTCCTCCTCCTTGTGTCACATTGGCAATCATTTTCCCTTTTTTCAGATCACATTTTAAGAAACTCCAAAGATTTGGTAGCAAGTAAACACTGTGAGGAAACGTGGTGCTATTTGGTGGATCATATTTGAAAACTGCAGCCAACATTTATATATTTATAATTAATCCTCTATTTTCTAAACATTCAAATTTAAATATAGTTTGGGAGAGTTTATGATTTATGTTTTCTTAAACAAAAGTTAAGCTGAATATTTTTAAAAAAAAATTGTTTACGAAAAAAATTAAAATCTATTTTTATTGTTATTTTACTGTACAACAAACAATTTTAATTTCACAATTATTTCATCAGAAATCAATTTTAAAAACGTTTTATAAATCATAGTACTCGAGTAGTATTGGAAGTTCTTGATAGATAGAAATAATGTAATCAACGTCAAATTAAGCTAACTCACCCAAAACATCATTGAGGTAGAAGGGACCATTCTTGAAAGCCCAATCGGAGTAATTGAAGCCGAAGTGCCAGTGGTCAGAACCACCCACAATGATATTCTTGGGATTGGTGTCTGTTGCATTGGGGTGATAGGGCCAGCCCCAGCCAGCCGTATTGTTAGAGCCCCAGCCAGCTGTGTAGTTAAAGCCCGAACCAGTCGTGCTGTTAAAACCCCAGCCAGCCGTGTGGTTAAAACCCCAGCGCCAGTTCTTGTTGGCCATACATGTTGCCAACAAGGAGGCAGTAACAGCTAGAATGAGCATCCCTTTTGCACAAGTGAAACCCATGTCTTGACTCTCCTATTAATTAAGAAAAATACAGATTGTAATTGTAATTAAGGGCACTGTAATTAGAATTAATGGGTACTAAGTAAGACGAGAATTGTGTTTGGCATTTGAAAGGATTGAGCGAACTGGTTTTTATAGAGCAAAGGGTGTGACTTAAGAGGGAGGGGAAAAAGGTGGAAAACGGCCAAATTCACCTTTTTCTCTAATTGGGTTGGTAAGGGATTGAAAATCAGTATACTGTTAATTGATCTCTTTGTATTTACACTAATGTGATTCACGTATTCAACGAATAGTAGAAACCCATTGAAAAAAAAACAGAAAAACATTACCAATATTTCTTTAGAAGTTATAGAAGTAGTCCTATTTTTTCTAAGCCAAATTATCCACTCTCTTCTAGCAAATGACATGCCTACCAAGAAAATCATATCCACAGTAGCTGCAATGGGTTGGTGGTAAAAGAGGAAGAAGAAGAGCAAATTAAAAATCAGTGAAGTCAACCAAGTATAATAAAATATAATAATCAATATTTTGCATAACTTTGATAGAGTATGAAAAAGTTAACGAAAACAAATGCAATGGCACGAGGAAATGAAGAAAGTACTGCGATTATAACTGATACAGGTTGACAAAAGTTGATCAATGAGAATCATGGTCGTATTACGCTTGAGTGATGTAACAATGACTCGCAAAATATCAAATAATTATGAAGTTATTGGCTTCAATTTTTATATCTGTAAATGATCAAATTACAATGATTTTTTTAATAAATTTTTTAAATCGGATATGGGTGATCATTCACTCAAAAAAGTAAATTTAATATAATACGCATAAATAATAAGTTTTTGTAGGTGTAATCATAAGAAATTAGTGCGAAGAAGTAGAAAATTGATGGAGTAGTATTTTGTTTGTTAAACTGTAACCGTGCATCACTCAAGCGTAATATATATGTACATGTTTTTAAGTGGCATGAGTTTTTCTACTTTCAATGACACAACCTTTTATTAAGACTTAAGAACTTAATTCTCATTCACTGCATGTGCGGTGAAGTTTTGTTTGAAAATCAAATTGGATAGGAAGTTCCAACAATCGATTGTTAAAGTTGACAATTAACTGTTATAGTGGATAGAAACTTTTTATAATCGACTGTGATAGAGGACAATTGATTGTCATTCTGATTTTAATTTATCCAGACGCTAAAGACAGTAAATTATA
Organism: Bretschneidera sinensis; assembly: GCA_023935145.1. Classification (NCBI taxonomy): domain Eukaryota; kingdom Viridiplantae; phylum Streptophyta; class Magnoliopsida; order Brassicales; family Akaniaceae; genus Bretschneidera; species Bretschneidera sinensis. Next base: position 66,079,745 of record CM043698.1, on the reverse strand, counting down.
CATGATAACTAACAATTATGTTTTCAAAAAATTGTATTCTTATACTCCTGACTCTTCATTTTATGACGTTTGAGAGAATATAAAAATTAAACTTAACTTCCATTTTGAACAATAATTTACAACTTCTTCTCTCAATTTTCTCCCTATATAATTTTTTACAGCAATTGATATTACCATTTGAATGAGAATTCTTTACTTACAATCTCAGAGACTTTGTTGTATCATATGAAATATTTATATGTAATTCATTAACAAACTCCTAAAGGAGTGGGGTCAAACACATTAAAAAAAATGGTTCTTGAAGTGCATCGAAATCTCGTTTCGTTTTCTTTAATTTTTTTTTATTTGATTCCGATTCATAAAATTACACCAACAATATATATATATATATATATATATATATATATATATATATATATATTCTTTAATTCTTGGTAGGCATGTAACTACTATTCAACAAGAAAATGAAGGACCTTGAAACAATTGGACTGCTATTTTTAAAACTTCAAGAAATGGGTTTCTACTATTCGTTGAATCACATTAGTTTAAATGCAAAGAGATTAGTTAACACCATACTAAGTTTCAATCTCTTACCTACCCAGTCAGAAAAAACACAAAAAAAAGGGGTGAATTTGGCCATTCTCCACTCTTTTTTCCTCCCTAACTCTCAAGTCTCCCCCTTTGCTCTATAAAAACAAACACTCAATCCTCTCAAATGCCAAACACAATTCTCGTCTTACTTAGTACCCAATAATTCTAATTACAGTACCCTTAATTACCATTACGATCTTTATTTTTCTTCATTGATAAGAGAGCCAGGACATGGGTTTCACTTGTGCAAAAGGGCTGCTCATTCTAGCGGTTACTGCTTCCATGTTGGCAACAAGCATGGCCAACAAGAACTGGCCCTGGGGTTTTAACAACACGGCTGGTTCGGGCTGTAACAACACGGCTGGTTCGGGCTTTAACTACACAGCTGGTTGGGACTCGTCCTATCACCCCAATGCTACAGACAATAGTCCCAAAAAGATCATTGTGGGTGGTTCAGACCATTGGCACTTCGGCTTCAATTACTCGGATTGGGCTTTAAAAATTGGCCCCTTCTACCTCAACGATGTTCTAGGTGAGTTGAGTTAGTTAATTTTTATTACAGACCTAGCACGCACTTTGGTTCCTGAAAGCATTTGACATGAATTTAGCTTCTCATAAATATATTTAAATTGCATATTTACTGTTTTTCTTGAAAAAAATTACATATTCTACTTTTATATGATCCAACCTAAATATTTTAGGCTTTTCATGTGTATAAAGATTTGTCTATTTTTTTTATAAAAAAAAAGTAAATTTCATTTTTTTTTCCCTTTTAAAAATTGCTATTGATCATTCTAATTATGTTCTTCACTTTGATTCTTCTTAATTGGATTCGTACTGTTATATATAAATTCATTTCAATTGAAACCTTGCTTTTTAACGTCATTAATTTTAACTTAACGGAAATTTTCGTTATATCCGACATGACTATTTATTACAAATCTCTTGAGAAATGCTTAACTAATTTATTAAAAGTCTCAAATTTCATGTCCAAAGATCAAATAAATCCCTAAATGATTAAAACCCTGATTTTTTTTCTTTTTCTATTTCTTAAATATTTATCAGCTTCTGTTTGGTCTAATTTCTGTTTCTTAAAAGTTAAAGTTGTTTCGAGAGTTAGATTAAATGATACCTAATTTACTTGTCAATGTTGGTTGTAGTTTTCAATTATGATCCACCAAATAACACCACATTTCCTCATAGTGTCTACTTACTACAAAACCTAAGAAGCTTCTTGAAATGCGACCTAAAAAGAGGAAAGATGATTGCAAATATGACACAAGGAGGAGGCAACGGATTCGAGTTCGAGCTCAAGAGGTGGAAATCTTACTACTTTGTTTGTGGTGAGCGTGACGGCTTCCATTGCAAAGTTGGGATGATGAAGTTTTTCGTCATGCCAATGTTCCGTCGTTCATACTAAGATCACATAGCATATGATGCTTAATTATGGGTTTTTTTTTTTATAAATGCTTAATTAGAGTTTTGTTTTTCTTTTTCAACTTCCTTTTCTTTTCAAGAAGCAAATAAGAATTGAGGACTTCTATAAATTTTTGAAGCCATAGTAAAAGAGTTGTATGGAAATTATATCATGAAATTGATACTCTTGTTCTCAACGTTACTAGCTAGCTAGTTACACATTATTGTTGTATTAAATGTAATACAAATATCTTCTTTTAAATAAATAAGTAACTTTATTTTTATTCAATCCTTGAGTTAAGTTTCGTCCTTGTCATTAGTATTAACTTTTTTTTTTTGGTTGTTTTTTTTCTTATATCAAACATGCATAGTTCTATCATATAGTACTTACATAATGGCATGAAGCTTTAACTATGACATGGGTTTTTTTGTTTTTTTAATTAAAAATAGGTATGATATTGAAAAGGTTAAAAATTGGTGTCTAAATAATGCCATTGTATTCTCTTAAAAAAAAATAAAAAAGAAGCATTGAATATTGATATGTTATTGACTTAATAAAAATGCATCGTCCAATCAAACTTAAACACATGACATATTTTAAAGAGTAAAATAGTATTTTTATTTTGAAACCTATCATTTTTCCATTAAGATAAGATTTCTAATCCTATAAAAGGAGCTCGTTATTTAAAGTATTACACTTTTACATATTTTCTTAAAAAATTTCTCTTTCTATGTATTCATTTATCCTTAGTCATATATTGATTTGATCTCGAAGGACTCTCTTTAAGAACAAAACCTCTAGATGACTTTCTTTTTAAAGTAAACTTATATTCTACTCGTGTGGATTTGATTTTAGCAAGACGATTGGATTGGACGTAAAACTAGACTTGACAAAATCACTACATGACTTTTTTTTGACATCAATAATTATGGATCGTCAAATTAAGAAATTTAACCAAAACGTAAAACTGATAAAACTAGAACTTCATATTAAATAAATATTCTCGTTTTTCTTAATAAATACGATATACATAAAAGTTATTGAAAATCGCATTGATACATTAATAAAAGTACATGAATGACTATCAATGAAACTTTGATTTATCGATAAAAAAAAGTTAAAGTTGACATTTTGAAACCTCAAAATCTTATATTTGATTTCCATCAATGTATGAATTAGTTGTTCATTTATATAATAATGATCATTTCTCTCACTTTATATAAGTAATGTAATAATATTATAGGTGAGTTATAAAATAATTTATAGTTTGTAAACTCATGTTGTGATCAAATCAATACATTACGATGACTTATTTTTAAAAACAAAAAAATACACGAATTATTTATCAATACTCTTAAAATTAAAAATATAACTAATTTATATCGCATTATATGGATCATATACGATATTAATATCCGATCCGTTGACAGATTTAGGATATACCAAATCTAGCCTCTTTGTTGCCATTGTTTTTGGCCCTGCTTTGATGCTTAGAGTTGTTATTACAATCTTTTGTTGAACAGTTAAAAATAATAAAAAGAAAAATCAAAGAAGGAAAAATCAAAGATGACTTGTTCATCGTTGAAAATAAATATTTATACTGATAATAACAAATCACGTCTTTATTAGTTGTTACTTTGTCACGTATAAAAAAAAGTGTTTTAAGTTAAACACAAATGTAAAAATACTTTTTTCATGTAAAAAATTCCTTTTTTAATAAAAAAATAGAATGAAAATTAAATAATTATTTAATAAACTAATGGAAACATACTAATAATTTACAAAATTAAATCAATAAAACAAAAAAAAATGTAAACGTGATTGCCCATAATAATACATTTTAAGAAAACTAAAATAAGCAGAGTATAAGTTGTTGTCAATAATCATAAAATTTAGAATAATAAGAAAAGTAGAGTAAAATTGTGGTTATTGTCAAACAAACCGGGTTGACTGTTCGACCCAAAAACCCATATTTAGGCACCTCCTAATGTTAAAACATATCTCGCCCCTATTTCCTCGAATGAAAATATTCCATTTTCTCGAGAAAGTGATGGAAATTAAAAGAGGAAGCCCCGTTTGAAAGAGAGAGATCATAGAAAAAGACCCCCCCTCAAATGTCTTTATTCTAGACAGATAAACGGAGCATATGGAGGCCCCAAACGACATCGTGGTAAGAGATGGAAACGTAGCGATGGAGGAAGCTAGAGAGGGAAAGGCGGAGACAGAGGGTTCTAGAGAGAGAAAGAGAGAGAACGATACGCCTCCTGACGATGATTGCTGCCCAATCTGCTTCGGCACCTTCATCGTTCCTTGTCGATCAAATTGCGGTCACTGGTATTGCGGTCAGTGTCTTTTTTTTATTTTTTATCCTTCTATGTTTGTAGATTTGTTTTTGCATAATTCTCTGTGTTTTTGTTGAGGAAAATGGAAATTGGCACACCGTTGTGTGTTTCTTTCATTAGGATTTAGTTGTTGCATGGTTTCAGAGAAGATGCAGGGAAAAAGGGAAAAGGGAAGTGCTTTGAAATGTGAAATGTGATTTTTTATTTTTTTATTTTTTATAGAAAATGAGCTTTTGTTCTTTTCGAAGGAGCTTGATTCAATCATTTGTCTGATTAGTTATTAATTATCATTTATCTTGTCGTTTCTTTATAAAGATTCAAATTGTATTTAGCTCTTCATTCTCTAGGGTTTTATAGTGTGTTGTTGAAGACGGTTCGCATAGGTTACCCTTGTTTAGGGTTTTATACAACATAGGAGAGTAATGGAGGTAAACAAGCTCTATTTCTTGTGAAAACCCCGCAAACCCCATTATTTAGGATGTTAAAAAATTTGACAAGATGGGTTTTGGAGGGTTTCTGGGAAACCCCAATACCTTTCCCCTCTTTATGAAAAATAACTGCAAAAAAAGGTTTTTAAATTAACAGTCCTTTCCTTTACCCTCAAAACCCCCCTCCCAAACATACCCAATATTCAAGTAGGTACATTAGACCTAGCTGATCCTGTAACAGTTACATATGTTTATGATAATTATTAAATCTTTGGGTAAATTACATTAACCTACCTGGGAGGTTAGTCCATGATCACATTTACCTCACATAGTTTTTAAAATATACAATTACCCACTTGTCGTTAGCCTTTCGATATCTTTACATTGGTTAATTGTTCAAAATTCAGTCAAATCATGTGCCAACTCATCAAAACTTATTGGAAAACTAACTTTACCCTTAATAATTTCAAAATCTAATAAAAGTTTGGGTGCTACTTGGGTAAAAGGTTTGATTGGATTTTAAAATTATTAAGGGTAAAGTCGGGTTTCCAATAAGTTTTGATGAGTTGGCACAATGTTTGATTGGATTTTGAACATTTGACTAACGGAAGGCTATCTTGGAAAACTAACTTTACCCTTAATAATTCCAAAATCTAATAAAGGTTTGGGTGCTACTTGGGTAAAAGGTTTGATTGGATTTTGAAATTATTAAGTGTAAAGTCGGGTTTTCAATAAGTTTTGATGAGTTGGCATAATGTTTGATTGGATTTTGAACAGTTGACTAACGGAAGGCTACTAAAAGACTAACGACAGTCGGGTAAATGTATATTTTAGAAACTAGGTGTGGTGAGTGTAATCATGGACTGACAGTCACATATGTTTATGATAATTATTAAATCTTTGGGTAAATTACATTAAACTACCTGAGGTTAGTCCATGATTACATTTACCTCACCTAATTTTTAAAATATACACTTACCCACCTGTCGTTAGCCTTTTGGTATCTTTTCGTTGGTTAATTGTTCAAAATTCAGTCAAATCATGTGCCAACTCATCAAAACTTATTGGAAAACTAACTTTACCCTTAATAATTTCAAAATCTAATAAAGGTTTGGGTGCTACTTGAGTAAAAGGTTTGATTGGATTTTGAAATTATTAAGTGTAAAGTCGGGTTTTCAATAAGTTTTGATGAGTTGGCATAATGTTTGATTGGATTTTGAAGAGTTGACTAACAGAAGACTACTAAAAGACTAACGACAGGCGGGTAAATGTATATTTTAGAAACTAAGTGAGGTAAGTGTAATCATGGACTAACAGTCACATATGTTTATGATAATTATTAAATCTTTGGGTAAATTACATTAACCTACTTGAGGTTAGTTCATGATTACATTTACTTCACATAGTTTTTAAAATATACACTTACCCACCTGTTGTTAGCCTTCCGGTATCTTTTCGTTGGTTAATTGTTCAAAATTCAGTCAAACCATGTGCCATCTCATCAAAACTTATTGGAAAACCAACTTTACCCTTAATAATTTCAAAATCCAATAAAGGTTTGGGTGCTACTTGAGTAAAAGGTTCGATTGGATTTTAAAATTATTAAGGGTAAAGTCGGGTTTCCAATAAGTTTTGATGAGTTGGCACAATGTTTGATTGGATTTTGAACAATTGACTAACGAAAGGCTACCAGAAGACTACCGACATGTGGGTAAATGTATATTTTAGAAACTAGGTGAGGTGAGTGTAATCATGGACTAATCTCAGATAGGTTAATGTAATTTACCCTAAATTCTTGTAGCTGAGATGTGCTTGCTTTCTTGACAAGGTGGCAAATAGTCTGAAGAAAAAATTTAGACTACTTGTGATTGATATGCCTTACTCTCATCTATTAGTTTGTTGTTGATGAAGTGTAAAGTGGAAAGGAAAAAAAAATCGGCAAATGGGTCTAAGGTTTATATTTCTGTTTGGACCGGCATCCCATTATCGTTTGAATTCATTTTGGCGAAGTTCAATTTTTATTCTTTCTTTTTCTTAGTTTTTAGTAACTTATGGACTTTGTCAATAAACACAAACTGGTAGAAGTTAGGAATATACACACACACACCCATATATGTTCAAAAATATATAAATATTTCATGTAATAGTTAAGCTGAGTGCTTGAAATTTTGGTTTATAGAACTGTTCATTGCTTTTTCCTTGAAAACGGGGATTCTTGGTTTGAAATTTTTGTTTATGAGTACTACTGATTTTATTTTTTCCCAGTGTTTTGGATGTAAGGGCATGGGTGGTTGTCAGGTGGGGTTGGTGCCTAAGCAATTTGTAGTTGAGGGTAATTTTGCAGTTCACTGTACTTGTATGTAAGTGATGTAACTATAGCTTTTCTAGCAGGATCTATTTCAGTTACTGCACTTACTAACAGCCTCATTTGGAGGGGTTCCTAAGGAAGACTATCTTGTGCCTTGTAGCGATATTGTCTGTTCCTCTGATATTGATCCATCATAATTCATGGCATTGGATTATTGGGGTTTCATTATTACAAGTCCTTATCAAAAAACTTATTACAAGTCACTGCATATAGCTCAGGCTCTGGATTGGTTGTCTTGAGTTCAGTACTTCAGTTAGATCTTAAACCTTTTTTTTTTTTATTGAAGTTAGAACCTAAACCTTAGTTGCTAACCTTTTTTGGTTTTGGTCCTCCAGCATTTTCATCTGTGTGCGCACTCCATCAATAAGTGTTTGGAAAAGAATTCCAGTAAAACATAAACTTCTTCCATCAATAAGTGTTTGGAAGAAAAGTATTGGCTCTACCATAAACAATGGCTCTGAGAATATATGCACAGAATGCATCATCACTGGACCTTGCATTTTACTTGCTGATGAAACTTTGGGACGTGAATACTATAACTGGTGTTTTGTCTCATGCAGGCAGTTGCATATTGCAGTTCTGGAACTATTCTGCAGCATCTAAGCCTTGCAAGTGTCCCATGTGCTCTCGTTACATTAGTAAGTTGACACCAGAGGCATCATTACTACAGCAGCAGGAACAGGAAGTTAAGGAAGTTCTTGCAAATATTCAGAGGTATAATCGTCTTTTTGTTGGAGGTGCAGTTGGCCTTGTTCAGGTAGGTGTAGTTATATGTTTGTGGACTTTATAGTGCACACAACTGTTCCAAGTGATTCTTTATAATTTTTTATTTTTTCTTATTATTTGGCATGAATAACTTCTAAATATGACGGCTTTAGTAGAATTTTATATTCAGAACAATATGTTTTTCCTTTGAACGCTTCATATATAACCTGTACTTTGAATGTTTCATATACAACATGTACTAGATGGTTTTTGGCATTAGATTTTTCAACTTAAATCAATATTAGAGAAAATTTTATTTCAGTTTTCTTGAAAGTATTTTTTTTTATATTCTTCAAAAATAGCCTGAGCTTGTGTTTTATAAAAAAGATATCTTTTCTCATTTTTAAAGCGCATGTTATATTTTCTTCGTTTCCTTTGTCTTTTGTTGCCAAGCAGAAACTTGAAGGACAGGGCATAAAAATAAATTAGAATACAGTAGTGGTGATAACACCAATTCTGAGGCTTGCTTCATGACTCGTTATTTATAAAAATAAAAGAAGTCTTAGAAAACCTTTGTCATTTTATGCTGGCATATGAACATTCTCTTCTTTCTGTTCTTAGCAGAAAGTGCGTGAGATGCCATTCTTTATGAAGAGAGTTTTGCGAGAAATGATGGATCCTGATAGACCTGATTCCTACCTTAACGAAGTTCGCCTTTTTGCAGTTAAGTTCATCTGACAGTTAGCAATTATGATATATATTTATATATATACTTATTGCGTGTAATTTAATTTTAACTATTTAGTAAATTTTCTTTTCTCCTGATTATTTAATTTCTGGTATCTTATTGTGGCACTTATTACACATGAAGTGCAACAACTTTGCCTATACAACATGTATTTAGTGTTTTCTAAGGATTCTTTTGATCTGAGTGGTAAATCTTACAATGTTAGCATGCTTTTGATATGAAAAAAAGTTTGTATGCACAGTAGAATGGCTTCCTTTGTGAAGAGGATACGGATATGATGTCATATGGATACGCGGATGCCTTGTCTCAGAAAAGTAGAATATTATCCTTATGGTATGTTTTGATAAATGCTTGTGTGTAGTTATGTTATATCAGTTTGTTTTGTAAGACATAAGAAACATAAAGTTTTGAAAAATAGCACCAATTATTTTTTTATAAGCAAAATATAGCACCAATCAATATTTTATGATTTGGGCAAATGACATTGTTGGTCCCTCAATTATTATGCAAGTTTCATTTTAATTCCATCAGTTTTAACACCAACCTATCAAGGTGGGGTTTCATTGTTGTGTCAATGAGTATTCCATTTCACTGTACTCCCTTAGAAGTAGTGTCCCATATGTGAGGCAGCAGGGGAGAGAGTTAAAGTAAATTTAATGGGTAAAAACATTGTCATCAATTCTTTAGAAAATGACCATAAATAGAAGAGGGGATGGGGCAGCAGGGGAAGAGCAGTGTAAATTCCTTAGTGCTATAACATAGGAAAAATTGACATTTAATATGCAAAGTTATGTTTCACAGAAAGTGTCCTAGCCTTGAAGAGTTAGGGTCAAGCTTTTATAGTCAAGTGTTGATATCACTAAAACAAAGGAAACGGATGATGAAAAAAATTCTAGAGAGGAAGGTTGAGTGATGCTACTCAGCCTCAAGGCATTAGGAAGATGGATAGGGAGCAATGTTGGAGGCAGGGCTCATGTGGGTCGTTTTAACTTTTAAGTGAAGGATTGCCTAATGGTCGAGTCATGGTGGTCATCGTGGCTACCTAGAGGCCCAAGGGCTTTAACTGAAATGGAGAGGGCTTGTTTGGAAAGGGGACCGGTCATGTTTGGGGTGTGCTATGCTAGTCTACCAATGTAGAATGGAACACCATAGCTAAGGAATTATTGAGAGATACTTAATTTCATTGCTGAATAATTATATATAGCTTGGATTTGTTATAACTTTATCAATCACACTAGTTTATTATGATTCACTCATCTTGTTTTGGATGTCTGCTTTTTAACTCTTATCCTTTTCTATAACCCTGATTGTCTTTTTTGCTTGCAGATGGTACTGAGCGTCTTCTATGCAGCCACTCCTTTTGATTTCATTCCAACAGGCAAGTTACTGCTTTGGAATTGTTAAAAATCTAATTACTTGTAATTTATTAAGCATTAGTTTCTTGTGCTTTTGGATTGTAAGTAAAAGATTAGGATATGATTATGATGGAAGCAAATTGCTAGATGATTTTGGGCCAGTTTAGTCAAATTGCAGACCTCTTATTAGTTTTTTGATACATCTAGAAAAAGTTTTCAAACCTGTGGTCCAGAGTTCTATGATCATACCAGTATTTGAATTTGAAAAACACCAGAGTTGGGTTGTTTCTCTGTGTGTGTGGTGGCTGAGAATCAGTACTTTATGCTCATAAAGAAGAAGAGAATGATTGCTTTATGCCTCTGAGGCTCAGACCTTTAAATGCTGTCCTTTTTGACATGTGTCACTGGCTGCTGTGTTCTACAGGGGGTCTGGGAATTGTCAGAGTGTTTGATTATGCTGCTGTTTCTCTGGTAATTATCCTACGTATAGTTGGCCTTTATCGTAGGCGACGACTCACTCAGCAAGTGAGGCATTTGGCTGCTGCCCAACGATTACAGGAATGAACTCTCTGAGTGAGTTTCTAACACGTGTCGGTTTCTTCTTCTCCCAGAATAAGAGGATAACTTTTGGAACTTTGTCACAATGTAGATGGAGGGTTATTTTAGGTTGTACATCTTGTAGATTCTTAACTCAACTGCCTACAGTTGGAGTTCATACTAGAGCTAAGATGGTTTGATATAATTGCCATACAAGAATTGATGCTGATGTATTTTCAGCAGTTTCAGCAGTTAGATGTGTGCTACCTTTGTATATAAAAAGTTGCATGGAGCTGTTCTTTATTCTTTAAATTAATCTTTTCGTTAATTACTCAAGAAGGCATCTTCCTTTTGGGATTTTGTTATTTGGTGTATGATTTTAACTGATCTCTGGTGAGTAATGTTCCTGCAAAAGAGTCAAAACCCTTGATAATACTTTTAACTGAATTTAAGGTTTTGCAGTAAGGCAGTATGTTTTATCAATTCTTAGAAACTACCATGTGTTTTATCAGGTCTTAGAAACCATGTTTCAGTTTTTTATTCTTTTCCTAAGCCTGCGGTGTTTCATCTAATTTCTATTTATGGGAAGTAGACAAAAAAACTTTGATAAAATTCTTTATATGAAGTTCATAGAGCTCAATTTAATTTTTTTTTTAAAATTTTATAACAGAAAGTTGATTGTTATTGACATTTCATCTACATTTATAAGAATTTTAAAGTTACACAAAAATCAATAAATTTTTGACAAATTTTAACATACAACCTAACCATTTGTAATTCGGTGGCACATGAAATAATTAGATGTGTTAGGTCTATTTCGATTGTTTGTATTTGGATGAGGGGACTCTACCATTTGTAACTTCCTTTTCCTCCTGCTCTATGAATGATATCTTTTTTTTTTTATTTTTTTTTTATTTTTTCATAAAAAAGAAACCAAGACTCAAACGATTTTCGGATAAAATTAGATCGATTTTAAATCATTGATAAATTATTCATTAAATTATATATTAAAATGATGCTATTTTTTGGTTAAAATTTTGTTTTATATTTAATTTATTACATGAATTTTATTAATTTTTTTATTATAATTTGAACAATATTATTTTTTTAAAGTTGACGAATCACGAAAGGAACTTCATTTCTTAACTCAACAAAATGTACACTTGCCCATGTCGTATTTGTATAACAGGGCTGTCATTGGAGCGAAGCCTATCAATTTACATGAGTTTATAAAATAATAAAGTTTTTTATAATAAAAAAGTAGTAAAATTCTTTTTTTTTAAGAAAAATTAATTAAAACTCAAAATAAACAACCTCGCTCGTTAGTAAATGACTCAGTAGTGGACTCAGGTGACGATTGAGTTCATGCTTAAATTGCCCGACTTAAGATACTACTCTGTCTCAGGCTCAGCCCTTCGGGAGGAAGGACTGTTCTCAGTCTTGGATTGATCAAACGGATCAGAGTAGCAGTAAGAAATGGGCCCACCGAAGACAGTCCGTACGATATTACAAGAGGCGTTCGACGAGCTCGTCAGAGAGAACGTGGACGACCTCGGAATGGACCCCACCGAGGCCCTCCAGGACCCTATTCAAACCCTCACCCTCCAAGGCGTCGATCTCTCAGGTGCACCCCCCTCCCCTCCACTTTCCGTTTGTTTCCTGATAAAATGCGGAAAAATGGATCGATCCAAAAGAAACAAAATGACTTCAGTTATAAATGGTTTTTTTTTGCCTCCTTTTCTTCTGAACTGCTGTCTCTTTGTTTGAAATGCCTAGATCCTTCTGTAGTAGTCTGATAACAGTTGTTTTAGATTTGAGATTTTAAGTTTTCTCTCTTTTCCGACATTTTCTCGGCAACCAAGCGTAACCCAAGTCGTTTCATTTCCATTTTATAGTTGTTTATTGCATCAATGTCACCATTGAGTTTTCATTTTCCTAAATGGTTATAGGGATTGTTACCTGCGTCCCGGGAGAGATTAGCGTGAAAGACAATCCAGTGATAGAGAGTTTGGATAGATTGAAGCTACTGGATGCTGGTTCTAAGGATGGATTCGGGGATAAGGATTTCGATAAGATGGTGGGTTTGTTTGATAAGCTCACCGAGTTATGTAGTGTTAAGGGATCAGGAGATGCGGCTATAGCTACTAAAAATGGTGGGGTGGAGTTGATTTGCTCGTTTTGTTCCAAGATTCAAATGGGAAGCAAGCATGCTCTCGGGTTTGAAAGCAATGGCAGCCTTGATCCATGGTATGACGTTCGTGTATGTGGTTAATGCAGTGTGTTTATTGTTTTCTCTTTTTATTTAATGGTTGATTCATTGAATTGTGCTGTGTGATATGGATATTAGAGGTTTAATGTTGCTTTAGTTGTACATGGATAGCTTTCGTTGCAACTTAACTTTCTATAAATGTTTAGTGGAAGTTGGAGAAACCTAGCAAAAAGAGGAGAACAATTGGAGAAAACATAATTACTGTATAACTTATAAGGGAACATTGAACTTGTTTGTGTTAGTTTGGGGCAATTGGGCATTATATTTTACTGGCAGACATGTAGTAGGTAGTGTTCTTTTTTTCTTTTTTTTTTGTTTTTTTTTCCCTCTTTTCATAACAAGTTAGTGGGTGTTGTTTCTATTCGTTGATGTCTTAAAATGTGTTTTTTTGATGGTGGGTCAATACTTTATTTTTGATTAATTAGCTTGTTTCAGCCCAATTTGTAGGACTTAAAAGCGCAAAGTAAAAAAGAAAACGGATCGATAAGAACTTGGAAAGGATTGTATTGAAGCAAGTCAAAATAACAGGAAAATGATTAAAACAATAGGAACCACAAATATGGTGAATGTTGAAGTGATCATTTAGGATGATTCATTTCTTTGCTGATGGTTACAGACTTATAGTGTAGTGGCCCAAGACATTTGTTTATAAGAGATGAAAATGAGATCTTCAGCATGAGAATCATAAAGCTTATGCACTCTTCAAGTTAGATATTTTTGATAATTATAGTAGAGCTTTATGCAATTTTAAGGATGTTACAAATGCATTAGCCAATGGTTACTAACCAGTCTCCTATAAACATGTTAAGTAGCCAGTTTTATTTATTTTGCACCCTATTCAAGTAAAAATGGATTTTTTTTGCCGACCTTTGTTATATCAATGTGTAATAGTTCTCGAGCCCAAGTGGCGAACCATATAAAATTATTGTCATGACTCATGAGTGTTGTGTGTGATTTGAATGTCCTTGTCAATTGCAGATGTTCAAAGTACAGAGATATTTAGGACTGCTGGTGGACCAAAGATTGTGGTTTGCATCCTAAATGATGGCAGTCAAGATTTAGATATCTTGAATAGTGGTTTTATCGTTGTTGCTGCAGCTGCAACTGGTAATGAGGTTGTCAAACAATTGTTCATGGAGTTGACAATTGATGAGCTTATTTTGCAAGTACTGAGTAGACAGAGTAAAGGCAGCATCCAAGGTTTATATGATGTTATACGTGTTCTCTTAACACCTGACGACAGTCGTGTTGTGGCTTCCCAAGTAAAGTATTCATCTAACACTTTTTTACTTTGCTATTATTGGACCCAATATTTTAACATATAGATACATGTGGAACTTTATAAAAATTGATTAATCATCCATAGAATGGAATTGCATGGGCTCTTACAGTTTCACGGTTCATGTTCATCTGCTTGAATTATAAAAGGTGTTTCTTTGAGTAACTATGACATGCAAATTTCAGGTCTATGGTTATGCACGAAGGATTTGCAAAAATTGGAATCGCAAGGGCTCTCACAGTTTCACTACACGCAGGGCTTAGCTCCCCTAGTCTAGTTTCAGCATGCATTGCATTGAAGGCTGTTGCTGTAAATGTAAGTTTTTGGACTCTGATGAGATGTCAACTTTCAGGATATTGTTGTGGCTGTTAATGTTTTAACTGGTATAGTGCATTCCACAATATTAAGTTAGAATTTTTTTTTTATTTCGACAAAATTTTTGTTTGTGTTTGCAGTTTTCTTAAAAGTGCATAATGAGTAAATAATTTGGCAGAAGGTATGCCTCACGTGCTATCATGACTTCCTTGATAACTGTCCTCAAGTTCTAGCTGCATTTATGATTATCTGCCATCTTCCATTGGAGATATTTAAGAATACTTTTAATCAGTCATAAGATATAACTACTTGAGCAATCCCGAAGGTTAAGAATATGGTATGAAGATCCTTCCTCTCTTTTTTTAAGAAAAAAAATTACTCCACTTATAGAACTACTTCCATTATAATCATCAAAGTTATAACTCCTACTCGAGTCCATTTATCTTCAAATATACAAACATGCATACGATATTTGGAGTCACACAAGCAAGTTCTTGCTTAAAGCAACCTTTCAGCGAGCATGTTAAAATTTTGGATGGGTATAGAAGAGTGTGGTAGCTCTCTGTTATAGAAGTAATAAACTACTGTTAATCTGACTGATCAATTGCTTAGACCTGTAAGTTGTATGCATTTAAAATAAATGCTTTCTAGAAAGGCTTAAAGTATGGTGAGCATCTCAGAGTCCACTGTTAAACCACACTCCTGGATAGCAGGCTTATTAATGTCATATACAAAGAAAACGATATGTTGCATAGCAGATTTTTTGAAATATTCTCCTTTTGAATTTACAGTTAGGTTCTTCCTGACTGCAGGATGAAATATGTAAATCCATTGCTGAAAGTGGTGGTATAGATGCACTTCTTCAATGTATTGACAATAGTGGTGAACAAGGCAACAAAACTGCAGCTAGAACTTGCTGTTCTTTGTTATCCAAGGTGTGTAATTTAAAACTTTATTTTGATTCTTTCTCTTTTTATCTGAGGACAGAGTATAATGTCAACAGTCCACCAAATTTCAACTGCTTAGAAATGTAGCTCAAAGTTTCACTTGTGTCTTACCTTCAGTACCTATGAATTTATATTTATAACAAGATACTTCTTGCAGCTCTCTTTTATGTTCTGTGACCTGAGAAACAAAAGAAAAGTTGAGCTATCTTTTGAAAATTTGGATTTGTAGTCGAAAGAATTTGAGTCAATTGTCTTTCCTTTAATTAATTGGCAATCAATTTTCTCTCTTAATGATTTTTTTTTTTTAAAAAAAACAAAAGAAAGTAAGCTGGACCATCGTTTTCAAAAAATGGCAATCAATTGGAGCATCAATGGAACTTTTGTGGATATATACTGGTGGACAACATCCTGAATGTCATGCTCCCTCAGCAGATAATTATGTGCTTTTAATGCTGTGAATTATGGATTATCTGCTGTAACCTGGAGCTGCCTGACGTTCACAATGCATTTCTGTGGATACTATCTTTAACTTGTTGACAAGATTTGTCTGATATGTTTTATATGATTAGTTGGCAGGAAGTGACTCAAATAAGATAGCCATTGTTGACAAGAGGGGTATGGATAGACTTGTCAAACTCTCAACTAGATTTTCTGATGATCGTTCTGTCCTGCAAGAGGTAAGGAATTCTCAGATCCTGTACTAAGGGTGCATCTAACTATCACTTCCATTACCAGCCTGCTCAGTTGACAAGACCTGATTGTATTTAGGTATTTGGATTCTTAAAATTTTCACTATCATCACAATTATGGTATGGTCTGAATTGTTATTAGTTGTGCAAATGTTGCAATTTTTCTAAACAACAAGATATATTTGTTTCTTCACATTGGAATATAAGTCATGTGCAATACAATGGAGATATTAGATGCTTGGGCGCATCTTCTATGCATGCATTTATGGTTCATTGAGTTTATCTTCATGATTAATCATTTCCAACATGTTTTAGGTCACATCCATCATAACTGTTCTCTCCTTGAGATCTCCGGACAATGCAGCCTGTGCAATTGAAGTTGGAGCTGGAGAACTTGCTATCCAAGCCATGCAGAAGTTCTCTGCTGCCCAACAAATGCAGAGGAGTTGTTGTCTAATGATCCGGAATCTTGGTGTGAGGAACCTGGAGAACAGGCAAGTTTTTGTAAGTTCTGTACTTGGTGCACATCTTTTTCCTTTTCCCTTTGCATTGCATACTTATTTATGCTTTTCTTAATGTACAGAACTCTTCTGCTTAGTAATGGCACTGAGAAGTTTATAAGGAAGGCCAAGGAAAACCATGAAAGCTGCAAGGATGCTGCAACTGATGCATTGAGGGACCTGGGACTTGACAACTATAACTCAGTTCATACTTGAATTGATGTAACTTGTTGATTTTGAATTATCATTTTTGGAAATTTTGTTTATGCATTTTTCTCTTTTCATTTCGTGTTGGGGTTGGCTGTGTTCTATTTGCACTTGGATCATGATCGTTTGTGGTTTTAGTTGTTCTTTTTGTAGCATATATAACAAAATTTCAATAAAGTAGATTACTTTTTCAAAGCTGTTGGCCGGTTGGCCCCTGTTCAGTAAGTATCAGCCTGGAAACGTGATGAGGTGGTGACCACAAAGCCAATGTTTTGCTGCTCAATACATATCAGCCAGAGAACCAGAATGAGATGCAGGAACGATTGATCCATGCCAAATCACAATATCCAGGTCGGATCTTTTTTATAAGAATACCAATTTATATCTAAAGAGGAGCTTTTGCATGTCAGACACTGAATATAAAAGACAGTTTATCTAAAAGCCTATGTCTTTGGGCATATGCCCGTCTCTATAACAAAATTGAAGGAAGGATCAAAAGAATCAGAAAAACATGCAAATAAATCAGAAGACCAAAACATGTAAACCACATTTCAGAAAGGAAAATGGATGATAGTTAGAAGACCAAAACACGAGCATGATGGATTATCCAATCAATCAGAAGCTGGTTCAAGTAAAAAATTGTACTAAAAATCAAAATTTATACCTACCCGCTTTCTCATGGAACATAACAGGAATTTTTTGGTTAACATTCCATTGAAAAGCAATACAACAGTCTTAGCCAACTCTAAATAGGAGTAAGTTTCTAAATAGGAGTAAGTTTCTAATTGAACGTGTATCAAAATTCTAACAGGAACTGGTTCAAGCCTCAAATTTGTACAGTTGATTTTGTTGGAAATGGTTCCTCTGTTCTCAAACAGAACCTGTAAAGTAAAAAGTGGAATCAGAGAATGATCCGACAGACAAGTGGCACATAACTGTCCATTCTAATCATAATTCAACTACAGCTGCAACATCTTCAACCATATTCTGTCTCCCGGATAACCTCAATGAATTTAATTTTATAAATCAAAAGTTCAGAATACAAACAAACGTCCATCCAAATTTATGTAGTGCCAGGAGAAATCGTATAAGCAGATGCTGAAAGTTAATACCTAGTAGTCTCTTCAATATATCAGAGCTTGTAATCAAGAGAGAGTGAACCAGCTACTCCATCCAAACTACAAAATGCCACATGACAATTGAAGCATCCAATGATTCAAGGATATCAGCAACCTGCATTCTTAGAGCATATCAGATTGTCATTCTTGATGAGTCGTAAAAGAAGATAATATTCTTAAAGTTACCTGATCTACCAATTGTCAGCAAAAACTACCATTATTGGAACATCTTGCGGTATTGCTTTTTCTCCTCATGCCGTCTATCAGCAATCTGCATGAAATCTTATTGCTTGAGCCCAATGATTTATGAGTAATTATCGCCCTAAAATGTTACAGATTCAAATTGATCTACCGACCTTTTTCTTAGCAGCAGCATACGCTTTTTTTATACCACCTGAAAAGCACCAGATAACACATAAGCTATCGCAAACCGTATAACATTGCAAGTTATTTGACTCAACTATCTATGCATCTCGTATGAGTAAATATTGAAAAATTTATATATCTGGCCAATTAATATATCCTTCACCTCTTTTTCAATAAAATACTTTTGTAATTTATGTCCAATCCAACTCCAAATTAAGAAGCAAAAAAATGTTCAGATTATTTGAATGCATAAAGAAGTATATACTTCAGTCTCACACATAAAATTACTTCCCTATATTATAATCAGCCAAAGCCATGAGCATCGGAGACAAAAACTCTATAAAAATGGGAACCTTGCAGCATTAATTTCACGGAAAAGCATGGTTTAGATTTGTGACTAACCATCATTTGGCTCCAACTGCAATGCTTTCTTAAAGCTTTCAGCGGCAGCATCAACATCATTAAGTGCCATGTATGCCTGATAAACAAGGATCACAATTATTAGCATGTGAAACTACTTCATTGGACACAAAATACACCAATAGATATGCAAATAAATACTTGTAAAGCAAAAGTTCCAACCTCCTTGTGCTTGAAATCCTAACCAACAGAAGATACTAACCTGACCTTGGCGAAACAAAGCTTTTACATTGTTATCTCCATCACGCATAGCAAATTCTGTGTCCAACAATGCTCCTTTCAGATCTCCTAGTCTCAATTTACAGGCCTACAGCAACATATAAAACCATGTAATTAGAGAAGACTGAAATTGGACAAAAATTAATGATAAGTTGATCAACATGAATCTGAAACATTTTTTTTTTATAGGTAAGAATCTAAAAGATTAAGCAGGTGAAAAGAATGAATGATCTCAAATGAAACTTCAATTGGCTAAGAATATGTGCTGCTGCTCCATAATAATGACATGTACTCAGATTAACATTCAAGTGTGCTTTTAGAACATTGGCTCAGCATGAATAAGCCCCACCACCCCTCTTTAGTACACCACACTGCAAAGTCATTACTCATCTTAATTAGTAAAGTTCCTCTTTTTCTCGTCATTTTTTTGGGGTACTGATCACCTAATTTACCACACTAGGTTTGGTAGTAGCACTGTTTACAGTTGTGATGTCAAGGTAATGATGGTGGTGGTCACGTTGATGGTTAGAGCTACCACTTAAAAGGGGTAGAAGGGTTCCAACAATTTTCAAAAGCACTAGGTAGTTGAGGAAAATAAATTTTCCAAAATGTCAATTTTGAAATTTCCAAAATTTCGACAGTCCATGCTCAGAATGGGCCAAGTTAACTGATTACATTAATGTTTTAAAATTTTGAATGAATCTTATTCCAATCCCGTAAAAGAATGTTTGACACTGCAACATAAAATGATGTAACAGTCAATTTCTCACATTTTTCTGGATAACGTTTATTTCGTATGTCACTTATCATTATTGGAGTTCTCACATTTTTAGAGGTATTGAATTGAGATAATATTGAGTAAGACATTAAGATTAAGATAAAATCTATATATAAAGATCAAGATAAAATCCTGTCATAGAACTCGACCAAAGGACTCATGAATGAGAGAGCAGTGGAAAAAAGGAATTCTCAACCAAATGATTTGCATGTGGGTGCAATAAATTTTTGGATCATAAAGTTTAAACTGGAACACACACACACCCAAAAAAAAAAAGAAAAAAAAGAAAACAATTACAAATTAGATTTCCAATGCTTTTGCAGCTAAAGTGCTCAATAGCAAATACGTTCTATCAAACAGTGAAAACATGGACTCACAGAGCTATTTGTGAATATCTGCGATTTTGTCTTCCTCAGACATGTACTCTTATCTGCAGAGCCACAGGATATATATAATAAATAACCCAATAAAATATGGAATTCATTAGTACCAAATACATAAGCACATGAAAAAACAATATAGGGAAAAGAGATGTTTCACCTTCATCAATCCCTTCTTTCTCCCAGCAGATATCCAGATAGCGCAAATCCTTGCGGTACTTTCTGAGAGCCATTTTATAGTCTTGTTTCTGCTAGCAGTAATAGTTAGTGTCTCATCAATACAAATGATATTTAAAAAAATGGCAAAAAGACAAAGAAAGTAAGGAAATGTTGAAAACAAATTAACAGCCTAGTAAAGACCAAATTTTCCTTGAGCATAACTCAAAGGTGAGATAGACCCTTGACATAACAAGCATTACCTTGTAATGTTCATTTCCAAGTGCCTTGATATTATCGACAGCATCTATCCACCATGAGAGCTCATTAGGACTCTCGTTAAGATCAGCTGGCCAATCAGGATATGAATCTCCATCTTTGAAAAAATTAGATATCCCATCATCTGCTCCCTCAGGAATTTCTCCACAATCCACTATTAAAACATCATGAGTGGGAGAATCCCCATCATCGCTTGCACAATGCTCAATTGAACGAACAACTCCAATTCCTTTGATGACCTTTCCAAATACAACATGCTTTCCATCTAAATGAGATGTGCGAGTTGTTGTGATGAAAAACTGAGACCCATTTGTGTTGGGGCCAGAATTGGCCATAGACAGCATTCCTTTCCTTTCATGTTTCAATTCAAAATTCTCATCTTCAAATTTCAAACCATAGATAGATTCACCACCAGTACCATTTTGTGCAGAGATATCTCCCCCTTGTACCATAAAGCCTTTAATGACACGATGAAAATGTACTCCCTGAGAGAAAATATCAATATGAATGATAAAGATAAGTTTAAGTCAGCTTTCAAATGGTGCTGAAACCAGTGTCACATGCATAAGCTCTTTCCATAAAATACAATGAACTTTCTCTTTTGTTGTGTGCAAATGCTACGGCCGACAAGTAACAAAATTAACTCTGAAATTCCATAATTTCTTAACAAACAAAAACAAAGAAAGGAGAACACAGGGATATATTGAACGGAGTGTGACTGCTCTGCAATTAAAAGCATGCAGTAGATCATGCAATACACACTAAGGAGGGATATAATTGAAAAGCGGACATATCCAGAAAAGATTTTAATTGCAATTAAAATGCACACTGATTTAAAAGTTAGATCATGTTTTGCAGCTATGACAACAAACCTTAATTCTGTTACTTCATTTTCAAACTAATGAAAACCACAGAGACTATATTTCATGGACAGAGAAAGAACACCACCAAAAGGGCAACATACTTCTACTATGTATACACATATACATACATCCATAAAAAATACCCAAAATTTATACATAAACACATGCATGCGTGAAGAAACACGTCACCAGCAGGAAAATGCAAACCACAAAAATTTTCCTAGTTATCAAGATCATTTCACCACACGCCAAAGAGTTTTAAACACTAAAATAGAAATAAATCCATTACTACCACCACATACTACAGAGATTCCTATGCACCTCTAAACACATAATTCTTGACAGAATAAAATTAGAAACAAAAATCACCAGTGAGACAAAATTCAAAATTTGAAGAGGAAAAAAAGAAGAACCCATAAGCTATCTGAGTAAGTTCAAGGACATCAGTCTTTTCATTTCACCAAAAGCAAAACCAACATAAACCCAGATACATACACATACATACACGCATATGTACATAATTATACACACAGACACAAATTCACATATACATACACGCATATGTACATAAAGAGAGAGGGGGAGTGAAGGGAGGGACCTTGTAATGGAGAGGGACACCAGTGTTGGGACCAATGCCCTTCTCGCCAGTACAAAGAGCCCTGAAATTCTCAGCAGTTTTAGGAACGACGTCGTTGTGAAGCTCCACCACAATCCTCCCTTCTAGCTCCCCTCCTATGCTTATGTCCAAGAAACATCTCGGTCTCCCCATCTCTCTTCTTCTGTATCTTTCTCTTTCTGTCTATATGCATATGCGTATATATAAAGAAACTCAAAACATACGTACAGACACTCTGAAGTCTTCTTCTCTGTACACTGGACAAACAGAGTAATAGAAAAATCCTAAAATCCCGCATTTTTTTAATTAATTCGAAATAGTTTTATCTACCGAGTGTACGGTTTGCTTTCACTTGTACCCCCGTGTATTTCGCTTATTTTCCGTCTTTACCCCTGCTTTGCTTTCTTCACTATTTTGACTTCCACCCTCAATTATGCCTCACAAAAATTATCTATGACAAAACTGCAAACCCAAACACAATGATTCTGCATCTGTAAACCCAATGTTCATGGTGGTTGGGGAGTACGTAATCGAAGGGCTTTTAGTAACCATGTATGTCTTCTTGTTCTTGTCTCTTTTACAAGAAAGAGTTGGAGAAAACCTTTGATACATCAATATATAAATAAATATATATCCAAAATTAGATTTACTATTAATGTAAATTACAGTTTTATATTTATGAAGTAATTATAAAAACATATTTATGATACTAAAAATGATTGTTTAACACTTATTATAAAATTGGCCCACATATATCGTTAAATCCTAATGAAGCATGAAAAACGTCGACTTAACCCCTTCTTAAATTAAAGCTGATGACCTTAATTTGTATTCTCTCTTATGCTCTTCTCCTTCTATCTATTCCCTATGCACGACAAAGTAACCTCAATCTCCAGTTCAGATAAAAAATTCTTAAATCCCAAATTTCTAATTAATTGAATTTGCAGCATGGAAAAGGTGAAGATAAGAACAACCCTTGGAATGGCGAAGGCAGCAGGTATGTGTGCTTTGTGGGTGTGGGCACAGGGTATCTCCCTCTCTCTCATCTCCCTCATCTTTCATAAGCGAGTGCTTTGGGTTTGATTCCATGTTCCCATGGAGACGAAATAAACCGAGTCAGTAAAGGGAAACTCACCAGGTGATTCACTGCCACTTTTGGCCTTAAATCAGTTTTCGCCTGAGATACAAGAACCTTAGAAGATGATCGTTGGCTAATAAATTTTTCTACTTTTTCTTTTTCTTTTTTTTTCTGCTCGTGCTGAATTTAATCTTCTTGTGTATTGCTATGCAACCTCTGGGATTGCGTACTTTGCTCATAATATACATGTATTTAATTACAATTGAGTGAACCAGGCTCGTTAGATGGACCGAGAAGAGGTTTGATGTGAACTGGTTGTCGGTGATCACGACGAAGATGATGGAGGTCGCTAAAGATGGCATTTAAGCTAAAAAGCCAGAGGAAGAGAATTCTAACCCATAATTGGCATTTATGCATCTATCGAACTTTAAACTTGCAGTTTAATTTTTCATGTTCTTGGCAAAGCCCGTGGATAATGCGCGTAATATTGTATTAGTATAAGTAATGGTAAAGAGATAATTTAATTAATATAATATAAAATTAAAATAAATAAATATAAAATATTTATTATTATTTAAATAAAATAATTTAAAAAAATGGATGTGTAAAAGTATAATTTCAAAGAAAATGGAAAAAAATATAAACTGTAAAAAAAAAAAGTAGTTTTGTCAAAAAAAAGATTCAAAAACATGATAGCAAATGTTGTCACCTGACAAATGAAGAAAAGTGGGATGCATGCATGTTTTACACCTTGCTTTAAGGTGTCAATCGGAGAATTGGGGGGCTCTTGATGCATCACTTTAAACGGCCAAATTTTAGTTTCAAAGTTTGTGTGTGTATATATATATATATATATATATATATATATATATATATATATCGAATTTGTTTAGGTTTTTTTTTTATTTCGTGATTTTTTTTAAATATTTGGAGATCGAAAGAAAAATTAAACGAGCAAAATTTTGAAGAGATTTATTACAGAATTTTATAGAGAGTCACGAAAAGCTATCAGAAAAACAGAAGGTAATAGCATAATATTTATTTTTAAATTTTTAGCATTCATGAAATTTCTCGGAATTTAAAGTTAGAATTTTCAAAGGGTGTGATTTATGAAGAATTGAAGAAATAATTAGAATTTAATATAAATATTATGTTAGGTGCTGATGATCAGCAACCGAGGGAAATTTCTGAGGGAAATGGGAAAGGCAAGGAGGTGATCCACGGGTAGCTTTAACTGCTATGTGGTGAGTTAGATTTACTTTAAGTAATCTAAATAAAAAATAAAATTATCTAGTGATAATATTAAATAAATTATTAACTTATGCTTTGGTGGTAGAAAAAATTTGATTGATAGGTATGATATGAATTTTGGTCAAGTAGAAAATTATTAGGGGAGAAATAATACTTTTGGAATAATAAGTTGATTTAATAATAAAAACGATAAGTGAAATTCTTGATGAGCTGTGGTTGATGTTTTGATACGAATTATGAGGAGATGAAAATTAGTGGATCTTGACAAGCTAAGATGAATGATTTGATTTATGATGAGAGGAATTTAGTGAAATTTTTTTATAATAATTTAAGGAAAGACAAGATAGCTAAATTTAAATATTTAAATTCATGTTTGTTTTTTTTATTTTATTATTCATATGCATATTTCATATCATTGTTCATATGCATATGCATTAAATAAAAGAAAAGAACCGGGAAGGCAACCGGTCTAACGAAAAATGAAAGAATCGGGAAGGCAGTCGGTCTAATGAGAATAAAAGAACCGAGAAGGCAGCCGATCTAAATGAGAATAAAAGAAAACCGTGAAGGCAACCGATCTAAGATAAAAACATGTCGACATGTGGGAAGACGTTCCCTAATAATAATTCATACATTGCATATGTTTTAATTATTGCTTGCATTATTGAAATGCTGATGTGTGGTGTGTTATTGTGAATTTATTTATAGATTGATGAGTCTCACAGAGAGATAGTTATGGTTATAAGAACCATCTAAATGGTAGATTTTATGATGTGAACCTCATTACGAGGTAATTTTGAGATAATTGATGGGCTTAAGGTGAACCAATAAATAAGAAGAAGAGATTGATAGAGAATTGGACTTATAATATGTGTAGTGATAGTAGAATGCTAGTATCAAGTTGTATGAGATATAAATGATTAAATATTGAAAGACTATTTATATAGATTGAGTACTTCTAGTAAATTTAAGTCACTGAGCTTGTGAAGCTCACCCCTCATTGTACAATGATTTCAAGAAGCATGCATGATAAATAGTTTGGTGAGTTGAGGTTCAAACGAAATAATTTTCTGTAAGTCACGTACGTGTCAACATCCTCAGACTAATGAGAACAGAAAAATAAAATTTATTTGTAAATATACATGCATTTTATTTTGTATCTAGTGTTTAAAGATCAGATTGATGTAACTCCCCTGTTGAGAGTTGAAGATTGATGTAAAAGAATTTTTGTTAGTATTATTTTTATTGTTGCATATATGTGTCATGCTGGGATTTTCAAAATGTGATGATACCGTCTCGGGGGTGGCCAACACGAGATGGGTCGTTACAATTTTGGTATCAGAGCATTAGGTTTTATGATTCTGTAGACTGCATAAAAAGTAAGAAAGCGGAAGATTAAAATAAATTATATTTTAATAGTCTGAGGATGACACGTGGGCGTATTAAAACTAGAGTTAGAATTGTTGATTTGAGAGGACGTGGTAAGCCCCCAATATTTTTGACAAGTCGAGGTTGAATCTGAATCTGTGGTTCCTAGAAGGGAACTTATTGATAGTATGAATGATATTAGTAATATAATTGATATTAGAAAAGGTATGCGAGAATCTGAAGTTGAAAGAGATGAGCTAAGATAAGTTCTTGCACATACTCTTGAGAAATGAAGGTAACAGATAATAGAGTTGGTAGCCTATAGTATAGACTTGATGAACAGGCTAAGGCAGTACCTGAGGTTGTTGTAAATCTAGTAATGATAAATGTTAAAAAGGGGAAAAGTGAGTTTATACACCTGATGCAGAGAGTTTGTTTTGCAAGATATATTAAGCTGAATGCCTTATTGTTTAAAAGATCTATGAATCATTTTCAGCCTGAGTTTTGGGAGAAACATATAGAGAGAGAGACCCTAGAATGGTGGAAGGATATTCTTCACAAGGTGAGTACAAATATTGATAGACTCTTAACCGGAATAGGTTTAAGGAGGTTTTCCTTGATAAATACTTTCCTTAGACCTTTAGAGCCCAACAAGATAGATATTTTATTTATTTGAGGCAAATGGATTGACTGTGGCTCAGTATGATAGCAAATTCGTGGTCTCGTCAATGGTTGTACCGGAAATGGTAGACCTAGAGGAGAAGAAGTGTAAGAGGTTCAAAGATGAACTATGTTTTAAGATTTGATCAAAACTATCTTACATGAGGTATATAAATTATGTCAGATTGGTGTATATAGCATTTCAGATTGAGAAGGATGTGATGGAATTTAGAGGAAGGAGGAATTAATGGAAGAAGTCTAGATTTAAGGAACCCAGAGGTGATACCAGTATGAGTGTGCAGGGTAGGAGACGTTCCTTGTCACGGGAAACTGAAGTATAAGAGTCGAAGGCAAGCATTATCTATTACTTCTGTAGTTTAGAATACTATTGTTGGGACTCTTAGATTTGGGAGACAAGTTATGAAAACTGGGAGTCATGGTATAGGAAGTAAGTATGCCACCAAAGGGAAGTGGTCATTTGAGGTAGGATTGAGAGACAGAAGTCTGTTATAGATATATTCAGATAAGATATTTATCTCATAACTGTTCTAATTTGAGGTACTTTATATATAGAGAAGGTGGATATATCAATATTGGTTGATCTTGGTGCAACCCATTCTTTTGCATCCAGTATTCATATGAAGTCTATTGAAGTATGTATTAGTCCTTTGATGCAAAATGTTTTTGTTGAAGTTCCCACTAGAGATAAAGTGATAATCATAAATGTTTACAAGGGTTGTGTGATTTGTATCAGTGATAGAGAATCTGAAGCTGATTTATTATCTTTGAATATAGTTGATTATTCCAAAAAGAATGTAGTGTTCAAGATATGAACATGAGAAGTGTAACTTTCAGAGAGAACATAAAATACTTTTGAACTATCTTATTTTGCTCTGACCACTAGGAGATGGTTGAAGAAGGGTTATGATGAGTATTTGACATATATAATGGATTCAAAAAAGGAAAATAGTAGTTAGAATAAATCTTAGTGGTGAAAGATTATTCTAATGTAATTTTGATGAGTTTTCTAGGTTGCCTCCAAGTAGGGAGATTAAATTTCTCTATGGATATGATACTAGGATCATCACATATATTTAATAGCACCCTACATAATGATGCCAGTTGAATTGAGAGAGTTGAACGTACCATTTTAAGAATTTTTGGATAAACAAAATTTTTCGGACCTAATGTATTTGGGGAGCCCATGTGTTGTTCATGAAGAATGAAGATGGAACGATAAGAGTGGGCATAAACTACAGATAATTGAATAAGAACAAACATCTTTTATCCAGGATAAATAAATTGTGTGAGCAGTGCAAGGAGTGAGAGTGTTTCCTAAGATAAACCTGAGATCATGTTATCACCAGTTAATGATAAAGGAGGGAGACGTGCCTAAAACTATTTTTAGGACACGTTATGGTCATAAGTTTGTTGTGATGCCATTTGGACTAACTAATGTTCCAGAAACATTCATGGACTTGATGAATAAAATGTTTGAACCATTTCTTGATAATATTGTGGTTGTGTTCAGTAATGACATTTTGATATATTTTAATAAGGAAGAACAACATATGAAACATTAGACAGTGTGTTGGAGATTCTGAGGAAAAAGAAACTATATGCAAAATTCTCTAAGTGTGAGTGTTGGCTGAATGAAATAACTTTCTTGGAACATGTAATATCGAGAAATGGCATAACAGTTGATCCACAAAAGGTAGAGGTAATGTTAAGTTGGGAGAGACCAACTAATGTGATTGAGATTAGAATCTTCTTGGGGTTAGTTGGTTATTATATAAGATTGTTTTAGAATTTTTTCATTATTGAATTACTGTTGAATAGACTGACCAGGAAAGATATGAGATTTGTATGGTGAGGGAAGTGTGAGAAAAATTTTCAATTATTAAAGGAGAAATTGACTACAGCTTCAGTATTGGTGTTTCCTTCTGGTGATGAAGGATTTGTAGTGTATAGTGATACATCACATCAATCATTGGGATATGTATAACATAAGAAAGCTGTGGCCCATACTTCTAGAAAATTGAAGATTCATGATAGAAATTTCCCTACTCATGACTTAGAGTTAGTTGCTATAGTATTTACTTTAAAGATTAGAGACATCATCTGTATGAAGCCACTTGTAAGATATTCGTGGGTTATAAGAGTTCGACATACTTACCTACCCAGAGAGAGTTGAATTTGAGGTAAAGATGGTAGATGAAGTTAATTAGTAATGATGATTATATAATTCACTATCATCTAGAAAATGCAAAGGTGATAGCTGATGCATTGAGTAGAAAGTCTACAAGATGTTTAATTGCTATTGGGAGTCCTGATGTGAAATTGACGATAGATTTAAGAAAGATAAGAATAAAGTTAAATGTCAGTGATAGAAGATCATGGTTAACGAATAAGGCTGTACAGTCATCCCTAGTAAAATGCTTTAGAGATGTAAGGTAGAAATGAAGAGATAGAAAAGATTAAGCATTGAGTGCTTACTAGAAAGCAATATGAGTTTAATTTTTTTTTGAAATGAGGGTATTTTGGCATTAGAATATGGATTTGTGTTCCCAATGATGCGGAATAGAGAAAGAAGATATTGAGAAAGGTACATGATGATGTAGATTCGATGCAACCAAGTAACAATAAGATGTATAGAGGATTGAGACAAAAATTCTTATGGACAGGATTGAAGAGGGATATAGCTGAGATTGTGAGGTTGTATGGAGTACCATAAAGCATAGTGTCAAATAGAGATGCTAGATTTACATCTTTGTTTTGGAGAGGCTTTTAGAAAGCCACGGGTATATAGTTGTAATTTAATATAATTTTTCATGCTCAGACAGAAAGGATTATTAGAGTACTAGAAGATATGTTGAGGACAAATGTGATGAGTTTTTCAGTAAGTTGGGATGCTTACATGTCATCAATTGAAATTGCTTATAATGATCAGTAACAAACTAATATTGGGATAGAACCAATTGAGACATTGTATGGTAGGATGTGTATAACTCTTATATGTTGGGAAGAAATGGGAGAGAGAAATATATCTGGTCCATCAATCATTGAGTTAACAGCTGAGATGATCAAATTGGTTATAGAGGACTGTAAAGCAGCATAGAGCAGACCGAATAGCTATTAATAATAAAAGAAGACCTCTTGAGCTTCAAGTAGGTGATTGGGAGTAATTAAAAATATCTCCATGAAAAGGTGTGTTGAGGATCAAAAAGAAAGAAAAGTTGAGTATGAGGTAAGTGGGATCCTATGAGGTTGTTGAGAAAGTTGGGCTAGTTGTGAGTAGCCTGGAGTTGCCTCCAGAATTAAAATATTTATATAATATATTTCATGTTTCACTTTTATGAAAGTGTTTACATGATGAATATTAAAATATTTTGAGCAAAGCTATAGAAATTCATAAAGATTGGGCTTATATACAAGTACCAATGAGAATTTTAGAAAAAAAAGAAGAACAAATTTTGTATAATAAAATAATTGCATTAGTTCAAGTTCTGTGGCGGAATAAGGATGTTGAAGAGATTACGTGAAAACATGAAACAATTATGAAGAAATATTATTCACATTTGTTTCTGGAGTAAAGTAAGGAAATTTCGGGGACGAAATTTTTATAAGGTGGGTAGATTTGTAATATTCGTATTCGTAAAGTAAGGGTAAAGAAGTAATTTAATAAATATGACATGGAGTTAAAATAAAATATATGTGAAAAGTTTATTATTATTTGAATAAAACAATTCTTAAAAAAAAAAGGACGCGTGGGGGTATAGTTTCAAAGAAAATGAAAATGAAAAAAAAAATTGTGAACAATTAAAGAAAAAAAAAGTAGTTTTGTACCAAAAAAAAAAAAAAACTTCAAAAACATGGCAACAGATATTGCCACCTACTGCCAAATTAAGAAAAGTGGGATGCATGTTTTACACCTTGCTTAAGGTGTCAGTTGGAGAATTGGGGGCTGCTGATGCATCAATTTAAGTTGCCAACTTTTGGTTTCAAAGTTTGTGTATATATATATATATATATATATAATCATGCTTATACGTACCGAATTCGTTTTGTTTTTCTTTCTATTACGTGATTTCTTTAAATACTTGGGAACCGAAAGAAATATTAAAAGAGCAAAATTTTGAAGGGATTTACTGTGGAATTTTATAAAGAGTCACAAAAAGCTATCAGAAAAAAGAAAGTAATAACATAATGTTTATTTTTAAATTTTTAGCATTCATGAAATTTCTCGAAATTTAAAGTGAGAATTTTCAAAGGGTGTGGTTTATGAAGAATTGAAAATATAATTAGAAATTTAATATAAATATTATATCAGGTGTTGACGATCAGCAACCGAGAAAAATTTCTGAGAGGAATGAGAAAAGCAAGAAGGTGATCCATGGGTAACTTTAAGTGCTACGTGGTGAGTTAGATTTACTTTAAGTAATCTAAATAAAAAATGAAATTATCTAGTGATAATATTAAATAAATTATTAGCTTATGCTTTGGTGGTAGATAAAAATTTGATTGATAGGTATGATATGAATTTTGATCATGTAAAAAATCATTAGGGGAGAAATAATTTTTTTTGAATAATAATTTGATTTAATAATAAAAGTGATTAAATAAATTCTTGATGAACTATGGTTGATGTTTTGATACGAATTATGAGGAGATGAAAATTAGTGGATCTTGACAAGCTAAGATGGATGATTAGATTTATGATGAGAGGAATTTAGTGAATTTTTTTAA
Organism: Bretschneidera sinensis; assembly: GCA_023935145.1. NCBI lineage: Eukaryota > Viridiplantae > Streptophyta > Magnoliopsida > Brassicales > Akaniaceae > Bretschneidera > Bretschneidera sinensis. Next base: position 66,048,750 of record CM043698.1, on the reverse strand, counting down.
TAATAATTTGAGGAAAGACAGGATAGCTAAATTTAAACATTTAAATTCATTTTTTTTTATGTTATTGTTCATATGCATATTTTATATCATTGTTCATATGCATATACATTAGATAAAAGAAAAGAACCGGGAAGGCAGCCGGTGTAATGAAAATGAAAGAATCGGGAAGGCAGTCGGTCTAATGAGAATGAAAGAATCGGGAAGGCAGTTGGTCTAATGAGAATAAAAGAACCGGGAAAGCAATCGGTCTAAACAAGAATAAAAGAACCGGGAAGACAACTAGTCTAAATGAGAATGAAAGAATCGGGAAGGCAGCCGGTCTAAGATAAAAACATGTCGACATGAAGGAAGACGTTCCCTAATAATAATTCATGCATTGCATCTGTTTTAATCATTGCTTGCAATATTGAAATGATGATATGTGGTGTGTTATTGTGAATTTATTTATAGATGGATGAGTCTCATAGAGAAACAGTTATAGTGATAAGAACCATCTAAATGATAGACTTTATGATGTAAACCTCATTACGAAGTAATTTTGAGATAATTGATGGGCTTAAGGTGAACCAATAAATAAGAAGAGGAGATTGATAGAGAATGAGACTTATAATATGTGTAGTGATAGTAGAATGTTAGTATCGAGTTGTATGAGATATAAATGATTAAATATTGAAAGATTATTTATATAGATTGAGTACTTCTAGTAAATTTAATTCACTGAGCTTGTGAAGCTTACCCCTCATTGTACAATGATTTCAAGTAGCAGGCATGACAAATAGTTTGGTGAGTTGAGGTTCAGACGAAATCATTTTCTGTAAGTCACGTACATGTCAACATCTTCAGACTATGAGAAAAGAAAATAAAAATTTATTTGTAAATATACATGTATTTTATTTTGTATCTAATGTTTAAAGATCAGATTGATGTAACTCTCCTGTTGAGGGTTGAGGATTGATGTAAAAGAATTTCTGTTAGTATTATTTTTATTGTTGCATATATGTGTCATGTTGAAAATTTTAAAATGTATTGACACCGTCTTGGAGTTGACCAACCAAAGATAAGTTGTTACAATGCGGACTTTATGAATGAGCAAGATGATCTTGTCTTATTCTATTTAATGCATTCAAAATCAGATGTAATGCCTTATTCACAGTTTTCGAAAGATTTTAGGCACACCATCTGGTTGCTAATCTTTTGCATATGTAGTAATAAATTCATGGGTTAATAAAGAGATGTTTCAAAAGATTGGAGAAGAAGAAGACATTTAAGTAAGGTTATCGAAGTACATTTATGAGTTTTTAAAAAGTTTTATGACGTGGCATGATATTTAATCAAAATTTTCATGCTCGATTAATGAGAATAGTAACATAAGTGTGTTTTTGTAATGTTACCAACAAATCTCCAATGTGTAACAATTATTTTCAATATCATATATGTATTTATGTAATTACTTTCACCCTAATACTAACTAGTTTCGATGATTTGTTAGATAAATTTTTATATAAATTAGATTCACGAGAGATGCTTAAATCGAAAGCACTAATATCGTCTTATGGCATAAGAAAGGAATTGTTTTTATCATGTAAGAATATCTCTTCTTGGGTGTTGATGATTTTTTCACTTGAAAATAGGTCATTTTTATTAATTTATACGGGTTTACGCTGCAATAAATGAAATTGTGCATTTATTATGAGTAGTAAGAAAATGGGAAGTTCATATCATTGAGTATTAGTGATAAATGGATTTAATGAATTATTAGTCCACGGATATAAAGAAAATGACTCGTGTGTATTAAAACATGAGATATATTGATTTCGTATATAAATTTAAATTTATTAAATTTTAAAATTTAATAGAAATTATTTTATAACTAAAATTTATATGTATAACATGTTTTATGATACAATTTTTACCGTAGAAAAGTCAATCCAAAATATAAAATGTATATGTAGTAATGCTTTTAGAGATGAAGTAGTTGGGTGAGGCATTTTATCTCGATGAAACGAGACGTAAACCTAGAAGTGTTGTGACGTAATCTTTTAAAATATTGAGACGTTTTAAAATTCTTATAAAATAATAATAAGTAATTAATTAAAATAATATAAAAATAAAAAATAATAATTAAAATTTAGATAAATTAGTTTTCAACAAACTTTAGTATTTTTATTAAGTTTTTAGAAAGTATAAATTATAATTATAATTATAATTTTATAAATATTAATATATATATTATATATAATTTTTTATTATTGTAATTTACAAATAATTAATTAAATAATTTATAATTACTATTAAACAAGATAATATGTAATATATATTTAAAAAACAAAATAATATTAAATATCAACATCTAAAGGGCAAGTTGTATAAGTCATAGTTAAAAGTGCAATTCTTACTCTTTTGTGGTAAGATTCAAATGGTTGTAAAATGGTTTAAAGAAATGTTTCGCTTAATTTTTATTTATGAAAAATAAAAACTATTTCACATAGACTTCTTCTTCCTCCAGCTTCTTCCTCAATCTGCGCCGCCTCTCATTCTCTTCCTTCTTCCTCTCATTTGACATCGAACACAGCGCAAGGTAACTGTTGACCTGGCAGCGCCTTCAACTCCTCCATCCTCCCTCCTCCTTATTCCTCCTTCCTTCTTCCCGTTCCAGATCTAGGTTCATCCCTCTTTCCTCCTCTTTTTTCCCGTTTCAGATGTGGGTTCATCCATAGATTTTGCTTCAATTTTTTTTCTTCAGCTTCTTCCCAATTTTCACTCACTCTCACTCAAAATATTTCACAATAATTCCTTCCAATTACCCAATTTTTTGTCAAAAAATCTCTTTCAAACAACCTAAAATTTTTACCAAAATTTCACACCCAAATCGATATCCTCCTTGTAATTGATCAATAAGTCCTGAAAGATCATTTCAATGAATAGGTAGATCAGAAGTGCAATAATAATGTATAATTGGATAATAATAGGACTTAAAAATGAACGAATTTAAAAAATGGGTATTGAAGGTTGGACATGTTGGAGGGAGAAGACTTCAGCTTTTTTAAACATTGGTCAATCAACGGCCAAAATCAGACGAAGCAGAGGGCGGCTTGTTGGGGATATCGTCATGCTCCTCTTTGTTGCCTTGAATTCGTGCTGGAATGCGATACCCATATATGGATAGTTTGTGGAGTTTGATGGTGATAACCATGTACAAGAAAGTTTTCAAGAGGATTTGATCTGTCATCTGAGTTTATACTTATAAAAAAAAAAAAAAAAAAATTGTCATCTGATTTTGATTTATGGAGTTTGTTTGAGAGCAAGAGGTTTTTTTTTTTTTTTTTTGCTTTTTGTTTTATGAAAAGATTTATAGAAAAAAAGAGATAAAAAATATTTAAAAAATATTAATTTCATCCTAATGTGAAAATATTTTAATTTTTATATTTGTCACCTCACTTTAATCAAATTTAAAAATTTTATAAATCAAATATAATATTAAAATAATTTTATTTTAATCCTTTTTTATTTTATATGGCTATAATCATAATCCTATTTTATCATAACTCTATTATCGAACCAAATGGATCCAACGAAATTATTTTTCTCTAGGATGAAAGCATCATTCTTGCATTGTTAATTATGTCATAGCACTAGAAAAAACATCTTATTCCACTTGCCTTGTTTCATTGCCAAAATCATTGATGGCTCTAATTGCCAAATGGCCAGTGGCCACCAAAGAGAAAGACCTCAACCACATTCATGTGGGCCCTTTCCATGGATTTTTTTATGGAACATTTTCAAGGAAATTGAATGCCCATTTAAGAGCCTATATAATGGCTATCTAGTTTCAATTTTGTGATAGTTACAACTTACAACTTGCAACCACTTATATAATAAGGACCCATTTTGGATTTGCTATATAAATTTGACTTATTGTAAAGATGACTCATGAATTATCTTCATAAGCTAAGTGGGGCACTTAAAACTTCCACTCACATTGGTTAATTTTTATGAGGTTGATATAAGGTATTTGGGCTTTCGTTGACTATTATCATGCATATCATGCAAAAGCAATGATGTCTCATGTATTTTTTATTTTTTATTATTATATTATTTTATTATGAAATGTATAAAACATACCACATGATGTAATTAATTTACTAAACGTAATCAAATTACTACATCTTGTAATATAGTAACTTTGTCAAAGCATATAATAATATATAATTACATTTCAAAATAATAATATCACATTACATATATCTTATAGTAATTTGAATGCATTCCTTTGTAATTAGAGCACTATAATCAAATTACATTCCATAATAATACTTTCACATAGCATAGTAATTACATCTTATGGTAATTAACATAATCACATGACTTAGTAACTAGATTACATCTTATAATAACTAGATGATTCTATTGTAATACTACCGTATTACATAGTAAGTATATCTTATAATAACCTGAACCCATGCAATAGTAACAAGATCAAATCGTATAATAAATATAGATAACATTCTATAGTAAACTATCACATTACACGTGACAATTTATGTGATCTGATTACTATGTGATCACTACAAAATAATTGACATTTATCGACGCTTTATTTTCGGTGCTTTATAAAAACGTCGCAATATAATAACCGTCGGCGCTTCTTTTGTGGCACTTTCTTAAAGCATCGCAATATACAAAGAACATATAATGGAGCTTCAAAGCGCCGTTATATATGAATCTTAATACATATAGCGGCACTTAGTAGCGCCACAATATACCGGCGCTTAGTAGCGTCGCAATAAACCGGCGCTTTAAAGTGCCAGAATATGCTCCTTTGCATATACTGGCGCTTTAAAGCGTCAGAATATAAAATGGGTTTCGGTGTTTTAAAGCACCGAAATATGCTCAAAGCCCATTTCATATTCCGACGCTTTAAAGTGCCGATATATTTAAAGGAGCATATTTCGGTGCTTTAAAGCGCCGAAAAATACCGGCACTTTAAAGCGCCAGAATTAAGCGCCGAAAAATACTGACACTTTAAAGCGCCAGAATATGAAATGGGTTTCGAGCATATTCCGGCCTTTTAAAGCGTCGAAAAATACCAGCGCTTCAAAGCACCGGAATATGAAATGGGTTTCGAGCATATTCCAGTGCTTTAAAGCACCGGAATATGCTTCTCCGCATATACCGACGCTTCAAAGCTCCGGAATATGAAATGAGTTTCGAGTATATACTGGTGCTTTGAAGCGTTGAAATATGAAATGGGCATATTCCGGCACTTTTAAGCACCGGTATATGCTAAAAATTTCACATATAGATTAGCTGCCACGATTTTTTTTTTCTCTAAAATTTTTTTGCCACTTGATCCCTTAGCTCCACCGCGCCGTTTCCCCCAAAATTTCAGTCCTGTGAACTCCCCCGCCATACTCTTCTTGCTGCTTTGCTTATTCTCTTTATTGGTCCACTGATACTTCCTAATCCTCTACCATGACCTTAATTGTGCACGACACTAAACCCCAACACAAGGATACTGTAAGCCGTGCACGACCTTAATCGTGGCAGAGAAGGTAATTTCAGTTTACAAGTCTCTTCCAAAGAAGGGAAAGCCTCAGGGACGCGAAGTCACAGTCTTGGCCGCTTTCCTAATCTCCTCTCATTCTCAAGGTCCTATCCCCTTTCTCTATTTCTTTGGGTGTTTTTCTTTAAAATCGAAGAACAAAACTAAAATCATGATTTTTTTTTCTTAGTTAAGGTTTAATCTTCAAGGTTTAGATTGTTAACTGGTTAATGACTAGTGGGTATAAGATAAAATTTCAAAATAGTGATTTTTTTTTCAATTTTATGAACAGAATGGGGACAAAGTGCATTGGGAACGGGGACAAAGTGCGTTGGCCACTCGTTATTGAGCCCGCACGGTGACATTGTGAATGATTCGCATGCTGAAATTATAGCACGGAGAACTTTGATGAGGTTTATAGTATTTTTTTTTGCAATTATGAAAATTTTGATGAGACCTATAGTTACTTTTCTTTGATATTGTTGATGCTAATCTCTTTACATTGTTGAGCCATTATTACAAGCTTTAATTATGTATTATATATGTTAAAATGTTTATCTTCTGGGGAGTGATGTTCTTAGCACACGTTACTCAGAATCTGTGTAATTTACTGTTTTGTTCGACATCTTTTCACTTGCTGACAACTCTGCTATAGTGCTATCACCCATGTTATAATATTAAGAATTATGCTCCAAATATGGTAGCAGCGTTCTTCTTGCTTGAGATCACTTCTTAATTGGGTTCTCGGGTTTGATTAGTGAGAAGTTAGCATTGAAATTGCATTTTTTTAAAATGTATAAAAGAATGATGCAGTCATACAGAGAGGAAACCCCTCGTTGAGTTTTGGATAAAGTCAATGCTTATCTTTCTTTTTGTAAGAGGCAGAGCCAATGCCTTTCTAAGAAAATGTTTTTGTTTTCCTTTTTAATCAAACCAGGTTCTTCTATGCAGAGATTCAGCGTTTCAATGAGATTTTAAATAAGCATAGATATTATAACGACACTAAACAGCGACCAGATGATGGTAATAAAAAGTTGCTTCTAGTACTGGATCCAGATCATCCTGGAAAAAGAAAATACAGATTGAGAGGAGCGTGGCAATTGCATCTGTACATATCGCAGTTGCCACGTAATTCATGTTGATATCTTTTTTTTTTTTTTTTTTTTTGCAATTATAGGCAAAGCGATCCTTTCTCCTTTGGATATTGTATTGAGTCTTCATATTTATCTTCACACATTGTTTGAATTTTCTGTTGACTGTATATCCTTGATTGTCTTCTTTAGGTGGCAGTGTCAGTTCACCAATGTGTGCTCTGAAGAATATGCTCCTGAGAGAAAGAGATTTACCAGTGTCAATGGGCAAGCAAAATATTTCCATGGGTGAGCTTTTGGAGGCTTCAGGGGAAAATAATGGTAATAGAGGATTTTAAACTCTCTTTTCCCACCCCTGAATTATTCTAATACTGCTTCTCCTAGGCCAAATGAGGAGCTGCCATGCTGGTATGAGAAATAAGAACGAAGGATCATATAATCTTGGATTCTGAGAGGATAAGGATCATAAGAACAAAGGACAAAAACAATTTCAAAGTGAAATTCAGGAACATGTTAAAAGCTATGAGAATATTACCTTTGTATTTATTTATTTCTTTTTTCTTTTGGGAAGGTGGTGTGCCATTGTTCTTTGCGTGGTAGGAATAAGAAACATTTTTGTCGAAAATAGCTTTGGGCCACCAATCTTGTGATATGTTATTTGATTGCTATGCATTGTGATTGTTTTCTAATAAATTTTTATGGTCAATTTGTTCAGCTTATGATAGTTAAATGTTTCCATGATGATGATGTCGTCTTATTGACTTAAATTTCATTCTATATTTTTTTTCACTTCTCTAAGGATAAAAGTGCCGCAAAATAATGTAAAAACACAATAAAACCACTTTTAGTGGCGTTTAAAAATGCCACAAAATAGTGTAAAAACACAATAAAACCATTTTTAACGGCGTTATACGCCGGTATATAGTAGTGCTTCTAAGTGCCAGTATATTGCGGCACTTAGAAGCGTCGAAATATACCGGTGCTTAGAAGCGCCAAAAAATATGCATATTGCAGCGCTTTCTTTAAGCGTTGGTATTTGCGCGTCGACATTACACATACCGGCACTTTATCCAGTGCTTGTAATAAGCGCCGGTAATGTATATTACGGCACTTTAAAGCACCGAAATATGCGAAAAAAAGCGTCGACGTTGACCTTTTACTTGTAGTGGATGTGATCTAATTACTACAGATGTGCTAAAGTTACTATAAGATGTACTTAAGATGTAATATACGGGTAGTATTACCATGAGATGCGATTTGATTACTATATGGTGTAGTATTACAATAAGATGTGATCCGATTACTATAAGACATGATCATGCTACTAAGGAATGTGCTCAGGTTACTATAAGATGCACGTACTATGTAATGTGGTAGTATTACTATGGGATGTAATATGATTACTATATGATGTGATCTAATTACTACGAATGTACTCAAGTTACTATGAGATATATTTACTATGTAATGTGGTCGTATTACTATGGGATGGGATCATATTACTATATAAAGTGAACTAGTTATTAAAGAATATGCTCAGGTTACTATAAGATGTACTTACTATGTATTAGAGAACTAGTCAAACCCACCAATACAATGGTTAAACTAAGCTCATCCACTATTATTGAAGGCAATAAGGATCAGGCTAAAACCAATTCAAGTGTACCTCAACCTCCTTAGTTTATCTCATATTCTTATGTATAACCTCCCTAGTCTATCTCTTACTCTTGTGTATACAGTTATCCTCATATTATAAATACAAGACCTTAACCTGTATTATGGTAAGGCATCCAACAGATTTATGTTCTGTGATATGGTATCAGAGCCCACCTGACTTAAGTCAAATTCTTTTTTCTCCCTCACCATGTCTACTGTAACAACCTCTTCCTCCACTCAAACATCACCTTTGGTCACCTTCACCAACTTCAACCCCATGAAACTCACTCGGGACAACCATCCTCTATGGCTCCCTCAAATCGTTCCTTATCTCAGAGGCAGAAACCTCTTTGGATACGTCGATGGCACTACCCTCCCCCCACCGTCTATTGTCTCTTCCACCATTGACGGTGTTACCACCACTTCTCCAAATCCTGCCTTCTTACATTGGACTATGCAAGATCAAATCATTCTTGGTGCAATCAATTAGACTCTCACCGAGAAGATGCTTACCCATGTTACATGATGCATTACCTCCAGATTTGCTTGGACAACATTGGAGACACTATTCACGTCCCAATCCCATGCACGCACCATGCAAGTCCACTATCAATTGGCCACCTTAAAAAAAGGAAGCTCTTCCATTGCCGACTACTTTCAGTGGTTCTAATCCCTCACTGACTCCCTGGCTGCCGTGGGTCAGCCCTTCAATGATTTTAAAATGGTGTATTTCCTGCTTGCTGGCCTAGGTCCTGACTATGATCCTTTTGTGACATAGGTCACAACTTGGGTTGAACCTTTCTCCGTGGAAGAGATCTACGACCATCTCCTCTCCCATGAACTCAGACTTGAGCACCATCAGTCCACCATTGACCTCTATGTTATTGGGGCTCACTATGCAGCCCATGGAGGAAATTCTTTCCGTGGCTCTCGTGGTGGCCACAATTCTATCCTCGGAGCCCCACCTCCTGGACGGGGGCGTTCACGTGGAAATTCCAACCGGTAGTCATGTGGTAGGGGACGTAACATTTAGTCCTTTTCTGGCCATGGTTCTTCATCTCGCCTTGTTTGCCAAGTTTGCAACCGTGTGGGCTATATCGCTCTTGATTGCTACAACTGCTACAATGAGTCTTTCTCCAGAGACTCCACTCAGCAACCACAGGCTTATCTCTCGACCCCTTCCATTGGTTCTGACCTCAATTGGTATCCGAACTCTGATGCGACTCATCATGTCACCTCTGACATGACCAACCTCAACCTCAAAGCAGGGAAATTCCATGGCTCCGATCAGATACAAATCGGCAACGGTAAAGTGCTGTCCATCCATCATATTTGACACACCTATCTCTTTTCTCCGACTCTTCAATTTGACCTTTTTAACGTTCTCTATATCCCAAAAATTTCCAAAAATTTATTATCTATCCATAAATTCACGACTGACCCAAATAGTCATGGTCTCTATCAATTTCCCTTCTGCAATTATAAAACATCCTCTTTTGCTTTAGTTGGTGAACGTGTCTCTCTCCCTTAATAGCACTCACGGATTGGTCATCCCTTCTTCAAGCTGGTCCGACAAGTTCTTTCCTCCTTCAAACTTCTGGTAACTACTTCTAAAGTCACTGATCCATGCTCCGCATGCCTCAGCTCCAAATCCAAACAACTACCATTTCCCACGTCTCTCTCTCACTCCACTTGTCCTTTAGAGCTCATTTATACGGATGTTTGGGGTCCTGCTCCCATTTGCTCTAAATATAGCTTTAAATATTATGTTTTCTTTCTAGAAGATTTTAGTAGATACACTTGGTTGTATCCTATTTCTTGTAAGGTTGACGTCACTAGCATTTTTCATAAATTTAAAATTTATGTTGAATGTTTCTTCAAAGAAAAAATTCATGTTGTACAATCTGATTGGGGTGGTGAATACCATCCTTTTCACACACTTTTTCAATCTTTTGGCATCTCCCATCGTGTCTCTTTCCCGCACACACATCAACAGAACGGCAAAATTGAGAGCAAACATCGACACATTGTCGAAACTGGACTAGCCTTACTCTCTCATGTAAAAGTCCCTCTCCAATTTTGGGACGACGCATTCTCTATGATATGCTACCTTATTAATCGCATGCCTACCCCTGTGCTAAAAAACAAATCACCCTTCCAAACTCTTTTTCATCGTGAACCCGATTATTGTTTTTTACGCATTTTTGGCTGTGCATGTTAGCCAAACTTACGTCTATACAATAAAAATAAACTCCAACCACGGTCTCTATCGTGTCTCCTTTTAGGGTATAGTCCTCTTCACAAACGGTACAAATGTCTTCATTTATCATCTAATAGAGTTTATATTTCTAGGGATGTGGTTTTTAATGAGAATTCTTTCCCATAAAAGTCTGCTTCTACTCAATCCCCTTTGCCCACTAACACGCCTTTACAGGTGTTCAACAATCCTAGTTCCACTACTAATTCCTCATGACTATAAGCCTACGACAACATCTTCTTTGGGCACTCCATCATCAACAGAAAACACCATTGCACCACCTCTAGACACCACACCATCACACAGTCCATCATTATCTACTTTAGATCCCATATCTGCCCCTCCCTTACCTTCTCCTTCCCATCTCCCTCTCTTTGTCACCAATACACCAATGCCCAACCCCTCATCAATTCACTCCATGACCACACGTGCCAAGAACCTCATCACCAAACCCAAAATTCATACCGATGGCACTGTTCGTTAATCCTTGCCCCGAGCCCTCATTGCTGTGTCTACTAAGTCAGCCATGGAACCCACCTGCTACTCCACTGCCATGAAAAACCTAAATTGGAAGAATTCCATGAATGCCAAATTTGATGCCCTTTTGCAAAATCAGACGTGGTCCTTAGTTCCCCATTCAGAAGCTCACAATGTTGTTGGTTGTATATGGGTATTTCGGTTAAAGAGAAAGGCAGATGGCTCCATTGATCGCTACAAAGTATGACTTGTTGCTAAATAATTTCACCAACAACTTGGGCTAGACTATAGTGAAACTTATAGCCCTGTGGTAAAACCCACTACGGTATGTCTTGTCCTTTCTCTTGCTCTTTCTAGTGGCTTACCTATACATCAGATTGATATACAAAAAACTTTCCTTCATGGAACGTTAACTGAGGTTGTCTACATGACACAACTGCCTGGTTTTATTCATTCCCAACACCAATCTCATGTTTGCAAGTTACACAAAGCTTTGTATGGATTAAAGCAAGCCCCACAGGCTTGGTTTTCACACTTGAGCTCCAAGTTAATTCAACTCGGTTTCATTAGCTCCTGCTCGAACACCTATTTATTTATTCATCGCTCCGTTGATTATCTTATGTTAGTTTTAATTTATGTGGATGACATCATAATCATATGCTCTAGTCAAGTAACTATTCAGTCGTGGTCAAAGATTTAGAGAAAGTAAATTATTTTCTGGGTATCGAGGTGTTACCCTGTGACCATGGAATTCTACTCTCACAGCAGTGATACATTCTGGACATTCTCAAGGGCACAAAAATGGCAGATGCAAAGCCAATGAGTTCTCCAATGGCTACCTCTATCCATCTCTCTATTTTTGAAGGTGATCTCCTCTTGGATCCGACTTTGTACAGAAGTACTGTTGGAGCCCTTCAATATGTTTGCATCACACGCCCATATATCTCTTTTTGTGTAAATAAACTCTCACAGATTATGCACAAACCCACGGAGCTTCATTGGCAATCTGTAAAATATTTACTCCAGTATCTTAAGCAAACCATCCAACATGGGCTTCAGTTTTATCAGTCTTCATCCACTAATCTGCAGACACTTTTTGATGCCAACTGGGCAGGGAGTCGTGATGATCATCGATCCACTGGGGGTTATTGCATTTTCCTTGGCCTAATCTTAGTCTCGTGGAGTTGTTGCAAACAGCAAACAGTTGCTTGCTCAAGCACTAAAGCCAAATACAAATCACTAGCTAATGCTGCTGCAAAATTATCTTGGCTCATGTCCTTATACTCTGAAATTGGCATTCACATGTCTCACCCCACGATTCTATAGTGTGACTGTTAAGGTTTAAGAGAGGAAGTGAGACAATACAAAGAAGAGAATTGTATTGAATGGTGTGATTTACTTACAAGTGAGCTATCCTATTTATAGGAGCCAATAAGAGAGCCAAAGATATACACAACCAATGTGGGATTAAACTAACTAAGCAATAACTATGCTATACATAATCTAACAGCCCCCCTCAAACTCAAGGTGGAATATGAGAAACCAACTTGAGTTTGAAAACAAGATCACGAAAACGCCCTGGAGGATGTGACTTGGTAAAGATGTCTGCGAGCTGATCCTTGGATGTGACAGAATGAAGCTGTAGGGAGCCTTGAAGGAGATGATGACGGACAAAATGACAATCAATCTCAATATGTTTGGTCCGTTCATGAAACACATCATTATGAGCAATCTGAATAGCACTTCTATTGTCACAGTATACAGGAGTGGCAGCAGAAAGTGATACACCCATATCTTGTAACAACCATCGTAACCAAAGAAGCTCAGAGGTGGTGTCAGCTAAAGCACGATATTCTGCCTCTGTACTAGATCGAGCAACAACAGTTTGTTTCTTACTACGCCAAGAGATAAGAGAGGTGCCAAGTAGGAAACAATAACCGGTGGTAGAACGACGATCTGTAGGATCACCTGCCCAATCTGCATCGGTATAAGCACACAACTGAAGAGGAGACTGAGAGGAGAAAAAGAGCCCATGAAACAATGTCCCCTTTAGGTAACGAAGGATGTGAAGAACAGCAGCAAAATGAGTAGAGCGAGGAGCAGCCATAAACTGACTCACCTGATGGACAGCATACGAGATATCAGGTCGAGTAACAGTAAGGTAGACAAGACTGCCAACCAAATGTCGATATAAAGTAAAATCACGAAGAAGTTCGCCATCATGGGGTGTAAGACGAGTATTAAGCTCAGTTGGTGTGTCAACAACCTTACTGTCTGTGAGATTTGCCCGAGAAAGCATATCAGAGATATATTTGGCTTGTGTCAAATAATAACCATCAGAAGAAGACGAAATCTCAAGACCAAGAAAATAGCTGAGAGGACCAAGATCTTTCATCTCAAAATGTTGATTGAGAAACTGTTTAAGTTCCTGAATACCAATAGGATCATCTCCGGTGATAATCATGTCGTCAACATATAACAGAAGAAGTATGATGCCCCGGTTTATGCGGCGAACAAACAAAGCTGAATCATAGGAGCTGATGGAATATCCAAGGCTAGACAAAGTGTTGCTAAACTTAGCAAACCATGCTCGAGGAGCCTGCTTAAGTCCATATAGAGCTCGACGAAGACGACATACCTTGTTTGTTGGATTAGATAGTCCGGGAGGTGGTTGCATATAGACTTCTTCATTAAGATCACCATTAAGGAATGCATTTTTAACATCCATTTGAAAAAGTGACCAATGGCGAGAGGCTGCAACAGCTAGCAAAGCACGCACAGAAGATAGACGAGCAACTGGAGCAAAGGTCTCCTCATAGTCCACACCATACTCCTGAGTAAAACCCCTGGCAACAAGTCGAGCCTTATACCTGTCAACAGTACCATCTGAACAAGTCTTAATTTTGTAAACCCATTTACTGCCAATCACAGACTTTCCAGGAGGCAAGTCAACCAAATCCCATGTATTATTCTTGTGTAAAGCATCAAGTTCCTCTTTCATCGCAGTCTGCCAAAAAGGGTTAGTGGAAGCCTCACGATAGGAGTGGGGCTCATGTAAAGTAGCTAAAGCATGAAAGCAATGAAAATTCTGGAGATGGGATGGAAGAGATCTTACTCTGGTGGATCGGCGAAGGTTTGGAGAGGAAGTGTGAACATGATCCTCATACGTAACAGACCCTGGGGGCTCAGGCGAAGCGACGTCGAGAGTATCAGGTGGAGTGGAATCAAGAGTATTAGGTGAGGGAGACTCGGGCAAGACATTACTAGTGTGAGGTGAGGGAGACTCGGGCAAGACATCACTAGTGTGAGTAGGAGAAATAGGAGGCTCCATAAGTGTGGTAAAAGGAGGAAAAGATGGCATGCTGAATTTGCCAATTTCATGAAATAGTCTATGCTCCCAGAAAACTACATGACGGGAAATACGAAGACGACGAGACACAGGATCATAACACCGATAGCCTTTTTGTTCAATTCCATATCCAAGAAAGCAACACATCCGAGAACGAGGCTCAAGTTTGGTGCGCTCATGAGGTTGGAGTAAAACAAAACAAGCAGAACCAAACACACGAAGATGGTGGTATGAGGGAACATAGCCAAACAACCGCTCGTAAGGAGTGCAATTATCAAGGATAGGGGTAGGCAACCTATTGATCGTGTAGATAGCCGTTAGAGTGGCTTCACCCCAAAATGGGGTAGGAACAGATGTGGAAATGAGGAGGGCTAGAACAGTGTCTAAAATGTGCCTAAGTTTACGTTCAGCTCGACCATTTTGTTGTGAAGTGCCAGGACATGACAAGTGAGGAACAGTGCCATAACTTTTTAGAATGTCTTTAAAAGCATGTTGAGTATATTCTAAAGCATTATCAGAACGAAAAGCTTTAATAGGTTTTGAAAATTGGGTTTCAATCATTTTAGCAAAAGTACGATAAATATCCAATAATTCAGAACGAGATTTCATTAAAAAAACCCAAGTGTAACGAGAGAAATCATCAACAAAAATTACAAAATAGCGTGAACCACTCATACTAGCAACGGGAGAAGGTCCCCAAACATCAGAATGAATTAAATCAAACGAAGCAGTAGCATGAGACTCACTATTATTAAAAGGCAAAGCCGGCTGTTTTCCAAGTTGACACGAAATACAATCAAAAGAACTTTTAGACACTGACCCTAACAACCCCTTTGAAGCTAAAAGTTGTACCCGAGATGCAGATGCATGACTAAGACGTGAATGCCAAAGTGCAAGGGATGGTGGTGACAAGGAGGCAGCAGCAGAGATGTTAGAGGCAGGAAGGTTGGGCAGGTGTAAGGATGAGAGTTCGAACATGCGCCCAATTCTACGCCCGGTCCCAAGGGTCTGACCAGTACGAGGATCCTGCACATTCACACCAGAAAAGTCAAAGATAATTCTATATCCAAGTTCACATATTTGCCCAACGGAAAGAAGATTATAAGATAATTCTGGCACATGAAAAACTTCAGGAATAGAAAGAGAACGACTATTGATGGTGCCTATAGTTTTAACAGTCATAGTGGAGCCATCAGCTGTGCGAATGAATGAGGAATGAGGCGAAGGTGCAGATGTAGTAAATGAAGCTGGGAAAGGTGTCATATGGTTGCAACAAGCGGAATCAAAAAGCCAAGAGGCAGAATTACCTGGCAGGACTGAGAGGGCAGAGGAAGATGCATTACCAGAACGAGACTGGATGACCTGATTAACTATTGCCTCGAAGTCAGTTGCAGATAAGGTGACAGTAGAACCTGATGACCTGTTAGAGAGTGCAACTGAAGATGAAGCTGTAGTCGCAGATGGATATGGAACAACTGTAGAGAGAGTGCTATCAGGATGAGCAACTGCTGCAGTGGGAGCATTGGATCTTCCCCTTTGCCAACATTTATCAATAGTGTGCCCTCGACGTTTACAAAAACGACAGAAATTGTTGTCACGAGGCTTAGGAGAAGGTCGAGGAGCACCAAACCTGTCAGAATGCTTTGGCTGAAATGATGAAGAACTAGATAATGGAGCAGCCAACACTGAAGGACTATGTTGAGAGTGCATAGTCTGTGATCTGCTTTCTGCACGAACAAGTTCAAATATAGCATTGTCCAAAGTAGGAAGAGGAGAGCGATGTAAAAGTTGCACACGAATAGGCTCAAAATCATCACGTAATGCCATAAGAAAATGGTGAAGACGATGTTGATCCCTTCGTTCAGCATACATTTTGGCATCTGTAGGATCCTTCCAAATAGGATCAGAGAGATCAATTTGATTCCATAAGAATTGCATGCGAGCAAGAAAATCATTAATACTCTGCCCCGGTTCTTGCTTCAGGCAGAAGAGCTCAAACAGGAGCTGATATTCTCGAGCACCATCAACAGCAGAATAACGAGAAGCAAGCATATCCCAAGCACCCTTAGCTTCATCAAAGCTACCAAATAGGGCAGAAATAGATGGAATAGTAGTATTACGAAACCATGTGAGAATTTGATGATGATTGCTTTCCCAATCAATGAGACGAGTGAGAAAAGCATCATTAGTTTCAGTAGCCCCTTTAACTGGCTTCTCGACAATACCAACCACGTAAGACCAAAGCTTACGACTTTTGAGGAAACTTCGCATAGATTGAGACCAAACAATATAGTTTGTACCATCCAATACAGACTGAACATGACGAAAAATATCTTTTTCTGCCATCTGGTCAAATTTGGTTGTCGGTCAACGGTCAACGGTTGAATAGTGACGTCGATGGAGAATGAGACTCCGACTATAGTGGTGACCCGACAGACATGAAAAGGATATTCAAGAAGTTTTTTTCTGATGTGAAGGATCCACTAATAGTGGCAATCACAGAGCATACTCAACTCTTAATATACCGACAACCTTAAAGAAGTTTTTCTGATGTGAAAGATCCACTAATAGTGGCAATCACAGAGCATACTCAACTCTTAATATACCGAGAACCACGAAGGCTCTGATACCATGTTAAGGTTTAAGAGAGGAAGTGAGACAATACAAAGAAGAGAATTGTATTGAATGGTGTGATTTACTTACAAGTGAGCTATCCTATTTATAGGAGCCAATAAGAGAGCCAAAGATATACACAACCAATGTGGGATTAAACTAACTAAGCAATAACTATGCTATACATAATCTAACAAACATCGGTGCCACCTACCTCTCTGCAAACCCAGTGTTTCATGCTCGGATTAAGCATGTGGAAATTGACTTCCACTTCGTTCGTGATATGGTACCCAAGAAACTTCTCTCCATCAAGTTCATCTCTAGCAAAGATCAACTCGCTGACATATTCACCAAGCCACTGTCTTCCTCACAGTTTGGTATTCTTCGTTCCAAGCTCAACGTTCTTCCCATACCGTTGCGCTTGAGGGGGCATATTAAAGAACTAGTCAAACCCACCAATACAACGGTTAAACTCAGCTCATCCACTATTACTGAAGGCAATAAGGATCAGGCTAAGACCAATTCAAGTGTACCTCAACCTCCCTAGTTTATCTTATATTCTTATGTATAACCTCCCTAGTCTATCTCCTACTCTTGGGTATACGGTTATCCTCATATTATAAATACAAGACCTTAACCTGTATTATGGTGAGGCAACCAACAGATTTATATTCTATGATACTATGTAATGTGGTAGTATTACTAGGATCATGATCGTCTCAGTTTGAGACTTCTCTCCATTTGGTTCGATTGAAGATAAAGTGACCAAAATAAACCCATAAATTTAACTTTGTCTAAAAGAAACAAGGCTATATAGGTAATTCAATAATGTTATTGATTATTTTTTTAATCTTGGAAGTTTTTTTGGAGATATTGAGCTAATTGATAGTCAAAGAAATGCAACCCCACTACTATTGGAAAGATCTCAACGAGAGCTATCAAATGGGATCCATTTTGATTACTATTATCGCGCTTACCACCATCACGCGACAACTTGCCTGTGAGTTGAAGGGATATTTTTTCCGATTTGCTTTTTTCGGAAATGATTTCGAGAAACCAGGTATACCATCAGGTCGGAATTTTGAATAGGAACAAAACAATGGAAGCTTCGCTTCCAAACAACACCGGAGAAGCCCGCACGCGTCGACGTTGTGCTCGTGGGGGACGACTCTGGTGAATTGTAACAATTTGAAATTTTTTATTTTTTAAATAGGAAAATTTTGAAAAATGTGAAATAACTAATATATTGCCCTCCACTTTGCTTATGTGAAAAGGGCGATATTTTGGCCCAAAAAAAATGTGATTTTAATCTTAACCCTTGATTTAATTTTTGGATAACTTTGACATCAATTTCACCCTAAACTAAACCCAAATGGAGGTGATTATAATCCTTATTACTATGGAATGTTATCCCATTACTATATGATGTGATCTAGCTAATAAGAAATGTGCTCATATTAATATAACATGTATTTACTATTAAATGTGGTAGTATTACTATAAGATATTATTTGATTACTATATGATGTGATCTAGTGATTACAGATATACTCAAATTACTATAAGATGTACTTATTATGGGATGTGAGATGATTAGTATAATATGAGGTGATATAGTTAGTAAAAAAATGTGCTCCTGTTACTATAAAATGCACTACATGTGGGAGTATTACTATGAGAATTGATTTACTTACTATATGATGTAAGAAAGTTATTATATAATAACATCACGCAGAAACTTGACAACATTATATAGTAAATTGTCAAATGATATGGTAAATCTTACACATTTTATAGTAAATTGTATTTTTTTTCTATATTACGCTGACCAGCCACAGCAGGTAAACAAGCCAAGGAAAAGTTCCTTGGTCGGCACCAAAGTCAGACCCATGAATTGATTAGTTATTTATTTAAAAAAAAAATTAGTTACTTATTTTTATTTGATATGATAATCATTGAAAATTTTAACAGAGTATATATATATATAAAAGTATCATCTTACGTTTCTAAAAGTCGGATACTCTCCAAACATCTTATATCTTAGGCCAAATTAAGCTTGGCCCAATAAATACTAAAATGTGAGGAAATTATTAGAACTTACAAGTGGACTAGCAAGGCCCAACTAAGCTACCAGACTTTAACAAAGTGGTAAGGTAATTAGCTAATTAGACTAGTGTTTAGGCTCAAAGCCTCAAAGATTTTGGTTTTACAGAAACAAAGCCACATTATTAAACAGCTATAAGACTTTCTGTGTGCATGTCAGGCTACCATGGTTGAAGGGTGTAAAACTTATGGGTTCCGTTAGCTTTACCCAACCAAAAATTGTCCACTCAAAGATTGACTGACAACAGAATCTAGGAGGCTGGAGGGGAACCCAAAAGATAGTACACATTTATTAAACAGCAACGATCCTAGAGAGAGTAACTTTCTACTGCAGTTTGAGTTGATATACTTGATAGCGGTGGTGGACTGGTGGGCTAGGACAAAAGCTGCGCAAATCACATGGTTCTTTTTTTATTTTTTAGTTCAAAATTCAGTCATATATATCTATTTATAATAATATTATATGACTCCATAAATCACGTGATATGGCCCTCCTCTGAAATGGGTGTATGGTAGCTAATTAGCTAGTCTAATTAGCCATTGAATTTTTCTTGACGGATAGGGTAGATTTTTGAATCAAGATTGGAACACACCGACACGTTTGTTACAATATTAGGGTAAAGGTTATTGATTTATTTTTTTTAATGTATTCTTTATGTAAGCTATTACTAGTTTTAGGATTAGTATGTTTTTGTGTGCCTCTAATGATACTGTTTTCGACCTCTCTTTACACTCTCTTTTCTCCCTTTTTAACTCTTAATCTAAACCCTAAATACACAATGCCAACATGATATCAAAGGCAGTCAATTATGGTGTAAAAACTGAACCTTTGTGACTAACTTGCATGCTAGAACTATTTGCAATATGAATAACAAGAATCATGGATAATGAAAAGGGAGTAGAAAGTAAAGAAGAATAAAAAGTCATGTGATTACAACCGACAAAATTGGACTGATTTTAGGAAAGAACCTGATTAATAAGAACCTCCAGATCATCTGTTGTTAAGGAAGCAAGCGAGGCAGAAGATTAAGACTCCAAATCAGATGAGTCATTATAAACGACTGCAGTAGTCCGATGGGGGGAGGAATTCCTGGATAAGAAATTTTTGGTATTTTGCCTGAGATGCCTCCTGCATACATCATAAGTGTGGGCAGAAATTGTAATAAATTCAAGCATTAATTGTGGCAATTAATAAGTGGAGGTAGATGTAATAAATTCAAGCATTAATTGTAGCAATTAAGTGGAGGTAAATGTAATAAATTCAAGCATTAATTGTGGCAATTAAGTGGAGATAGATGTGCTCCACTAAGCATTAATTGTGGCCAAATTAATTCAATTATTCTTAGTGCATTTCTCCTATAAATAGGATAACCATAGAGTATATTAAGAGTTAACAAGTTAGAGTGTTAGAGAAAAAACACAAGGTGTATGCTTAAGGAATGTTGGTTCATATTCTCAATGGTTGTATTGAGAGTATAAGGTATATGTAACCAACCTATATATGGTCCATGTTTAACCCTTTGGCTATCAATTGATTATGGTAACAAGCGTATGGAATACGAACGGACGTTCTTGATGGAAGAATATGTATAAATACAGGTTTGGTCCCTAGACTCGGTACTTCTCATTTTCTTTCATACACCATTAAATTGAAGAGAGTTCTGAGAGTCGAGAAGAACCAATATCGAGAGAATAACGGATTGTGTAAGTGAAAAGCTTCAATGGCTGGAGGTATGTTTACGGTCTTTATAATTCCGCATTTAATCTCTATGCTATTTAAGTTGTTTAGCATGTTTAGATTATATTTAAATTCTAACATTTGGTATCAGAGCATTGTTTGCCTCTGCCTTGAAGTATTAAGCAATCTGTAATACTTTCAATTTATACCCGAAAAATAATTTGATTTCAAAGTTTGTTTTTCGAGTATTTTTTGATGGAAAATAATATTAGAAATCATTAGGAAATTTGATTTCTAGTATTTCTGAGTTTTAAAATCTTGGAAGCCAATTTTATGGATTTTCACTATGTTGCATATGATTTGTAATTATTTGCAAAAATAAAGTTCATAAACCCTTATAGGTATTTATTTTATTTATGTGCTTAACATTATGTGTTATGTATGTATAATTTTTTTGGGTTATGCATGCAATTTAAGTTTAAATAGTTTTAGTGTATAAATAATTTAATATTGGGCATGTATTTTTAATTCTGTGATTATTTTGCTCAAATTAAGATTACACATATATACTATTTATGTTAGTTCTATATATGCAATTTCAGTAAATGCTCATTTTTAGCATGCTTTTAGAATGAGTTTGTTTTGTGCAATGAATTAAATTAATTGCATAATATTATGTTTAATTATGCAATTTATGTTTTATTTATGAGAACTTTATTTACGTATGATAACATACTATTAAGTTTAGATATTGTTAGATTATGTAAACTTAGGTTATTCTCATAAAACTTAATTTGTGCATAACATATTAAGGTTCATAATACATTACTATGAACAATTAAGTTAAAAATTATGAATAATTCATAAACAATTTGTAGTTGGCATAAGACAGCATGATCTAGGACAATGCTCAGTTTAAAGATTCTGGTTTTTAATGAGGCTTTGTCCCGACCAATTATCCTGGGAGCACTCTTAGTGATTGCCTATTATGTTACTGCGTAATTGCTTTTAGGCATTAAGTAGAGCCTAAAATATAGTAAATATAAATGTCTAGTGAACCATATAATTTTAAAATATTTAAAGAGTAGCCGCAGTATCTTTAATTATATAAAATTATATATTAAGTGGATTAGGATCACATAATGGACATTAATTGTAATTAATTATATGAATATAATGATTTTACCCCACAGGGATTTTATTGTGTTTATATAATTAATTAGGATAATATATTAAAATTAGTTTTTCTTAATTTACCCACAGGAGTTAAGAAGAATTAATTTAATAGTTTTATCATAAAGTTTAAAGATAGAAAAATATCAAACTGTAATCATAATATACATTATGAATTTAGTAAAAATAGTTAGATAAAATTTATCATAAAGTATAAAAAATCTTATTGAATTAAAAATTTAGCCCACAGGTAATTTTTAATGAAATTAGATTCAATTTCAGCGTGTTTTTACATTGGTAAAACATGCAATTTAGAAAATTAGATCTCAAATCTTGATATAAGCTTTTGGACTTTATGTAGTTACTCAACTCACTAGTTTCTCTGATATCCGTTGTGACATACCCGAACTTAGGGGAGATAACTATAAGGTATGGAAGGAGAGGATTCTTCTCCATCTAGGGTGGATGGACATAGATTATGCTATTAGGAAGGATGAACCACCGACAATCGTCGATAACAGCACTCCAGCTGCTGTCACGCTATATGAGCGATGTGAGCAATCCAATCGGCTCAGCGTGATGTTTATCAAAACTAAGATAACTGCTGGTATACGTGGTTCTGTTGACCAGCATGAGAAAGTTCGCGATTTGTTGAAAGCCATTGACGATCAATTCGTCACTTCAGAAAAGGCATTGGCAAACACCCTGATAATGAGATTATCATCCCTCAGACTCACCAGCGTATAAAGGGTACGCGAGCACATAATGCAAATGCGTGACATTGCGGCTCAACTTAAGAAACTCGAGGTTAATATGTCGGAATCCTTCCTAGTGCACTACATTCTGAACACCCTTCCAACTCAGTACAGGCCTTTCAAAATCTCGTACAACACACATAAAGTCAAATGGTCAATCAATGAATTAATGATCATGTGTGTTCAAGAAGAAGAGAGACTTGTGATAGAACTGGGTGAGAGTGCAATACTGGCTACTATCCGAT
Source organism: Bretschneidera sinensis (assembly GCA_023935145.1). Taxonomy (NCBI): domain Eukaryota; kingdom Viridiplantae; phylum Streptophyta; class Magnoliopsida; order Brassicales; family Akaniaceae; genus Bretschneidera; species Bretschneidera sinensis. Next base: position 66,025,811 of record CM043698.1, on the reverse strand, counting down.
GGAAGGACAAAGCTAAACCTATCAAATCTCAAGCCAATCAGAAGGGGAAAGGTAAAATACCACCTCAAGCTGATATCAAGAAAGAAGAAAAATGTTTCTTTTGTAAAAAGAAGGGACATATAAAGAAGGAATGCATAAAATTCCAAAAATGGCTTGAGAAGGAAGATAATCCAACATCGTTTGTTTGTTATGAATCTAATATGGTTAATGTTAATATTAACACCTGGTGGATTAATTTTGGATCTATAATCCATATTGCCAACTCCTTGTAAGGTATGCAAAACCTAAGGAAGCCAGTGGGAAGTGAGCAAAGCATCTTATCAGGCAACAAGATGGGCTCACATGTGGAGGCGATTGGAACGTGCATTTTAACTTTAAGTAGTGGCTTTATTTTAAAACTGGAAAGGACTTTTTATGTACCAAGTTTCTCATGAAACTTGATTTCTGTTTCCAGACTTATACCATTTGGATATTCCTTTAATTTTCAAGACACATCTTTCAGTTTATTTTATAAAACTGATTGTGTTGGGAATGGTATTTTGATTGATGGTCTTTATCATCTTTATTTACAAAATGATGCTACTTATAGTTCAATGAATGTTCAAACTGGCGTTAAAAGGTGTAATATTAACGATGACTCCTCTATGTTATGGCATCGGAGATTAGGACATATCTCCATAGAAAGAATTAAAAGATTAGTGAATGAAGGGGTACTTAGTACTCTAGATTATACTGATTTTGAGACTTGTGTGGACTGCATTAAGGGAAAGCAGACCAACAAGTCCAAGAAATGTGCTAATAGGAGTTCGGACATATTAGAAATCATTCATACTGATATATATTGTCCAGACATGGACGCACATGGTCAGAAATATTTCGTCACTTTTATCGATGATTACTCACGATATATGTATATCTATTTGCTTCATAATAAGAATGAAACATTGGATGCCTTCAAAGTCTTTAAGGCTGAAGTTGAGAACCAATGCGGAAAATAAATACAAATTGTGAGATCCGATAAAGGTGGAGAATATTATGGTAGGTACACAGAAAGTGGACAAGCACCTAGTCTTTTTGCCAAGTTTCTTCAAGAACATGGGATTGTTGCCCAATACACTATGCCTGGTACCCCAGACCAGAATGATGTTGCAGAAAGAAGAAACCGAACATTGATGGACATGGTGCGGAGTATGCATAGCAACTCCAACCTTCCTACATCCTTGTAGACTAAAGTACTAAAGATAGCTGTGTATATATTAAACCGAGTTTCAACCAAGGCTGTTCCTAAGACACCATTTGAATTATGGAAAGGTTAAAAACCGAGTTTGCGATATATGCGCGTTTGGGGATGTCCGTCTAAGGTGAGGATTTATAACCCACAAGAGAAGAAACTGGATCCGAGGACCATTAATGGGTATTTTGTTGGATATGCTAAAAGGTCTAGGGGTTACAGGTTTTATTGTCCAACTCATACTATTAGGATTGTAGAATCAAGAAACGCTAAGTTTCTAGAGAATGACATGATCAGTTGGAGGGATTGGTTCAGGAACTTAGTTCCTGCACATGAATATACAGAACCTGCAAATAATCATACAGAATCTCAGCCTTCATCGAATGATAGATTAGTTATAATTCATAGCACGCCTCAAGTACAAGCTCGTGTTGACCAATCGATCATTAAGGTTCCACAAGCTGCTGACAACATTCTAATAGATCAAATAGTTTAGGAAATACCACAAGTTCTTGAACAACCAGTTGAACCACAAGCTCCCCTGGGAGACATTGGTACAACATTAAGAAAATCTACTAGAGTCAGGAGATCAGTAATTCCTAGTGATTACATTGTGTATCTACAAGAATCTGAATATAATTTTGGAGCCAAAAATGATTCTGAAACCTTTTCACAGGCCATGAGTTGTAAAGAGTCAATCTTATGGCATGATGCCATGAAGGAAGAGATGAATTTCATGAAAAGCAACGAAATTTGGGATCTTGTAGAGTTGCCTAATGGGGCGAAAGGCATTGGTTGCAAATGGGTCTTTAAAACCAAGATAGATTCATTAGGCAACATTGAGAGATACAAAGCGAGACTCGTTGCTAAGGGATTTACTCAAAAAGAATGAATCGATTACACGAAGAAATTCTCTCCTGTATCTAAGAAAGATTCTCTTCGTATTATTTTGGCATTAGTTGCCCATTTTGACCTTGAGCTGTAACAAATGGATGTGAAAACCGCATTTCTTAATGGAGATCTAGAGGAGAAGGTTTATATGAAACAACCTGAAGGTTTCTCCTCTAATAATGGTGAGCATTTGGTTTGCAAGCTTAGGAAATCCATATACGGTTTAAAACAAGCCTCCTATCAATGGTATTTTAAATTCCATGAAGTAATTTCTTCATTCGGTTTTGTTGAAAATCCCATGGATCAATGTATATACCAGAAGTTCGGTGGGAGTAAAATTTATTTTCTTGTTTTATATGTGGATGATATTTTACTTGCAACCAATGATAAGGGCTTGTTGCATAAGGTGAAACAATTTCTTTCTAAAATTTTTGATATGAAAGATATGGGTGAGGCATCTTATGTCATTGGCATTAAGATTCATAGAGATAGACCTTGAGGTGCTTTAGGTCTGTCACAAGAAACCTATATCAACAAAGTTTTAGAGAGATTCGGATGATAGATTGTTCACCAAGTGTAGCTTCCATTGTGAAGGGTGACAGGTTCAATTTGAACCAATGCCCGAAGAACGATTTTGAGAGGGAATCCATGAAGAACATTCCATATGCTTCTGCAGTCGGAAGCCTTATGTATGCTCAGGTCTGCATTAGACCTAACATTGCGTTTGTTGTAGGGATGTTAGGTTGATATCAGAGTAACCCAGGTATAGACCACTGGAAAGCTGCAAAGAAAGTAATGAGGTATCTTCAAGGAACTAAAGACTACAAGCTTATATATAGACAGACGGACAATCTGGATGTGATTGGCTACTCTGATTCAGACTTTCCTGGCTGTGTTGATTCATGTAAATCAACATCAGGGTACATTTTTCTAATGGCCGGTGGAGCTGTTTCTTGAAGAAGTGTCAAACAGACATTGACTGCTACTTCTACTATGGAAGCCGAGTTCGTCTCATGTTTTGAGGCCACTTCACATGGTGTATGGCTTAGGAGTTTCATTTCTGGGCTTAGAGTCATGGATTCTATATCTAGGCCATTGAGAATTTTCTGCAACAATTCAGCTGCTGTCTTTATGGCTAAAAATAATAAAAGTGGAAGTTGAAGTAAACACATTGACATTAAGTATTTAGCCATAAGAGAACGTGTAAAAGAAAAGAAAGTGGTCATTGAGCACATTAGCACTGAATTGATGATCGCTGATCCTTTGACTAAAGGCATGCTACCTTTGAAATTCAAGGATCATGGTAGAGAAAATGGGACTTGGTTCCACTTTGTAAGTGTATATATACAGTTTATTAATGAAACTCTTATATATTTTGATGTTTTCTCATATTCATGTGCACCTTAATTTCTTTGAGAAAATTCATATGTATAGGACCAAGAATAGACATAGGGTTTATTTATTAAGAAATGTTACCACATGAAGAATAATACTTGAGGAACTAAATACATCGTAATACATTGAAGGTAATACTCACTCTTAGATTACTTATCGCCATGATTCATGTATTTACTTCTTAAAATATATCAATGGGATTAAGTTAGGTTAAACATATGGACCAAGTGGGAGAATGTAATAAATTCAAGCATTAATTGTGGCAATTAATAAGTGGAGGTAGATGTAATAAATTCAAGCATTAATTGTGGCAATTAAGTGGAGGTAGATGTAATAAATTCAAGCATTAATTGTGGCAATTAAGTGGAGGTAGATGTGCTCTACTAAGCATTAATTGTGGCCAAATTAATTCAATTATTCTTAGTACATTTCTCCTATAAATAGGATAACCATAGAGCATATTAAGAGTTAGCAAGTTAGAGTGTTAGAAAAAACACAAAGTGTATGCTTAAGGAATGTTGGTTCATATTCTCAATGGTTGTATTGAGAGTATAAGGTATATGTAACCAACCTATATATGGTCTATGTTTAACCCTTTGGCTATCCATTGATTATGGCAACAAGTGTATAGAATACGGACGAACATTCTTGATGGAAGAACATGTATAAATACAGGTTTGGTCCCTAGACTCGGTACTTCTCATTTTCTTTCATACACCATCAAATTGAAAAGAGTTCTGAGAGTCTAGAAGAACCAATATCGAGAGAATAGCGGATTGTGTAAGTGAAAAGTTTCAATGGCTGAAGGTATGTTTACGGTCTTTATAATTCCGCATTTAATCTATATATTATTTAAGTTGTTTAGTATGTTTAGATTATATTTAAATTCTAATAGGAATGTTATAGTAAGTGCAACGAGTGTTGTTGTGTTGAGACCTGTTAGGCTGATTAGCAGGTCGATTAGAAGACTAAGCAGAAGCAGCAGGAGTGACCATGACATCATTAGTATGATGAAGTGTTATGGTCCAAAGACGAGTCTCTTAAAAAATAAGCTTAGAAAAAGCATTATTCAGTGTAGGCAAAGGACGCCGATGCATAAAAGAGGCTCGAGTAGGTTCAAATTTATCTAAAAGCCATGGAAAATTGAATGAGACGGTGACGATCTCTGGCAGCAGAATGAATGCTAGTACATTCAAAACACTTGAATTGAGGATCTAACTAAGCTAATTAGTTCCACATATTGCTCATCTTGGAATGAAAATCATCAATATATTGATCGGGCTCCTGTTAGAGACGCTGAATAGTACCTGTGATTTGATACTGGAAGACAAGATCATTAGTAACATAACCTTTCTCCAAAAAATCCATACCTCCTTTTTCAGTTTCAAACGGACTGATCAAGGAGTTACTAAGGCTGAGGCAGGGCTGGAAATCTAGGTAATAATTTTGCAGTTGGTGCCTTCCCATTGTTCAAGTTTACCAGCAAAATCAGTTTTGGATTGTTATGCACTATAGTATGTGACTCATGATCTCCAAGAACATATCGCCAGAGGAGCGTGTCTTTTAGAAATAATTTTATAGCATGGGACCAAGGTCGACAATTAGACCCATCAAGAACGATCTGAATGGGTTGGTAAACATCGTTTTGTTGCAATTAAGACATTATGTTTTTTTTTTTTGTTTAAAAAAAGACATAAATTACACTAAAGAGTAAAACTGTAAACTTGTATGCTGCTGTGGCAGCTGACGTCAGCGACAAATTTAAAAGATGCAAGATCTGAATCTGGGAATCGGGTTGCGGATGACCCAGTGCATGAGGGATGGTACGATGCCAGACGATGACAAAACTTTGCAAGATTGATTGCCGGTGGCCGACGAGAAAATCCTTGCCAACAGTGAGAAAAATAGAGCAGCGCAAGGTTTACTTTTAGTCGTGAACAATAACAAAAAAAAAGGAAGAAAAGCGATGCAATTATAGGCACGAAGAAGGAAAAGGAAGAAAGTGTTCGTATGGCGACATCAGTGGATGACGCGAAATAAAAAAAAACTCTGGTGTTGAGTAAATACAATTAAAAAGATTAGAATCTATTTCCCTTTTCCAACATAATTTTGGTGTCCTTCTGAATCTCTAGCGAGAATTGTCGCGAATCAACTTCTCTGGCGAATTCTTCCGGTCACAATATACTTTTCTTCTCTAGCGATTTGTTCTATCACCTTCTCCAATACTGACGTCTTCTCCAGTCATAGTCCCCGTTAGTGTTCTTCTTCTCTGGCTCCAGTCCGACCTAGTTCTCGCTTCTTTTATGTTTTCGGCATGATTTAGTTTATGTTGTTCCATCACCGGCGATGGAACAACATATGGGAGAGAGAAAATAAGAAAGAGAGAATAAATAAAAAAATGTGCTCCCCATATGCCGCCTATGCTTATGGTTCCACCGAAATTTTCCTCACCCATTCTTGCACTTTTCTCCATCAGCCTACAAATTATCCTCATAATACAACCTCGTAAGTGTTGCCATATTAGCAGCCATGGCCCATACTGACTCAGTTTCCACTTCAATCTCATTGTCTCATAAGCACTGCCATGACAGCAACCAAGACCGACATTGACTCAACTGCCACATCAACCCCATTGCCTTGTAAACGCTGCCATTTCAGCAACCAGAGTTCGCACATTGGTTTTCTTGTGTATCTGGGTTTGATGGGTTGTTATGTTCCAATTTGAGGGAGATTATTAGAATGTTAGAATTAAAGGTATTGATATAATTTCTCAATATCATGTTTTTTATATAAATAACTACTAGTATGTTTTTGTGTGCTTCTAACAACACTGTATCTTGTCTCTCTCTAAACTTCGTCTTTTTTCTCCCTCTTAGCCTAAACCCTAAATACACAATGTCAATAACATGCATAAAAGGTGTTAATCGGTGAATATGTGATAAGTAAGCGAGAATTTCAAAACTTTCACTTTTATCTGTTATTGTTAAAGTTTTGTAAAATTGTTATTCAAATTTAGGAATCTGAATATACGTGTTGAGTGTCTCCCTATCATGACTCTATTTTTTCTTCTTTCAAAAACCAATTTTTTTGAAAAACTCAGTTTACAAGGTTCAACTTAAGTGTTTTGCTTTAAAACGAGACAAAAAAAGTTACATTTACTAATATTTTGATCACATTTGATGGCAATACTCTAAAAGGTAAATTGCAGAATTCTACATAGATTTGGGGTCGGTTTTACTTACCACCATATTGTTTGGAAAATGACTAAAATCTCGTTTGACCGTCATTGACTAGGTGAAATCTATTAAGCCCTAATAAAGTGGAAACTACTTATATATCCTCGTATATAAACATCAAATTGAGTGGATTAAAATAATTTGCGATCATTTTGATCTAAATTGGAAAAAAAAAGAGACAGATGGTAATAGAAAATGAGTTACAAATGACTTCAGTCTATTCCATTCGATGTTTATATAAAATGATATATAAGTATTTTTCACTTTTCCTTAAGGATTAACCGATTCTATCTGTCAAAAACGGTCAATGAGAGTTTTAGTCATTTCTCAAATAATAGTGAAGTAAATGTAACTGACCATAAATTTTGGTGATTTTTTTATTATAATTTTTTCTACTTTAAATGTGACTATTTTATTAATAAATGTGAGATTTTAGTACAAAGCACTTAAAAAAATCCCAATTTTACAGAAACAACCTTTGGACAACATCACTTGGTAGATTGTTTATTGATGGCTCTATCTCTTGAGGAGTTCAAAACCCCAAATGGGCATGATGCCTAAATTCACTTGTTTCTCATACCTAACAATTATGCCGAAGGGAATGTTATATTAATTATTCAAAATGCAGACTACAGTCTTCAACTTAATACAAATCACAAGAACAGAATCCAAAGGTAACAACTAGAATTATAAGACAATAATGAGATATGCAAATAAAGAAACTAAAAGCAAAAGTGCTAACAAACCTCTTAACTATATTTAGACCACATATGAATGCAAAGAATACCCAATTCTTTTTTTTTTCTCTTTAAAATAAAAATAAAAACAACGCCCAATTCAAAAACCCACACATAGAAAAAGAAAAGAAAAACTATAACCAAAACACAAATTCAACACCCCTTGATGTGAGGTGGAAAAATTCAAATTTTGATCATAGATTACCTTCAAATACCACAAAGACTGTGACGGCCCTCTCCAAACGAAAGTTTAGTCTTTCAGAATTGAAAGTAAAGATACAATCATTGCAAAAAACATGCAGCTCGTCATAAATGTCCTGATATCCCTGAAACAAGGTTGCATGTTTTACGATACTGTTTATCTACCAATCTCTTTTATGGCCGCCTGTCCATTCCCTCCTAACTCTTTCTCTCCTTTAAAAAAAACCACTCACTTGCTGGTTACTTGAAAATCTTTCATGCTATGACCTTAGGATTGCTGGAAAAAAACAAATTCTTTTTAGTATTTGGAACCTTAGGATTGGTAGAAACAAACACATTTTAGAACAAACCGTTCAATGCTTCTGATATTTTGAATGATACCCTTTCTAAGGCGTGCTTATGGGCATTCAGAGATGGGTTAATCATGGCTTGTGATCTTGACATTTCATTATTCCACATTTAGATTGATGCTCAAGTTGTTATTGGTATGATTACTAATGATATGACGGAGGATCACCCATTTGAGCTTATTGTTCATGATTGTAGGTTGTTGCTCATAGGTTTCAGCGAATTCACTTTTTACCATGTGTTTAGAGAAGCTAATCAAGGTACCAACATGTTTGCTAAGCGAGGAAGGATGAACATTTTGGGTTTTAATGCTTTTGAATCCCCTTTTTGTTATCTTGTATTCTTGATATCGACAGAAGAGGATTTTCCTCTTCTAGGACTCTGGGTTTGTTTGGGATTCTTCTTAAAGTGGGATCTAAAACTGTAACTTCTTAATTTTTATTAAGGATGAGCACAAAAACTGATAAACCCACGTACCCTACTCAAACTAGTGTAATGAGATGGGTTGGGGTTTTCAAAAGTTGGATTGGATTTGGGTTGAGAAATTTTTAAACACGATAGGTTGGATTAGATGAAAGGTTAAAAAATTTCAACCCGACTCAAACCGATAACCCAATTATTATATAATTATATTATATTATATATATATTTAAAATATACTTATTTTAAGAATTGATGCACTACATTAACATTTTGGTATGTACGTTAGTTTAGATTGCTATATATATATTTTTGGGTAAATTATATTTGACCACTTGTAGTTTGGTCTAACCTAAACATAAGGACCTGTAGTTTCAAAATATATAAATACCTCTCTGGAATATGCATTTTTCGATGTAAGAATACAGATACTCCGGTGGAATAAACATTTTTCGATGTAAAAATACAGATCCCGTCGAAATATGCATATCCATGGGGTATCTATATATTTTGAAACTACGGGTCCTTATGTGTAGGTTATGTCAAAGTACAGGGGGCTAAATGTAATATACTCTTTTTTTTTGTGTGTATTTGATAGACTACAATAATTTTTTAACAAGTTAGTTTAGATTGCAATATATATTTCGTGTGTTTGTATGTGTGTGTGTGTATATATATATATATATATATATATATATATATATATATATATATATATATCTTCTCATTTCTTTCATTTTTTCTTCTTAAAAGCCCTCTAATAAAAAAAATACTAGTTTCTATAAAAAAAAATCAGTTAGAATTTAAATATACGAGGAACATGTTTCTTTTTATTACTTTTTAGTTGAAAAAACCGTTTATTCTCCTAAACGTATTTCTTTTGGACTTTCAATATACTTTTCAAGAACTTGTTAAATTGATTTGCTTATTTTATGCTCATTCACTTTATATTTTTGGTATGATAATACTTGATTATGAAGATTTTAGGACAAAGTCTATACTAATGTTGAAGTTTTGAAGAATTTAATTGATTAAACACCTTTACAATATAGTTTTTATTTACTTTTATATGGTTTGTATTAAATTAATGTTGCTTAAGCTTTGTTTGAAGCGATTTAAAGTAATTAATTTGTAAATGATGGATTGTAAGATTTGGTAAATTCTTGTATGAATTTGATTTTGAATATGATGAATGATGAATAATTATAGTATATATATTTTTTTTACGTAATATGATTGCATTAAGTTTTAAGTGATACATTTTTTCTTACATAATATGTTTGCATTAATTTTTAAATAAAAAAACATTAAATCGATAACCCGCTTAGTTCCAACAAAAACAAAAGAAAACTACTTTTGCGAGCTTAATCTAATGTTTTCATATCTACTTAAAGTAAGAATTTTCGATCGGGATTGTTATCACTTTAACAAAAGAAAAACAATGAAATTAACATCATAATCAACAAAAACAAAAACAAAACAAAGACACCATTAAACCAATCAACAAGCATTAAAAAAAAATTAAACCCATTTAACATCCAATGAGTGAGGAAAAGAGTATAACCAAGAATCAAAACCAAAAACCCAAAATCAAGAATTCAAGATCCTACTTTCATGTGGTTTATCTTGACCTTGCTCTTCTTCTTCCTTCATCTCCTGTGCTGTTGTTTCCTCTACTGGCACCGCCACAGGCACCTCCTCGCCCGACCCCCTTGGTTCGGGCCGGACGGGATGAGGGTCGAGCCGGCCGTCAAGGCAAGAGGAGCATTTCCTCTCTAGCCATCCTTCAAAGTCGTACTGCCCGTGACCCAAGATCCGATGACCCGAACAGAGCCTGCCAATGATACCGGCTATGATTCCTAAGATTGTAATAACCGCAAGAACCGCTATCACGGGCCCAACCGACCCGCGACCCGAATGGGCCGTGTAGGCTTGTTGGGTCTCATCGACGGGTGGTGGCTGTTGTTGTTGCTGGTCTAGTGGTGTAGACATGACCCAGAAGCAAAAAAGGGTAAACAGTGATGAGGTGATATATATGCAAGCTTTTTGTGGGGGTTTTGAGAGGTTTTAGGGACTTGGGGGTTTAAGATCTCTTGGTGTTTTAGCTTGCAAAAGAATGAAGAAAGATGGGTTGAAGTGAAAAACGAGAAGTGGGTTTTGTTGGGAAATTTCTAATCTCTATGAAATTTGTTGGGTTTTGGAAAATGGGAAAAGAGAAAATTTCTTGTAGTATTAAGAGTTCACGAAAAGTGATGGAAATTAGAAGGGGAGAAACAATGTGATGAAGTTTTGTGTTTGGTATTCATAGCTGATCAGTTTTTATGTTCCTTTTTTTTTTTTCTTTTAGGTTTACTTTTCTTGAAACTTTTTCCTTAATGCTTTCTTAGAAATAAAAGGGTGTCATTGATCCGGTGAAAAGTGGGGAGAGGAGAGAGGAGAATGATTTTTTTTTTTTGGAGGGGGGGGGGGGGGGGGGGGGGGGGGGGGAGGGGGGGGAGACAGGGGGAGAGGTGGGGGTTAAAAACCAAGGAAAACCCTTTTCAAGTGGAGGAGCTTTCTTAGGACCTTTTCTGTTTGTGCAAGAAGTTATGAAGCGCCACTTTGACATGCTTTAAATAGAGTAAAGCCAACGGAACTTGATGTGTAAAGGTACTGCATTTTCAAAACCAAAGCCCCATGAAGTAGTAACAGTATGAGAGAGAAATCCCAACTTGTTAATATTGAAGCTAATTTTTCTTATGAATATGTTAATCATTTAGTTTATGATTAGTACATGAGATCCAACCTTATGTTTAGTTGGAGGGTGGAAAGAAAGGAAAGTAGATGATTTAACTATAAATTTACCTTTCTTATAAAACATGAAGAAACCTAAAGTGTCACCATTAGTACTTATAGTTGGGACTTTGGTCATATTAATCTACAAAGTTTTAATTGGTCAAATAAATTCTTAAGAGTTTTAATTTGGTCCAATTAAATTCTCATCATTAGTTCCTTTAACTCCGTTAGTTTTTACCATCTAAAAGGACCACTTTGCCAGACTAAAATGAAACAAAAATTCTTCTGCTTAACCATTATGTGAATGACACGTGAGTTACATTTCTTTGTTCAAATTGTTTTTCTGTTAATGATGAAGTTTTTTTAACTCACATGTTATTCATAAGATAGTTAAACATGAGAATTTTCGTTGAATTTTAGTCAGGTGACTAAGTAATTTACTTTAGGTGGTCATCTTAGATGACAGATACTAACAAAGCTAAGAAGAAGCTAACGACAGACTTAGTTTGACCAATGAAACTCTATGGACTTAATTGATCAAATTGAAACTCTTACAACTAATTTGACCGGAATGACAAACTATGAGAACAAATAGTATGATTTAACCACCATATATCATTAGCAAATGCATAATCTAAAAATTGGTAAATTTGCACCGATCATTATTAAATTATGAATGTCTAACACTTGGATTCCTAAACTACGAAATTGTGTAGGGAGTCCTCATACCTTTGATTGGTTGCACTTTAAGTATTCAACCGTTTTAATTAGAAGAGATCATGTTGGATTCTTCTTTTCGTCTATGCATTAAAAATATTTTATTTATTATTCATCAATTAATGAAATAGTTTTAATTAAAAACTTAATATTGGAATAAATTAGATCATGCAACAAACATTACTTTCAAGAATGTAAAAATGACCCCTCAGCTAATCAAAACATTAAATTGAAAAGCCATTTGTTTGCCAAACAAATGAATTATTTTAGAATATTTGGTACTTTATTAATGAATTTTTTTCCATTTTATTTGAATATTTTTTTAAATGAAAGTTTTTGTGTGGATATCTTGAATGACAAAGATTATCACTTTTTCTTATACATCAAGATACTAGAATGAAAGAATCAAGTGCTTTTGACTTAATGGTTATCACCTCAAATCAAATGTATTTGGATGTTTTGAAATCTTGAGTTTAATTTTTCAAACCAACATTTCCTTTATGGATAAGGAAGACTGTTCTGTGGACTAGTGGGGTTTATAATAGATTAGATTATTGCTGTAAATAAAATAAAAATAATAAAATCAGAGAAAGTTTTTGTTTCTATTGGAGAGAGGATCTCATTCTTATTTTTTGATTGATTTGGAACGAAAAATTGATTTAAGGAGAGAATTTAATACACTATTATATTACATGGTTATAATTTGATTTTAACACACTAAGATTTGATACAATGAACTATAATACTGAGATAAAATTATATAATATATCTTTTTTTAATCTACCAAATGAAACTTAGCTGCTCAGTCTGGTTAAGCAGTTCATCATTCAATTTCTAAAGTCGTTCGTCTAGGAATTTAATAAATCTATTTGTTTTATTTAAAGATAAAAAATGTTATAAAATGTTACTTTTTTTAATTAATTACAAAAAAGGTGCAAATAATGTTGAAACTTTAAGCCAATTGGTCTTTCTTTTCCTTGCTCCCTTAGTTTATTCAATCATGTGTAGCCGGAGTTTCTCCTTCTTTCTTTTCTTCTCTTTTAATGAATTGGAGTCTTAACATTCCTAGTGATGGCTAGTTTGTATGCATATGAATTGGCACATTAAAAGGATTCATTATATCTGAAAATATTACTCCATTTATCAACATGAATTTCACCTTTATGTTTTAAACTTTTTATTAGAGATAAATAAAGAAATCTTAATACATAAGTTCCTCAATAAAAGCTTGAGTGCAAAGAAAAAAGTAAAGAAGTAGTTCAAGGTTTTCTTTCCATTCCAAGGCTATAGTTCTACAAATACTTGACTAAATAGTAGTACATAATATAGGGATGGTTATATGGTAGTTCCAACAAATTTATAGGAGTTTTCCCATTAAAAAATTATAAGGTTTTTATCGTATATGCAAAATGGAAAATTATAGTGTTAAAAATAGATTTTTCTTGGAGATAAATGAAAAATTCAAAGAAATGATGAAAATAGTTAAGTGGAGGCAATTACCCCCTAACTTAAGAAATTTGTTTTTGCATTGTAAAGTAATTGAAAGCATTTTTTATAACACATGAAAAATAAATCAATCACATTAAAATTAAAATTTCAATTGAGAAAAAAATATTGGTTGAAAAATATTAATTTAATATCTAAGAGAGACAACCACCAAATAAAAAAAAGACCTAAAATATCTAAATAAAGTAAAGATTAGGCAGTTAATTGGTTAACATAATAATTGTATCCTTCAATCAATCAAATGTTTAAATAATCTAAAACCTAATAGTACCATATAAAAGTTCAACTTTCTAGTTTTTTTTTTTTCTTTGAAGAATACTACTAAAAATGGATAAGATTTTTGTTTCTCAGCCTTTTTATTTCAATTTTCTTTTGTTTTTCTCAAGCTCTTCTTTCCCTCCCTTTCTCGATTTGGAATTGACATAATTAGGCTAATTTTTTAATTTTTTTTAAGGATAACTAAATTAAGAATCATTGAATTATTGTTCTCTGGTACTTAAATATTTAAACTATGAATTTGATACAAAAGTTTTTTAAATTTTCAATTCATTGTAATATAATTCTTTGAAGTATTATTCATTAATAAAAATATCTTAAAAACTTAAAAAATGCAAGGAATTTAATCTTTATTTTTTGTACATCAAAAAATAAATATGATATAACATGAAAAAAATATATAAAATTTTAATAATAAAAATATTTGTTTTTGTTTTCTTACTATGAAAAATCGAAAAACCATAAAAATAGTATATAAATAAAAAATTCTTAAAAATTGTTTAATAACTTCTAAATGATTAGATTAAAAAAGAACACAAATCTTACCGTCATCGTCCAAAAAATATTTATATACCAATGTGAGGGAAATAGTAAAGAAAATATAATTCATACCCAATGGGATATTAAAAAATGGTGTGAATCCAAAGGTGTCAAGTCTGAGAGATTCTTGCCTGGCATTGAAAATTGTAACTGGATTAAGAAAAAAATTATTAATAGTTATTGAAAAGTTTATTAAATAATATCAGTATAAATGTATTTTATTTAATTGAGTTTGAGATAGTTATCGTGTTCTCTATCACTTGTCCGAGAAAACTATCCTGGCTAGGGGCTGACAAGAATTTTTCGTCAAGCATAAAACACACTGATCAAGTCAGTGAGTGTAGAGAATCTAATATGAGAGCAGGGAATATGTTGTGACTGAGTGATGATGATCGTGATAGTTCATGATACAGTACAAGAATTCTGCCGGATCCAATTATGCAAAACAAAAATATGGTATTCTCGGTATTCTCAGAGAGAGGACGAGGATCTCAATGGGCTAGTACAATAGCAAAGAAAGTTTGGTAAAGGCATCTACCAGCTTTCTTTGGAATTCTTTTTTTAATCTAAACATTTTTTTTTCATTTTTATTCAATCTATATGCAATTGAAACAATTCTTAATTAGATCGGATTTAAAATTAAATTTATTTAAAATTTTATTGATAATTTTAAAGAATTTAACCAGTAACATCATTTTTGGATCCCACATAAATATTGATGTAACAATTAAAATTTTTTAAAATTATTAATAATTTCGAATGAGTCTAAGACATTAGTTTTAAACTCGATCTAACCAAGAATTTTTGTTCATTTGAAACTATTCTTCTGTAATAACGTATTCGTAAAGTAAGAGTAAAAAAGTAATTTAATAAATATAACATGAGATTAAAATAAAATATATATGAAAGGTTTATTATTATTTAAATAAAACAATTCTAAAAAAACGGATGCGTGGAGGCATAATTACAAAGAAAATGAAAAAAAAAATTGTGAACAATATAAATAAAAAAGAAAAAAGAAAAGTTTTGTTAAAAAAAACCCATAAAACGTAGCAGTAGGTGGCAACACCTATTGCCAAGATTAAATATAGAGGTTGTATGTGAGCCACGTCTCACATTTCGTGACATTAGTTTGGGGGGGCGGGGAATGAGGTTAAATTTTTTTGTATAAATAGTTTAATTTTTTTTAATTCTTAGCAAATCTTTGGTTTTTCTTTTCCTCAATTCAAATTACTCGATTTTTTTAAAACACTTGGGGACTGAAAAAAAGGTTGAAAGAGCAAAATTTTGAAGGGGTTTACGGCGAAATTTCATAGAGAATCACCGGAGGCTATCGGAAAAAAACCAGAAGGTAATAACATAATGTTAATTTTTAGCATTCATAAAATTTTCCGAAAGTCAAAGTGGGAATTTTCAAAGGGTGTGGTTTATGAAGAATTGAAGAATAAAGTAGAAAATTAATATAAGTATTATGTCAGGTGTTGACGATCGGCAACCAGGATAAATTTCTGAGAGGAACGGGAAAGGTAAAGAGGTGATCCACGAGTAGTTTTAAGTGCTACGTGGTGAGTTGGATTTACTATAAGTAATCTAAATAAAAAATAAAATTATCTAGTGATAATATTAAATAAATTGTTAGCTTATGCTTTGGTGGTAGATAAAAATTTGATTGATAGGTATGATATAAATTTTGGTCATGTAGAAAATTATTAGGGGAGAAATAATATTTTTAGAATAATAAGTTAATTTAATAATAAAAGCGATAAGGGAAATTCTTGATGAGCTATGGTTGATGTTTTGATATGAATTATGAGGAGATGAAATTAGTGGATCTTGATAAGCTAAGATAGATGATTTGATATGATTTATGATGAGAGGAATTTAGTGAAATTTTTTATAATAATTTGAGGAAAGACAGGATAGCTAAATTTAAATATTTGAATTCATGTTTGTTTGTTTTTTTATGTTATTGTTCAGATGCATATTTCATATCATTGTTCATATGCATACACATTAAATAAAAGAAAAGAATCGGGAAAGCAGTCGGTCTAATGAAAATGAAAGAATCAGGAAGGCAGTCGGTCTAATGAAAATGAAAGAACCAGGAAGGTAACTGGTCTAATGAGAATAAAAGAATCGGGAAGACAGCCAGTTTAAATGAGAATGAAAGAACCGATAAGGCAGCCGGTCTAAGATAAAAACTTGTCGACATGTGGGAAGACATTCTCTAATAATAATACATGCATTGCATCTGTTTTAAATATTGATTTCATCATTGAAATGATGATGTATTGTGTGTTATTGTGAAATTATTTATAGATGAATGAGTCTCACAGAGATACAGTTATGGTGAGAAAGAAACCTAAAAGTATGACATGATAAGAACCATCTAAATAGTAGATTTTATGATGTGAACCTCAATATGAGGTAATTATGAGATAATTGATGGTCTTAAGGTGAACTAATAAATAAGAAAAAGATATTGATAGAGAATGGATCTTATGACATATGTAGTGATGGTATAATGCTAGTATCAAGTTGTATAATATATAAATGATTAAATATTGAAAGACCAATTATACAAATTGAGTACTTACAGTAAATTTAATTCACTGAGCTTGTAAAGCTCATCCCTCATTGTACAATGATTTTAGGTAGCAGGCACGACAATTAGTCTGGTGGGTTGAGAGTCAGACGAAATCATTTTCTGTAAGCCACGTACGTGCGACATCGTTAGACTAATGAGAAAATAAAATAAAAATTTATAGGTAAATATTCATGAATTTTACGTTGTATATAATGTTTAAAGATCAGATTGATGTATCTCCCCTATTGAGGGTTGAAGATTGATGTAAAAATTTCTATTGGTGTTTTTTTTAGTTGCATATATATGTCGTGCTGGGATTTTCAAAATGTGATGACACCGTCTCGGGGGTGGCCAACCTGGGATGGGTCGTTACAATTTTGGTATCAGAGCATTAAGTTTTATGATTCTGTAGACTGCATAAAAAGTAAGAAAGTGGAAGATTAAAATAAATTATATTTTAATGAACAGTCTGAGGATGACACGTGGACGCGCTAGAGTTAGAGTTAGAGTTAGAGTTATTGATTTGAGAGGGCGTGGTAGGCCCCCAATATTTTGACAAGTCAAGGTTGAGTCTGAATCTGTGGTTCTTAGAAAGGAACATGTTGACAAGAAAATTGATATTAGTAAAGGGGTGAGAGAATCTGAAGTTGAAAGAAATGAGCTAAGATAAGCTCTTACACATGCTCTTGAGAAAATGAATGTAACAGATGATAGAGGTGATAGCTTATAGCATAGACTTGTTGAACAGGCTGGAGCATTGTCTGAGGTTGTTGTAAATCCAGAAATGGTAAATGTTCAAAGGAGAAAAGTGAGTTTATGTACGAGATGCAGAGAAATTGTTTTGTTAGATATATTAAATCGAATACCTTGTTGTTTAAAAGATCTATGAATCCTTTTAAGCCTGAGTTTTGGGAGAAACATGTAGAGAGATTATTAGATATTTTACCAATGACTAATTGGCAGATGGTTGCCTTTGCTTCTTTTGAGTTAGAAGGAGAAGTTTTGGAATGATGGGAAGATATTCTTCCCAGGATAAGTGCATATGTTGATATACCCTTAACCTGGAATAGGTTTAAGGAGGTTTTCCTTGATAAATACTTTCCTTAGATCTTTAGAGCCCAACAAGATAGATATTTTATTTGAGGTAAATGTGTTGATTGTGACTCAGTATGATAAGAGATTTGTGGCTTTGTCGAGGTTTGTACCGGAAATGGTAGACCTAGGGGAGAAGAAGTGTAAGAGGTTCATAGATGAACTATGTTTTAAGATTTGATCAAAATTATCTTACATGATGCCTATGAATTTTGTCATATTGGTGGATATAACACTCCATATTAAGAAAAATGTGATGGAAATTAGAGGTAGGAGGAATTGGCAGAAGAGGTTAAGATTTGAGGAACCAGATGTGGTACCAATGTGAGTGTGCAGGGTGGAAAACCACCCAGAGGGGGCGTTCCTTGTCACAGGGAATTGAAGTATAGAGTCCAAGGCAAACAAGATCTGTTGCTTTTATAGCTCAAATTAATATCGGTGAGACCCTTAGATTTGGGAGACAGGTTATGAGAATTGGGAGTCATGGCAGAGGAAGTAAGTATGCCACCAAGGGGAAGTGGTAATCTGATGTATGATTGGAAGACATAAGTTTACTATAGATATATTCAGATAAGATATTTATCCCAGAATTTTCAAAATTTGAAATGCTTTATGTGTAGAGAAGGTGGACATATCAATGTTGGTTGATCTTAGTGCAACCCATTCTTTAGCATCCAGTATTCATATGAAGTCTATTGAAGTATGTATTAGTCCTTTGATGCATAATATTTTGTTGAAGCTCCCACTAGAGATAGAGTGAAAATCATAAATGTTTACAAGGGTTGTGTGATTTGTATCAGTGATAGAGAATCTGAAGTTGATTTATTATCTTTGAATATAATATAATTTCATGTAATTTTGAGAATGAATTGCTTGTCAACGTATTACACTATGGTTGATTGTTCCAAAAAGAATATAGTGTTCAAAATATGGACATGAGGAGTGTAACTTTCAGAGAGAACATAAAATATTGTCGAACTATCTTATTTTGCTCTGACCACTAGGAGATGGTTGAAGAAGGGTTGTGAGGAGTATTTGGCACACATAATGGATTCTAAAAAGGAAAATAGTAGTTAGAATAAATCTTAGTGGTGAAAGATTATTCTAATATAATTCTTGATGAGTTGTTTAGGTTGCCTCCAAGTAGGGAGATAAAATTCTCTATTGATGTGATACCAGGATCATCACATATATCTATAGCACTCTATAGAAGGATGCTTGCTGAGTTGAGAGAATTGAAAGTGCAACTTCAAGAGTTGTTAGATAAATGATAATTGCTTAAATATTCCTATTTAAGCCGCTTAATTTACAGTTTTTAAGCTCTTTATTTATGTATTTTAGTATATTCTACTTTATTTTTGTGTTTTCTGTGATTTTTATAGGGTTTTGAAGAAAAGATAGCATTTTGGAGCTCTAAGGAAGAAAACTGAAGATCTGGAACCAACTAAGTGCGCTCGAGCGCAAACCATCTGTGATCGAGCACACAAGCACTCGTGCGCACACCTAAAAGGCTCAAGCGCACCCATTCGCTCGAGCGTACACGTACAGAGAGGCGGCAGAGCCAGTTTTGGAAAGATGTCTCCGGGTCTTGTTTTGGAAATTAGGGTTTCGAAGTGTCCTTAGAACCCTATATATAGGCTTGTAAAACACAGAAACAATACTTTTTGATTTTCTTTGGAGTTGTAAGCTTTGGAGAGGAATTGATGACTCTTCTCTTGGGTTTATTCTTTTCCCTTTATTTTTACTTTATGAAGATGTTTAGCATCATAGCCATGTGTAACTAACTTTTAGTAAGGGCTTGGTTGAAGCCCTAATTATATTTACTTCATAATTCAATATTGGCATCTTTGCAATATTTATGTTGTGATGCTTTAATTGATTAATGCATGTTTTTATTTAAATTTCTCATATGTATTCGATCAACATATGCATGTGGTATGGATTAATTAGTTGAATCAATTTGGATGACCAAGTCCTGGGTTCAATAATAGTAACAAAAGAAATCCACGTCGGGTTCTTGGGTTAATCAACATGAGAAACCGGGAGCGGACCAAGCCCTAAGTCTTGTGTGGTTGTCGGTTTCCACATATCCTATGCTCTCTTAAGGAACAACTCAGTATACACCATGCTGAATCCCTTAAGAAAGAGAAGAGTTAGAGTATACACCATGCCTAACTCGTTGCTTAGGGAAATCAATAGCTTAAGGAGTGGACCAAACCCTTAGGTTGACAAACATTAGGTATTCATGACATATTTAAAGCATTGGCATATTGTTTTATTGTGGTAGCATGATTGGTGGTGGATATCAAGTCCCCACGCTTTTAATCATTATCAATCTAAACTTAATATTTATTTCTATTATTTTATATTACGAAACTAATTCTAAATCGAAATTCACCAATCCCTATGAAGATGATCTCGCATTTGCACACTATGCTACTGTTGACCTTGTGCACTTGCAAGTAAAACAAGTTCGATTATTTGCTTAATAATTTAGGTAGATAATTGCATGACAAGTTTTTGGCACCGTTACAGGGGATTGTGCTAAATTTCTTTTTAGAATTATTTTCGTTTAGTTTAGTTATTTTTAGTTTATTTTATTCTGTTTTATTTTTATCAAAAATCTAAAAAACTTAAGTTTCTGTTTGTCACTTTTATTTTGTTTCATCAAAAACCTAATCTATTTTATTTTCGTTTTCTATTTCAGGCACTTCTGCAGAAGCTCTCTGAAACACTGCGCTCGAGTGGAATACCTTGTGTGATCGAGTGCAAGTGAGACGGGGGCTACCCGAGCAGCAGTGCTGAATTGCTACATTGAAGCGATTTTTACTGATTAATACATGGGCTTCGATCCAGGCATCCCACATTCTTTCCCCTCGATACAGACCTTGAACAGACCATTCAACGATGGCTTAGAGACAACTCTGAAGAGGCAGAAGAAGAAATCGAGGAAGAAGCATAAATCCAATAACCACCTGAGCGAAGACTGATAAAGCAATCCTTCATCCCAAGGAACATCGACCAGCCATCTTGCATTGCTTATCAACCAGAGGCAGATATTAATTATTACATATATCCGCAGATACTTAGTGCATTAACTCACTTTAGGGGTACACTTATCGAAGATCCACACTTGCACCTTCGGGAATTCTTTGATCTCTGTAAGTTCCAGCATATCCGAGGCCTAAACCAAGAGGGAATTAGGTTAATTCTTTTCCCTTTTTCATTAAAAGATAATGCTAAACTGTGGAAAAATTCATTGCCTGCAGTTTCTATCCACACTTGGGAAGAGTTGGCCAGCAAGTTCCTAAGAAAGTTTTTTCCAGCCCAAAAGACAAGGCAAATGAGGAAGGAGATTTAGTCCTTCCAACAAAAGGATGAAGACCTGTTCTTTGAGGCATGGGGATATTTCAACAAGCTGCTACTAAAATGCCCACATCGTAATCTACCTCAGGATGAACTGGTACAAGCTTTTTATAAAGGTTTGAATGATACTAATAAAAGTATTGTGGATTCAGGTTGTGGAGGTGTGCTGATGGAGAAGAGCAGCAAAGAAGCCTTGGAGCTATTTGAAACATTAAGCGAGCACACCCAGCAATTCTCTTTTAGAGGTAGACAAGGATCCAAGAGCAAAGATATGTATGAGGTGACTCTAAATGGTGGATCCTCTACCCAAATAACTGCTATGGAGAGAAAACTAGATCTGCTTGTTAAAGCCATGGCCACTCAGAATGCCTCACCTAACCGACCAGTTACATCACTCCAGGTATGTGCTATATGTTTCCGTTTTGATCACACTACTGAAAATTGTTCTTTGTCTTCATCTGCAGATCCAGAGCAAGCAAACTATGTGGGATCAAACAACTATCCGCAAAAAAGCAATCCATATGCAAACATCTATAGTCCTAGATGGTGAAACCATCCTAATTTCTCTTGGAGCAACAATCAGAATTCCCTGAACCTTCAAGGGCATCAAAGGAACTCCCAACCAGCAGCCTACTCAGTTCCCGAATCCAAGAAATGTGACCTAGAAAGACTTGTGATGCAATTGGCAACACAACAACAACAGCTGATAACTTCACAAGAACAGTTCATGGCAGAAACAAGACAATTTCAGACTGAGCTAAGACAAACCACTACAAAACATGAACAAGCCATTTAAGGACTAGAGGTACAAATAAGACAATTGGCTAAGGAACTGAGTAGCAGAAAGCAAGGTGAGCTTTCAGCTCAAACACTACCTAATCCAAGAGGACATCAACAATTGAATGCCGTGACAACTCTAAGAAATAGTAAGATCATAGGAGTTGATGAGCCTGCACAATAATCCACATCCAAGGTAAGTGACATGGAGAAGGTGAATGCACCACCCTTCCCTCAAAGGTTAGTAAAGCCAACGAAAGAAAATAAATTACTCGATATTTTTGAAACTTTGAGAAAACTAGAGATTAACATTCCCTTATTAGATGCAATTAAACAAATTCCTGCATATACTAAATTTTTGAAAGATTATTGCACTAATAAAAGGAAGTTTCAGGAGCATAAGACAGTGGCTTTGACCGAAGAGCTAAGTGCGTTATTGTTAAGAAAGATACCACCAAAGCTAAAAGATCCAGGTAGTTTTACCATTCCCTACAGGATAGGTGACCAGTTTTTCGAACATGCACTATTGGATCTAGGGACGAGTTTCAATTTACTGCCATATACTGTGTTCGAGACACTAAGTTTGGGGGAGCTTCAACCAACTTCCATCACCTTACAACTGGCTGACAGAAGTATCAAACGATCAAGAGGTATTCTTGAGGATGTTTTGGTGAAGGTAGGTAAATTTATTTTACCTACTGATTTTATTGTATTAGGTATGGAAGAATGTCCTATGCTGTTACCCCTACCCATAATCATAGGAAGACCTTTTATGATAACTGCTGACACAAATATTTGTGTGAAGAAAGGTACTGTCACTATGAAGGTAAATGGTGAGGAGATAAAATTTAAAATATTTGATACATTAAATTCAATCGAAGATGATATGGAATGTTCTAATGTAAGCTTGATGCAAGGTGTTATTGAGAAAGTTTTTCAAGTCCATCACATTGATCCATTAGAGACTAGCCTCACCCACAGTGTCACAAGATTAGATATTGAGCCAGAATATGAAGATGTTACTGATGACATCAATACAGCTATACACCTCATTGAGGCCTCTCCAATGCATCCCAAATTAGGTGATAAGAGGCAGTTGCATTTGCATGAGCTGGGCAAATTGAGGCAAGATGAATATACAACAACATTAAGAGGACTTGAGCCACATGTGGTGGACTTTAAGTACTTTTTGCCAAAAGACTGACACTAAAGCTACTGTAGAGAGCGTTTGAGCAGTTCTAACTTTGACAAACCATGTAGCTCAAGCGTCTCTATTGAGGTCAGTGGTACTAAGGCCACTGTGTACGTGCGCTCGAGTGCAAGGCATCTGTGATTGAGTGTTGTATAATAGTGCGATCAAGTGCACATCAGTGTGATCGAGCGCAATTTGGACAGAAACTTGCCCAGGATGCCTAAACAGACAGCCCCCACCTCCTGCACCCAGCACCTCATCAACTGCACCACCTGGAGAGCAGCAGTGAGAGCAGTACCCCGTCTGGTTGAAGACGTAAAACTTAGCGCTCATGGGAGGCACCCCACAATACATCATTTTATTTTTAGTATTTTCTTTTATTTATTGTTAGTATTTACTTTTATATAACTGTTTGTTATTAGTATTTCTTATTTTCCGGTATTACATTTGTTTTTCTTTTTCAGGGATATAGTGAGTGCATAAGGTTCAAGTTTGGGGGTGTGCTACGAGCCATGCCAGCCATATAGTTCTTCATCTCCCAAGTCAGATCTTTCCATGTCACTCACACATTGGGGACAATGTATACATTAAATTTGGGGGTATAGGAGACACATTTACACACGCTGTCCCAGTTTTTTTTTAGTATTCTTGAAAAGATAAATGCATGTTCATATTGTTTTGAAAATTTTGGTTGATTTAAAACAAATATTATGATAAAACTTCATCAGTAAGCTTAAAATCTATAACACATAGTCTAATGATAAAGTTTTAAAAGTTTAATTACTTACTTTAAGGCATTTAAGAATTCACAAGTTTGATCTAAATCTGACACAAGCAAATTAGCACATAATGGTTGGAGGTATGACATATAATTTTTATGTATATGTTTCCATGACCTAACTGTAATCGGATAACTTGTTAGAATAACACTTTGGCATAGAAAAATAGAGAAAAATGTTTATTGTGCAAAAAAAGAAAATAAAATGCTCCTAATGATCATTAAACAAACTTTCCACTGAGTAACTGGACCTCTTGCCTCAGTAAGCAGTGAGTGTTCACGTCAAAAGGTGGGAATTATGCATATAATGATTGGTAAATAAAGTTTCCACTGAGTAACTGGACCTCTTGCCTCAGTAAGCAGTGAGTGTTCACGTCAAAAGGTGGGGATTTTACTTGGCAGCATTAAGACCAGTTAGTTTCGTAGTCTTTTTGACTCGAGTTAGTAAGTCCTTAGGGGTGCCTTTACACCTAATGCCCTAAAATCATTTGGTTTAGGAGTCATTGGCTAAACACTCGCTACATGGGTCAATTAAAAAGCTTAATGGAACTCAATGTGGCAAAAATCTCATGATAAAAGGAAAAAAGAAAAGTAATAAAACTATGTTATTATTATTCATTCTGATAGGGAATTCGATGAATGTTAAGACACCGAAACACTATACATTGGAGTTATTTGGAAACTTCATTTTTATGTGCTAATTCACCACACACTAAGACGAACTTGTGATGCCTTAAACCAGCCTTGTGTAAGTAATTAAAAATTTAAAACTCTTATTCATTGCAAAGATGTGTTTATATTTTAAGCCTACTCCTGAACAAACATCATAGTTTTATGTGCGACTCAAATTTTCAATAATTATGAATGATGAATTTATCTTTGATTTGTTTTTTTCAATTAGTTTTTCGTTTTGTAATGCTAAGGGACTAGCAATATGTAAGTTTGGGGGTGTGATAAGTGCTTAATATTCATATTTAAGCCCATTAATTTACAGTTATTAAGCTCTTTATTTATGTATTTTAGTATATTCTACTTCATTTTTGTGTTTTATGTGCTTTTTATAGGTTTTTGAAGAAAAGATAGCATTTTGGAGCTCTAAAGAAGAAAATTAAAGATCTGGAACCAACTAAGTGCGCTCGAGCGCAAGCCATCTGTGATCGAGCGCACAAGCACTAGCGCAAGAGCATGTGATTGAGCGCACACGCACAGAGAGGTGGTAGAACCAGTTTTGGAAAGATGTCTCCAGGTCTTGTTTTGGAAATTAGGGTTTCGAGGTGTCCTTAGAACCCTATATATAGGCTTGTAAAACACAAAAATGATACTTTTTGATTTTCTTTGGAGTTGTAAGCTTTGGAGAGGAATTGACGTCTCTTCTCTCGGGTTTATTCTTTCCCCTTTATTTTTACTTTATGAAGATGTTTAGCATCACAGCCATGTGTAACTAACTCTTAGTAAGGGCTTGGTTGAAGCCCTAATTATGTTTACTCCATAATTCAATATTGACGCCTTTGCAATATTTATGTTGTGATGCTTTAATTGATTAATGCATTTTTTTTATTTAAATTCCTCCTATGTATTTGTCTGATCAATGTATGCATGTGGTATAGATTAGTTAGTTGAATCAATTTGGATGATCAAGTCCTGGGTTCAACAATAGTAACAAAAGAAATCCATGTCGGGTTCTTGGGTTAATCAACATGGGAAACCGGGAGCGGACCAAGCCCTAGGTCTCCTGTGGTTGTCGATTTCCACAGATCCTATGCTCTCTTAAGGAACAACTCAGTATACACCATGTTGAATCTCTTAAGAAAGAGAAGAGTTAGAGTATACACCATGCCTAACTCGTTGCTTAAGGAAATTAATAGCTTAAGGAGTGGACCAAACCCTTAGGTTGACAAACATTAGGTATTCATGAAATATTTAAAGCATTGACATATTGTTTTATTGTGGTAGCACGATTGGTGGGGGATATCAAGTCCCTATGTTTTTAATCATTATCAATCTAAACTCAATATTTATTTCAATTGTCTTATATTACGAAACTAATTCTAAATCGAAATTCATCAATCTCCGTGGAGATGATCTCGCATTTACACACTATGCTACTCTTGACCTTGTGCACTTGCAAGTAAAACAAGTTCAATTATTTTCTTAATAATCTAAGTAGATAATTGCATGACAATAAACAACTTTTTCGATTTAATGTATCATCATGAGGAGCCCATGTAGTGTTTGTGAAGAAGAAAGATGGAACGATGAGATTGTATATAGACTACAAATAGTTGAATAAGAACAAATACATTTTTTCCTAGGATAAATAAATTGTTTGAGCAGTGCAAGGAGTGAGAGTGTTTTCTAAGATAAACCTGAGATAAGGTTATCACTAATTGAGGATAGAGATGGGAGACATGCCTAAGACTGCTTTTAGGACACATTATGGTCATAAGTTTTTTGTGATGTCATTTGGATTAACTAATGTTCCAGAAACATTCATGGACTTGATGAATAAAGTGTTTAAACTATGTCTTAACAAGTTTATGGTTGTATTTGACTTTCCGATATAATCTAAGAGGGAAGAACAACATGTGAAACATTAAACAGTGTGTTGGGGATTCTGAGGAGAGAGAAATTATATGCAAAGTTCTCTAAGTGTGAGTGTTGATTGAATGAAATAACTTTCTTGGAACATGTAATATCGGGAAATGACATAACAGTTGATCCACAAAAGGTAGAGGCAATGTTAAGTTGGGAGAGACCAACTAATGTGACTGATATTAGAATCTTCTTGGGGTTAGCTGGTTATTATAGATGATTCTTTCAGAATTTTTCTATTATTGAAATACTGTTGAATAGATTGACCAGGAAAGATGTGAGATTTGTATGGTGAGGGAAGTGTGAGAAATTTTTTTTAATTACTAAAAGAGAAATTGACTACTGCTTTAGTATTAGTGTTTCCTTCTGATGATGAAGGATTTGTGGTGTATAGTAATGCATCACATCAATGATTGGGATATGTATAACATAAGAAAGCTATGGCCCATACTTCTAGGAAAATGAAGATTCATGATGGAAATCACCCTACTCATGACTTAGAGTTGGCCGCTATAATTTTACTTTAATGATTGGAGATATCATCTGTATGGAGTCACTTGTGAGATATTCATGGGTTATAAGAGTTTGGCGTACTTACTTGCCCAAAGAGAGTTAAATTTGAGGCAAAGGTGGTGGATAGTGTTGATTAGTAACTACGATTGTATAATTCACTATCATCTAGAAAATACGAAGGTGATAGCTGATGCATTGAGTAGAAAGTCTACAAGAAGTTTAACTGCTATGGGGAGTCCTAATATGAAATTGATGATAGATTTAAAAGAGATAATAATGAAGTTGAATATCAGTGATAGAAGATCATGGTTAACGAATATGGTTGTACAATCATCCATAGTAAAATGCTTTAGAGATACAAGGTAGAGATGAAGAAATAGAAAAGACTGAGCATTGAGTGCTTACTAGAAAGCAATATGAGTTCAAAAATTTGAAATGAGGGTATTTTAGTATTAGAACATGAAAATTGTGTTGCCAATAATGCGAAGTTGAGACAGAAGATAATGAGAAAGACATATGATGATGTAGATTCGATGCAACCAAGTAACAATAAGATGTATAGGGGATGGAGACAGAATTTCTGGTGGTCAGGATTGAAGAATGATGTAGCTGAGATTGTGAGGTTGTATGGAGCACCATTAAGCATAGTGTCAAATAGAGATGTTAGATTTACACCTTGGCTTTGAAGAGGCTTTCAGAAAGCCACGGGTACACAGTTACAATTTAAAAAAAAAAATTCATGCTCAAACAGAAAGGATTATTAGAGTACTAGAAGATATGTTAAGGGAAAACATGATGAGTTCTCAGTAAGTTGGGATGCTTACATGCCACCGATTGAAATTGCTTATAATAATCAGTATTAAACTAGTATTGGGATGGCACCCGTTGAGGCCTTGTATGGTAGGAGGTGTAGAACTCCTATATGTTGGGAAGAAATGGGAGGGGGAAATATATCTGGTCCATCAATTATTGAGTTAGCGACTGAAAGGATCAAATTGGTTAGAGAGAACTTTAAAGCAGTATAGAGTAAACCGAATAGCCATGCTGATACTAAGAGAAGACCTCTTGAATTTCAAGTAGGTGATTGGGTGTAATTAAAAATATCTCCATGAAAAAGTGTGTTGAAGATCAAAAAGAAACAAAAGTTGAGTCTGAGGTAAGTGGGACCCTATAATGTTGTTGAAAAAGTTGGGCTAGTTGTGAATAGCCTGGATTTGCCTCCAAAGTTGAAGCAGTGACATAACTTATTCGACATTTCGCGTTTGCGGAAGCGTTTGCTTGATAAATCTCATAATATTTCGAGCTAAGCAATAGAAATTCAAAAAGTCTGGGCTTATATACAAGTACCCGTGAAAATGCTAGACAAAAAGAACAAGTCTTGTGTAATAAAATAATTTCATTAGTTAAGTTCTATGGCAGGATAAGGATGTTGAAGAGATTATGTGAAAGCGTGAGATAATTACGAAGAAATATTATTCACAATTGTTTCTTGAGTTAGGTAAGGAAATTTTGGGGACGAAATTTTTAAGGTGGATAGATTTGTAATACCCGTATTTGTAAAGTAAGGGTAAAAAAATAATTTAATAAATATGACATTGAATTAAAATAAAAAATATATGGAATGTTTATTATTATTTGAATAAAACAATTCTAAAAAAAAATGGACGTGTGGTGGCATAGTTATAAAGAAAATGAAAAAAAAATCGTGAACAATATAAAGAAAAAAGAAAAAGAAAAAGAAAAAAAAAGTTTTGTGAAAAAAAACCCACAAAACATGGTAGCTGGTAGCAACACTTGCTACCAAGATTAAATATAGAGGTTGCATGTGAGCCACGTCTCACTTTTCATGGCATTAGTTTTTTTTTTGGGAAGGGGGGGGGGGCAGTTGAGGTTAAAATTTTTGTATAAATAGTTTAAATTTTTCATTTTTTTTAATTCTAAGAAAATCTTTGGTTGTTACTTTCCTTAATTCAAATTAATTGATTTTCTTTAAACACTTGGGAACCGAAAGAAAGGTTGAAAGAGCAAAATTTGAAGGGATTTACAGTGGAATTTCATAGAGAATTACGGGAAGCTATCAAAAAAAACAGAAGGTAATATTGTAATGTTTATTTTTAGCATTCATGAAATTTTCCGAAAGTCAAAGTGAGAATTTTCAAAGGGTGTGATTTATGAAGAATTGAAGAATAAAATATAAATTTAATATAAATATTATGTCAGGTGTTGACAATCGGCAACCGGGGAAAATTTCTGAGAGGAACGGGGAAGGCAAGAAGGTGATCCACGGGTAGCTTTAAGTGCTACGTGGTGAGTTAGATTTACTTTAAGTAATCTAAATAAAAAAATGAAATTATCTAGTGATAATATTAAATAAATTATTATCTTATGCTTTGGTGGTAGATACAAATTTGATTGATAGGTATGATATGAATTTTGGTCATGTGGAAAATTATTAGGGGAGAAATAATATGTTTAGAATAATAGGTTGATTTAATAATAAAAGCGATAAGGGAAATTCTTGATGAGCTATGGTTGATGTTTTGATATAAATTATGAGGAGATGAAATTAGTGGATCTTGATAAGCTAAGCTGGATGATTTGATGTGATTTATGATGAGAGGAATTTAGTGAATTTTTTTATAATAATTTGAGGAAAGACAAGATAGCTAAATTTAAATATTTGAATTCATGTTTGTTTGTTTGTTTGTTTTTTTTTTTTTATGTTATTGTTCAGATGCATATTTCATATCTTTGTTCATATGCATATACATTAAATAAAAGAAAAGAACCGAGAAGGCAGCGTATCTAATGAAAATAAAGGAACCGGGAAGGCAGCTGGCTTAGTGAGAATAAAAGAACCGAGAATGCAGTCGGTCTAAATGAGAATGAAAGAACTGGGAAGGTAGCCAATCTAAGATAAAAACATGTTGACATGTGGGAAGACGTTCCCTAATAATAATTCATGCATTGCATCTTTTTTAAATATTGATTTCATCAGTGAAATGCTGATGTGTTGTGTGTTATTGTGAAATTAATTATAGATGAATGAGTCTCACAGAGAGACAGTTATAGTGAGAAAGAAACCTAAAAGTATGACATGATAAGAACCATCTAAATGGTAGATTTTATGATGTGAACCTCATTACAAGGTAATTATGAGATAATTGATTGTCTTAAGGTGAACCAATAAATAAGAAAAAGTGATTGATAGAGATTGGATCTTATAACATGTGTAGTGATAGTAGAATGCTAGTATCAAGTTGTATAAGATATAAATTATTAAATATTGAAAGACCGTTTATAAAAATTGAGTACTTACAATAAATTTAATTCATTGAGTTTGTGAAACTCATCCTTCATTGTACAATGATTTCAGGTAGCAGGCAGGACAATTAGTTTGGTGGGTTGAGAGTCAGATGAAATCATTTTCTGTAAGCCACGTACGTGTCAACATCCTCAGACTAATGAGAAAAGAAAATAAAAATTTATAGGTAAATATCCATGTATTTTACGTTGTATATAATGTTTAAAGATCAGATTGATATATCTCTCATGTTGAGGGTTGAAGATTGATATAAAAATTTCTATTGTTGTTTTTTTTAGTGGCATATATGTGTCGTGCTGGGATTTTCAAAATATGATAACATCGTCTCGGGGGTGGCCAACCCGGGATGGGTCGTTACATCTTCTTTGTTAAAGAAAAAGTTTTTCTTCATCCAAAATAAAAATAGAAAGTAAACAAAATACAAAAAAAGAGACTTAATAAAATATATTGCTGATGGTATGGAGTATAGTTTAACTTCTATATAAGCATGATTAAAAGGTGCATTTATCTTAGTGGTTTAGAGTTTCTAAATTGTGGAGAAAAGTGCCTATTTTGAAGTTATATATATATATATATATATATATATATATATATATATATATATATATATATATATATATATGTTGACCCATATTTAGTTTTTAATAATGACAAAACACTACTTAATTTGCATTAACAGTTTTATCTAAGTATTTAAGAGGTAAAAACATTCTGTTTAGAAACAAGATGCAAGAACTCAACACGTTCAAACACCAAAAGAATATATAAGATCTAGAATAGGCACTAAGGTAATTGAATCACTCTATAAATCTCAAAATTTAACTGCTTAGCTTGATCTATGACTCAATTTACAAACAGTTTTGACAAAATTAAAATAAAAAAAGTTTCTAAGTCAAAAAATAGTTTTGAAACATGAAAACTGGGTTGAAGGGCAACCAAGTAGACTGGGTCTACATACCAGTCGACTGGGATATAGGACAGTAAGCTCCCAGTTGACTGGTACTAAAGACCCAGTTGACTAGTAACTTCACCCAGTCGACTGGTACTCTTCCTAAGCCTAAAAGTAAAGATTTTCACTTGACCCAGTCGACTAGTACAAGGACCCAGTCGACTGGTAATTAAAAAATATGACAGTTTGAGACACAAAACTTGAGCATTTAATGCCTCAAACCTACCAAGTTTGTATCAAACAGTAATATTGATTCAAGGCTATATAAACCCACTTCAATGAGCATTTAAACAAGGAAGATAGCATATTCAATTCATCAAATAGCTCATTAATTCTCAAAAGCTTTGCAAAAAATTCATTGTGAGCCATTCTTTAAGCTTGTTCTTGAAAGAGATATATTATTCGTTTATAAAAGGATTCATTTCTATCTCTCTACCATTTTCTTTACAGTTAATACAATTTATTATAAAGGGAAAAAGTTGGTGTAACTCTTAGAGTGTTTAGGATTAAACACTTTGTCTGTAACTTACGTGAGGAAGAGATTGATTGTAAGGTTTGTGCAACACCCATGAAGTTGCTAGACTAACGATTAGTGGATTACTTCAAGGAGGTTCCTTGAAAAGAGTGGACATAGGGTCAGAGAGATTCTGATATTGCAGAACCACTATAAACAGAGTTTGCATTTTCTCTTCTTTAACTCCTTTACTTACAAGCATATTATTCAATTGTGTGCATTTTTATCAAATTATTTTAAAAACTAGCAAGTTAATTAGCAAAAAAAATTTTAAACCCAATTCACCCCCCTTTTGGGTTTGAACCTCGGCTTACAATTGGTATTAGAGCTTCGTACTTAATTTCAGGCTTAAAATCCTTGAGTTGATCCGATGACATCTAATAGCTATACCGAAAGACATTCTTATACTAGGCCTCCTTTGTTCAATGGCTCCAACTATAACTACTGAAAAAATAGAATGAAAATCTTTGTCGAATGACAAGATTAAAATCTATGGAGAGTCATTGAATGTTGGTATTTGTCTAAGGTTTGCACAACTCTAACCATGGTTCAAAGATGGTTAAAGTCTAAACCAATGTTGTAGAATTAAATTTCAGTAAGTTAAAAGGCTGCACACATGTGTGTGCATCAATTTGGAGGAAGATAAGGGCAAGCGCACTGGTGTGCACACTTCAGCACACAATAAGGAAAGTGTGTGCACTGCTGTGTGGAGGGGCAGCATCAGTGTGCACCTAGGTGCCCCTCCACCAGTGCCCTGGCACCCAGAATGATGTCTCCCTGACTTGCACCAGTGCTTAGGTGCTCCTCAACAGCACCATGGTGACCAAAAAGTGTGCAAAGGTGCCCTGCCCAGCGCCATGGCGCCCCCTGTTGAGCGCTTAGGTGCTAGGCACAATAAAGCACACGTGGACAACATGCTTTAACCTCCTCTTAGGTGCATGGGTGCAAGGTTAAAACACACAGCACCACTTAGGATTGATGGAGGGCCATGATTAAGTGGTAATCATGATCAAAGGGTGGAGATTGAATCTCAAGAATGACTAAGAAGTGGGTGGCTATAAAAGGGGTTTCCTGGCCTCATATTTTCAAGACAACTCACAAGAGAACAACACAAGTTTGTGACATACTTTGAGATCAATTGTAATACAAGAGAGAATTATGTGAGAGACATAAACATAAGAGGGACTCTTTGTAGTGAGGCTGGTTGTAAAAGAGAGAGAAGTCTAGATTAGATAGAGATTATTGTTAGTTCTCATCTTTTTCCTTTTTTCTCTTCTTGGTTTCTTCAAGAACTTGAGGTTTCTTGAAGGGGATTGCTGTAAACTTGTAAGAACCATTGATTTAGTGCAGAGATTTTGGAAGAACTCACGGGGATGTAGGCACATTGCCGAACCTCGATAACAAATTGTTTGTCTTCTTTCTTTCTTTGATTTTCTGTTCCTGTTTTTCGATTCCAACTCTTTCTACAAGTCACTCTAGACTTGGATGTTTGGAAGATCACCACCTGGGAATCTTGTCAAGGTGATTTCTAACAGTGGTATCAGAGTTGCACAGCTGGGTATCAGAGCAAGAATAAGAAGGTGATGGAGCCAAGACTCTAAAAATCAAAGATAAACTTCTTGGGTAGTTCAAGAACGGTGTAAAGATCAAGATCTGATCGTGTTCTTGAAGGTTAATTCGAGAACGATATTAAGATCCATCTTCGATCAGTGTTCTTGAGGTTGAAGAAAGTATTTGTGGGTAGTGCATAAATTAGGGATCTTGTCCGCAAAAGATGGCTTCAAATTTCTGTGTTGAGAAGTTTGATAGAAAGGGAGACTTTGCCCTTTGGAAGCGGAAGATCAAGGCTGTTCTAATACAACAGAAAGTGGACTTGGCTATTGGAGAAGATGATTCTTTTTCAGCAAGTGTCATGGAAGACCAGCGGACCGAGATGAAGAAGATGGCTTACAGCACCATTTTCTTGCACACGTCAGATAGTGTTACAAGGGAGTGCGGAGACTCGGAGGATCTGACTGTCATATGGAAGAAACTAGATGAGTTGTTTCTTACCAAAACTCTCCTTAACAAGATTTATCTTCTTAAAAGAATTTTTGCTTTTAAAATGGATCCTAGTAAAGAGTTGCAAGATAACCTTGATGTCTTTAATAAGCTAGTTCAAGACTTGAATAGTTGTAGCATTATTTTTCCAGATGAACAATTAGCTGTTATCTTATTAAATTCTCTTCCTGATTGCTTTGATAATTTGATTAATGCTATTGAGTATGAAAGGGATACTTTAACAAAGGAGATTGTGATCAATGCCATAAAGGTACATGATTTCAAGGCCAAGATAAAGGAGACATCAAGTAGAAATGGGTTGTTCATAAGAGGAAGACCAACAACTCATAATGGCAGTAGCAACCATGGCAACTACCGGGAGAAATCAAGAGGTAGAGAGCAGAACCATGGGAGATCTCATTCCAAGACAAGACTTGGAAGAGGAAGAAGATGCTTCTACTGCAATAAGGAGGGCCATTTCAAGAAAGATTGCAAGAAGAGGATGTGGGATGAGAGGAGAAGCCACACCAATAATGGAGAGGCTTCAGTTGCCAAGGGAGAACAGCAAGATGATGCTCTTGTTGTGTGCTCAAATGTGAGCAGGAGGCAAGGCAGCGGAAAGTATATTCTTGATTTTGGGTGCACTTATCATATGTGCCCTCACAAGGAATGGTTCAAGAATTTCAAGGAGATCAATGATGGAAGAGTCTTCTTAGGGAATGATAATTCTTGCCAAGTGAGAGGGATTGAAGACATCCAATTGAGGATGTTTGATGGAGTCACAAGGCTGCTGCGAAATGTGAGGTATCTTTCAGATTTGAAGAGAAATTTGATCTCATTGGGGTAGCTGGATTCCACGGGGTATACATGCAAAGTAGAGGGAGGAAAGGTCAAGGTGGCCAAGAGATCTTTGGTAGTGATCAAGGCAGCAAAAAACGATGGACTCTATGAGATGATCAGAGAGATAGAAATCAATGATCAAGCAGCAAGCTTGATGGCTGAGATGGACAAGGCAGCCTTTTGGCACACTCGCTTGGGACACATAAGCGAAAAGGGCCTGCAAGTTCTTAGCAAGGATGGTCTACTTGGTGGTGATAAAGTAGAAAAACTGGATTTCTGTGAGAGTTGCATTCTTGGGAAGCAACACCGGGTCAACTTTAACACCGGAGTGCACAAGTCTAAGGGGATTCTTGACTACATTCATTCTGACCTTTGGGGACCAACAAGGACACCAACACAGGGAGGTAACATTTACTTTCTGTCTTTAATTGATGATTATTCAAGAAGAGTGTGGGTTTATTTGCTTAGAAACAAATCAGATGCCTTGAATAAATTTGTTTTGTGGAAGAAGTTGCTGGAAACTCAAATGAGTAGGGTAGTTAAGGCTTTACGAACCGATAATGGCTCAGAATTTTGCCATAAGGATTTTGGTAAATTCTATGAATTAAATGGCATTCTAAGGCATAGTACGGTTGTAAAAACACCTCAACAAAATGGAGTTGCTGAAAGGATGAATAGAACCCTTATGGAAAAGGTTAGGTGCATGCTAATAGGATCCAGGTTACCAAAATATTTTTGGGGAGAAGCTGTGGCTATAGCTACATACTTGATAAATAGATCACCCTCTAGAGCTTTAGAGATCAAGACTCCCATAGAGATGTGGAGTGGAAAACCCCCTGAATTAAACAACCTTAGGACTTTTGGGTGTGCTACATATGCACATCAAAAGGAGGATAAACTTAGCCCAAGATATAGAAAATGTGTATTTCTAGGATATGATGATGGAGTTAAGGGATATAGGTTGTGGTCCTTAGAAAAGAAGGGCATGAAACTGATTATAAGTAGGGATGTTATTTTTAATGAATTATTATTTCCCTACTTGGAGAAAACTAACCCTGCAGAGGCTAGTGAGCAAACCAGTCCGAAAGTTATGGAGCATCGCATCAAGGAGAACTCGGTTCAGGTAGAGCAAATGAGGCAAGAGGGTTCAGGCCAAGTAGAGCCCATTGGATGAAGGCTAAGCTCAAGAAACTCATAAAGAGGCTGAACAAGAAGAGGTTGAGGCAGTAAGTCGAAATGACTACCAGCTCACAAGAGACCGGGAAAGGAGGGTGGTTAGACCACCTTTGAGATATTGGTTTGTGGATGCTAATGTAGCAGCTCCTTGGATAGAAGGAGAGGTTGAACTAGAAACTTATATGGATGCCATGGAGTTTAAGGATTCGTCAAAGTGGCAGCTAGCTATGGAGGAAGAACTAGACTCTTTGATGAAGAACAACTCTTGGGAGTTAGTGCCCAAACCAGAAAAATAGAGAGTTATGGATTGTAGATGGCTCTATAAGATCAAAGAAAGGAATACTCCAGGGGATGAAGTCCAGTATAAAGCTAGGCTGGTGGCGAAGGGGTTCACACAAAAAGAAGGCATAGATTTCACCGAAATCTTCTCACCGGTTGTGAAGTACAAGACGATCCGGATAGTGTTAGCATTAGTGGTCCAATTTGATTGGGAAATTGAGCAAATGGATGTGAAGACAGTGTTCTTACATGGAGAGCTCGATGATACCATTTTCATGAGGCAACCAGAAGGCTATGAGGAAAGAAGGCAGGGAGAGTTAGTGTGTAAATTGAAAAAATCTCTCTATGGCCTGAAACAATCACCTCGGCAATGGAATAAGAGGTTTGATTCCTTTGTAATCAGCTTGGGTTTCATGAGGAGCTACTATGATTCGTGCTTATACTATAAGGGGCAGAAGGTTGAGGAAGTGGTGATCATCCTCATCTATGTTGATGACATGTTGCTAGTTGGGAGCAGCATGGAGAGGATAAAGAAATTGAAGGCTCAACTCAGTGAAGAGTTTGAGATGAAGGATCTTGGCTATGCATAAAAGATCTTTGGGATGTGTATCATCCGGGAAAGGGAGAGAAACATATTGAAGATCTCTCAAACTTCCTACATAGAGAAGATGATATCTAAATTCTCTATGAAAGATAGCAAACTAGTGAAGGTTCCCTTTGCAGGTCATTTCAAATTCTCCAGTTATCAATGTCCAAGACCGGAGGCGGAGAAGAAGAAAAGGGAGAAAGTCCCTTACTCTAGTGCAGTTGGTTATGTTATGTACACCATGGTAAGCACTAGACCCGACATTGCTCATGCAATGAGTGTTTTCAGTAGGTTTATGAGTAATCCTGGAAAGGAGCATTGGCTTGGGATAAAGTGGTTGCTGAGGTATTTGAAGGAAGCCCAGAAGTAGGGCTGGTGTATGAGAAGAGAGGTAAATCCATCTACTTTGAAGGTTTTGCTGATTCGGACTATGGAGCAGACCAGGATAAAAAGAGATTGATTACCTCCTACTTCTTCAACTTAAATGGATGTTGTGTAAGTTGGAAGGCTTAGTTGCAGCCAGTGGTAGCACTCTCAACAATCGAGGTTGAATATATAGTGGCTACGGAGGCCATTAAGGAGGCTATGTGGTGCAAAGGGTTACTTGAAGAGTTAAAGTTACTGTAGGAGCAGGTATTGGTATTTTTGAATAGCCAAAGTGCCTTGCACTTATGTAAAAATCCAATGTTCCATGAAAGGAAAAAGTATATGGATGTTCAATATCATTTCATTCGGGAAAATGTTACGAAATGATGCATCCATGTGGACAAGGTTGCCCGGGAAGAAAATCCTGCGGATTTGGGTACTAAAGTTCTACCTCTAAGTAAGTTCAATCATTACCTTGGACTACTTAGGATTGGATTTGGTTAATTGATGACTCAAGATGAGTTTGGATCCCGAAGCTTTCTGCACAATGGTTCAGGTTTTTTAACACTTAGACAAAGGTAGAGATTGTTGGTATTTGTCTAAGGTTTGCACAGGTCCAACCATGGTTCAAATATGGTTAAAGTCTAAACCAAATTGGAGAATTAAAGTTCAGCAAGTTAAAAGGCTGCACACATGTGTGTGCATCAATTTGGAGCAAGATAAGGGTAAGTGCACTGGTGTGCGCACTTCAGCACACAATCAGGAAAGTGTGCGCACTACTATGTGGAGGGGCAGCATCAGTGTGCGCCTAGGCTCGTCTCCACCAATGCCCTAGCGCCCAGAATGATGTCTCCCTAACCTACAATAGTGCCTAGGTGCTCCACACCAGCATCATGGCATCCAGAAAGTGTGCAAAGATGCCCTGCCCAGCGCCATGGCGCCCCCTGTTGAGCGCCTAGGCTCTAGGCACAATAAAGCACACATGGACAGCATGCTTTAACCTCCTCTTAGGTGCGTGGGTGCAAGGTTAAAATGCACATCACCACTTAGGATTGATGGAGGGCCATGATTAAGTGGTAATCATGATCAAAGGGTGGAGATTGAATCTCAAGAATGACCATGAAGTGGGTGGCCATAAAAGGGGTTTCCTAGCCTCATATTTTCAAGACAACTCACAAGAGAACAACACAAGTTTGTGACATACTTTGAGATCAATTGTAATACAAGAGAGAATTTTGTGAGTGACATAAACACAAGAGGGACTCTCTGTAGTGAGACTGGTTCTAAAAGAGAGAGAAGTCTAGATTAGATAGAGATCATTGTTAGTTCTCATCTTCTTTCTTTCTTATCTTCTTGGTTTCTTCAAGAAGTTGAGGTTTCTTGAAGGAGATTGCTGTAAACTTGTAAGAACCATTGATTTAGTGAAGAGAATTCGGAGGAACTCACGGGGACGTAGGCACATTGCCAAACCTCGATAACAAATTGCTTGTCTTCTTTCTTTCATTGATTTTCTGTTCCTGTTTTTCAATTCCAAATTTTTCTACAAGTCACTCTAGACTTGGGTGTTTGGAAGATCACCACCTGGGCATCTTGTGAAGGTGATTTCTAATAAAGAAGGACCTAGAATTCCTACAAAAGAAATAATCATCAGAGATCAATCATACAATGCCTAAACTCAAAACAGAGTTTAATGAAGAGGATTGTAGAATGATGTCTCCGAATAGTAGAGCAACTAGCATGTTACATTGCACTCTAGATATAGCTGAATACAATAAAATTTCTGCATGTGTTTCAGCTAAAGAAATTTGGGATAAATTACAAGTTACATATGAAGGAACTAGCGAAGTAAAAAAATAAAAAATCTATATGCTAGTATCCGAATATAAATATTTTAAAATGGTTCCTAATGAAATTATTTCTCAAATTCACTAATGTTTTACCACTATTTTTAATGGTTTAAAGTTTCTTGGTAGGAACATTTAGGAATTTGAACTAACGAGGAAGATTTTAAGGTCTTTGCCATCTACTTGGAAAACAAAGAAGACGACCATCACGAAGGCCAAAGATCTTAACAAACTTGATGTTAAAATACTCCTCGGTTCACTATTGACATATGATATGGAAGAAATGAATCCCATTGTTAATGATGATGAGAAGAAGAAAAAGTTGATGGCTCTCAAAGCCTCTACAAGCAACAAAGAGGAAGAAAAAGAAGAAGAGATTGAGAACAATGAAGAGGACAGTGAGATAGATTTAATCACCAAAAGGTTTCACAAGTTCTTGAAAAAGTGCAAGAAACCTTACACAAGGGAATCCACTCCAAAAAGGGAAACTCTTGTGTGTTTTGGTTGCAAGAAGCTTGGTCACATCAAGACCGATTATCTAACAACGAGTAAACCATATAAGAGCTTCAAAAAGAAAGCCATGATTGCAACCACATGGAGTGATGACGAAGAAGAAGAATCTTCAGACAATGAGGTCGGATACGAGGAGATTCCAACCAATGCTTGATGGCAATCGATGATGAGAATGAGGTATCAAATTCTTCCCTTTCTAATAATAACATTGTTAGTAGTAGTGAAGAATTAATTGAAGTTGTAAATGAGATCCATAAAGAATTGAAGAAATTCAATTCTAGAAAATATGGCTCTTAAGAAGGAAGTCTCATATCTTTCTAAAGAGATGGAAGGCTTAAAGGAAGAAAAAGAAAAACTATCTTTTATACTTTATAATTCTTCACAAGATTTTCTAAAAAATGAAAATGATATTTTAAAGAAGAAAATAATGGATTTGAATTGTACTATATCTAGTCTTATGCTTGGAAAAGAAAAGTTAGATGAAATACTATCTTGCCAAAGGTTAAGTGGAGGAAAATCCAGCTTGGGTTATTCCCCATTAGGGAAGCAAAAATCAAAAGAGACTTTGTTGATGAAAGCAACATGTATGAATGAAGCCTCCACTTCTAAGGCCACTTGCAAGATTAAAAACACCCCTTTAATATATACTAGTAGGTCTAAGAATACAAATTTAAATCCTAATGCATATACTAGAGGTAAGCATCCTAGAAATACTCATGCATATATGTATGCTCACTCAAGAAATGCAAATGCTATGAATAATCATTCAAGGAATGCAAATACTAGAAATACACATCCTATGAACTACCATCATGTATATCTTAGAGATAATGTGTATGCTCATAACCTGCATGGTAAAAGTGCGCATCCTAGAAATTACCATCATACATTTCCTAGAGATAACATGCATGTTTATAATTTTCATAATAGACACATGTATTCTAGGAATGCTTATCTAAGGAACTATAGACATGCATATTTAAGAAATCCTAGAAACTTCAATAACTATTATCCTAGGATCATGCATCATCAACATGTTTACAATTATAGAGCACCTTACAATATTAAGAAAGTATGGGTCCCTAAAGGAACCGTATTTTCTAGAACTAACCCCAAAGGACCCAAGAAATTTTGGTACCTAAAAGTGCAATTGTATATCTTTGTGTAATGTAGATATGTCTCCACACCAAAGAAAAATGTAACTATTGGTACCTTGATAGTAGATGCTCAAAGCACATGACTAGTGATCAAAGTATATTCAAAGAACTAACTCTAAGGGATGGTGGACGTGTCACCATTGGAGGCAACACAAAGATAAAGATCATCGGGTAGGGAAAAGTTGGTAATGATTTCTCAACCATTGATTATGTGTTATATGTGCAAGGCCTTAAGGCAAACTTACTTAGTATTAGTCAATTATGTGATGTAAACCGAGGTTCAAACCTAAGAGGGGTTGAATTGGGTTTTAAAAACTTTTTCTAATTACTTTGCAAGTTTTTAAACAGTTAAATGCACAAAACACACAAACGAATAATATTCTTGGAAGTAAAAGAGTTTAAGGAAAAGAAAATGCAAACTCTGTTTATAGTGGTTCGGCAATATCAGATTCCTTCCGACCCTACGTCCACTATCTTCAATTAACCTCATTGAAGTAATCCACTAAAACTTTAGTCATACAACTTCATGGGTGTTGTACAAACCTTATAACAGATCTCTTCCTCACAAAAGCTACAACGAAGTTTTTAATCCTAAATACTCTAAGAGTTATACCAACTCTTTCTCTTTACAATAAATGAAATTTCTTGTAAAGTAAATGGTAGAGAGACGGCAATAAGTGCTTTACAAATGAACAATATCTCTCTTTCAAGAACAAACTTGATGAATGACTCAACAATAAATTTATCAAAGCTTTTTGAGAATTAATGAGCTATCTTGTGAATTGAATGTGTTCTTTTCTTATTTTAAATGCTCGTTGAAGTGGGTTTATATAGCCTTGAAGCAATATGGCCGTTTGACACTGACTTGGTAGGTTTGGACATTAAATGCTTAAGTCTTGCATTTCAAACGGTCATATTTTTGAATTACCAGTCGGTTGGGTCCTTGTACCAGTCGATTAGATCAAGTGATAAATGTTCACTTTTAGGCTTAGGGAAAGTACCGGTCGACAGGTACAAGGATCCAGTCGATTAGGTCAAGTGAGGATTTTTCAATTTTTAAGCTAAGGGAGAATATCAGTCGACTAGGTCCTCAGCACCAGTCGACTGGGAACTTTCTGTCCCATATCATAGTCGATTGGTATAGGGACCCAATCGACTGGTGTAATACCCGTATTCGTAAAATAAGGATAAAGAAATAAGGACTAAGTATTGAATAAAACAATTCTTTTGAAAAAAAATATGGGATGTAGACGTCATTAAAATATATATATATATATATATATATATATATATATATATATATATATATATATATAAAAAATTGGGCTGGACGTCACAGAGGAAAAAAAAGTCAAAAA
This sequence comes from Bretschneidera sinensis, assembly GCA_023935145.1. Taxonomy (NCBI): domain Eukaryota; kingdom Viridiplantae; phylum Streptophyta; class Magnoliopsida; order Brassicales; family Akaniaceae; genus Bretschneidera; species Bretschneidera sinensis. The sequence goes on along the minus strand of CM043698.1, from coordinate 65,983,694 downwards.
AGTAAAAAAAAAAAAAAAAAACAAAAGTCAAGATAAGTGGGCAGCTGTTGTAACTGCCAAATTTAAGAAGGCAGACAATTAAATTGCCTTGCATGTCTCCCAATCATGGAGACCTTTGGAGAGGGGCTGTTGAAGTTTTTGTAGCCCAAGCTTTCTTATATATATAGTAGATGTAAGCGTAAAATTTTCTCAAGAGATTTCGTTTAGTTTCTTTAAATTACCTGTTTTCTTAAAACATTTAGGAGTTCAAAGAAAGTTTGAAAGAGCAAAATTTTGAAGGTATTACGGTAGAATTTTGTAGAGAATCCAGAATAACTATAAGAAAAACAGAAGGTAATATTATGTGTTTATTTTTGGAATTTTTAGTATTTATGAAATTTCCCTGAATACAAAGTGGGAATTTTCAAAGTGAGTGGTTTCTAACGAATTGAAGAATAAATTATAAATTTACTATAAATATAATATCAGGTGTTGACGATCTACAACCAGGGGAAGTTTTTGCGAGGAACGAGAAAGGCAAGGAGGTGATCCACGGGTAGCTTTAAGTACTACGTGGTGAGTTGGATTTACTTTAAGCAGTCTAAATAAAAATGAAAATTTTTAGTGATAATATTAAAATAAATTATTAGTTTATGTTGTGGGGGATAGATAAAGATTTGGTTGATAAATATGATATGAAGTTTGGACATATAGAAAATTATTAGGAGAGAAATAATATGTTTACGAATAATAAGTTGATTTAATAATCAAAGCGATAAGTGATATTATTGATGAGTTATTTTGAGGTTCTAATACGGATTTTGATGAGATGAAATTTAGTGGATCTTGACAAAATTTAAATGATGATTTGATGTGATTTTGAGATGAGAGGGTTTTAGTGGAAATTTTTATATAAATTTGAGAATGGTCAGGATAGTCAATTTAATTGTTTGAAATTTATGTTATTGTTCGTATGTTTATTTTATATCATTGTTCATATGCATATGCATTAAATAAAAGAAAAGAATCGAGAAGGTAACCGATCTAATAAAAATGAAAGAACCGAGAAGGTAGTCGGTCTAATAAAAATGAAAGAATCGAGAACGCAGCCAGTCTGATGAGAATGAAAGAACCGGGAAGGCAGCCAGTCTGATGAAAATGAAAGAACAGGGAAGGTAGTCGGTCTAATGAAAATGAAAGAACTGGGAAGGCAGCTGGTCTAAATGAGAATGAAAGAATCGGGAAGGCAGCTGGTCTAAGATAATAACAACCTGTCGACAGGTGGGAAGACGTTCCCATCATAATCATTCATGCATTTGCATTTGTTTTAATTATTGCTGCATTATTTAAATGTTGATGTGGGGTATGTTATTATGAAATTGTTTATAAATGATTTGGTTTCACAGAGAGAGACAATTATAGTAAGAAAGAAGCAAAGAATGATAAGAACCATCTAAATGATGGACTTTATAATGTGAACCTCACTACGAGATAATTATGAGATAATTGATGGTCTTAAGGTGGACCAATGATTGAGAAGAAGAGATTGATAGAGAATGAATCTTATGACATGTGTAATGATAGTAGAAAGTTGTCATCAAGTTATGTGATAAATAAATGATTAAATATTAAAGGACTATTTATGAAAGTGGAATACTTTTAGTAAATTTATGTTGGAAATCACCTTGACAAGATGCCCAGGTGGTGATCTTCCAAACACCCAAGTCTAGAATGACTTGTAGAAATAATTTCAACAATCGAACACAAGAACAAAAAATCAAAGAAAGAAAGAAGACAAGCAATTTGTTATCGAGGTTTGACAATGTGCCTACGTCCCCGTGAGTTCCTCTGAACTCTCTGTACTATCTTAAATGGTTCTTACAAGTTACAGCAATCCCCTTCAAGAAACCAAGTTCTTGAAGACACCAAGAAGAGAAGGAAGAAGATTACAATGCTCTCTCTCTATGCTACTCTCTCTTCTTTACAACCAGCCTCACTACAAAGAGTCCCTCTTGTGTTTGTCACTCTTACATAATTCTCTCTATGTGTTTACAATTGATATCATAATGTCACAACTTTCTCTTGTTCTATATGTGAAGAATGAGGCTAAGGAACCCTTTTTATAGCCATTCACTTCTTGGACATTCTTGTGAATCAATCTCCACCCTTTGATTATGATATCCTTTTAATCTTAGCCCTTTAACATCCTCCAAGTGGTGCTATGTGTTTTGGTATTGTGCACACACACTTTGGAGAGCCCTAAGTCATTCTGCCCATGTGTGCCTTAGTGTGCCTGGCGCCTTGGTGCTCAACAGGGCACGCCTTGGCACTGGGGCAGAGTGAGCTTGTAAAGTCTCTAAGCGACGCGGCGCTGGCTGCTGGGCGCCTAGGTGCTGGTGCGCACCTAATGTGCAACACGCTGGAGGGCATGGCACTGGCTTCTGGGCTCCTAGGTGCTGGTGCTATCCTGGAGCACATCATTCTAGAGGGCGCGGAGCTGGTTCTGAGTGGTGCGGTGCTGACCCAGACCTGGCACACTTCTTACTGTGCGCACACTTTCTCAGTTTGTGTGCAGAAGTGCACACACTAGTGCGCATAGCCTTCCCTTCCTCCAAATTGATGCACACATATGTGTGCAGTCTTTTAACTTACTGAAATTTAATCCTTCAACCTTGGTTTAGACTTTAACCATCTTTCAACCATGGTTGGACCTATGCAAACCTTAGACAAATATCAACAATCTCTACCTTTGTCTAAGTGTTTAAACCTGAATCATTGTGCAGAAAGCTTCGAGATCCAAACTCATCTTGAATCATCAATCAACCAACTCCATTCTTAAGAAGTCCAAGGCAATGATTGGACCTTCTTAGAGGTAGAACCTTGGTCCCTAAATCTGCAGGACTTTCTTTCGTGGTCTTCTTGTCAACATGAATGCATCCTTTCGTACCATTTCTCGGAATGTAATGATACGGAACATCCATATGCTTTGTCCCCTCATAGAACACTAGATTCCTCCATAAGTGCCACACACTTTGGCTATCCAAAAATACCACCACCTACTCTTTTAGGACCTTCCACTCGTCCAATAACCCGTTGCACCCCATAGCCTCCTTTATGGCTTGTATAGCCGCTATGCATTCTGCCCTGGTTGTTATGAGTGCTACCATCGGCTGCCACTGAGCCTTCAAATACCTCAGCACCTTCTTTATCCCAAGCAAATGCTTCTTTCCAGGATTACTCACAAATTTGCTGAGAATACTCATTGCATGAGCAATGTCGGGTTTAGTGCTTACCATGGTGTACATAACAGAACCAACAACACTAGAGTAAGGGACTTTCTCCATTTCCTTCTTCTCCACCTCTGATCTTGGACAATGATCACTGGAGAACTTGAAATGACCAGCAAGGGGAACCTTCACTGGTTTGCTATCTTCCATAGAGAATTTAGATATCATCTTCTCTATGTAGAAAGTTTGAGAGATTTTCAATATGTTTCTCTCTTTTTCCCGGATGATACACATCCCAAGGATCTTTTGTGCATGGCCAAGATCCATCATCTCAAACTCCTCACTGAGTTGAGCCTTCAATTTATTTATCCTCTCCATGCCGCTTCTAACCAGCAATATGTCATCAACATAAATGAGGATGATCACAATTTTCTCAACCTTCTGCCCCTTATAGTGCAAGCACGAATCATAGTAGCTCCTCATGAAACCCAAGCTGATTACAAAAGAATCAAACCTCTTATTCCATTGCCTAGGTGATTGCTTCAAGCTATAGAGAGATTTCTTTAATTTGCACACTAACTCTCCATGCCTTCCCTCTTCATAACCTTCGGGTTGCCTCATGAAAATGGTCTCATTGAGCTCTCTCTATATAAGAATGCTATCTTCATATCCATTTGCTCAATTTCCCAATCAAATTGGACCACCAATGCTAACACTATCCGGATCGTCTTGTACTTCACAATCGGTGAGAATATTTCGGTGAAATCTATGCCTTCTTTTTGTGTGAACCCCTTCGCCACCAGCCTAACTTTATACCGGACTTCATCCCTTAGAGTATTCCCTTCTTTGATCTTGTAGAGCCATCTATAATCCATAACTCTCTGTTTTTTTAGGTTTGGGCACCAACTCCCAAGAGTTGTTCTGCATTAAAGACTCCATTTTTTCCTCCATAGCCAGCTGCCACTTTGACGAATCCTTACACTCCATGGCATCCGTGTAAGTTTCTGGTTCAACTTCTCATTCTCTCCAAGGAGCTGCTGCATCTGTAGCATTTGCAAACCCATATCTCAAAGGTGGTCTAACCACTCTCTTTCCCCGGTCTCTTGTGAGCTGGTAGTCATTTACTGCATCAACCTCTTCTTGTTCAGCATCTTCTTGAGTTTCTTGAGCTTGGCCTTCATCCAAGGGCTCTACCTGGTCTGAACCCTCTTGTCTCCTCTGATCTACCTGAACCGAGTTCTCCTTGATGCGATGCTCCACAACTTTCGATTTGGTTTGCTCACTAGCCCCTGCAGGGTTAGTTTTCTCCAAGTAGGGAAATAATAATTCATTAAAAATAACATCCTTACTTATAATCAGTTTCATGCCCTTCTTTTCTAAGGACCACAACCTATATCCCTTAACCCCATCACAATATCCTAGAAATACACATTTTCTAGATCTAGGGTTAAGTTTATCCTCATTTTGATGTGCATATGTTGCACACCCAAAAGTTCTTAGGTTGTTTAATTCAGGGGGTTTTTCACTCCACATCTCCATGGGAGTCTTGAGCTCTAAAGCTCTAAAGGATGATCTATTTATCAAGTATGCAGCTGTAGCCACAGCTTCTCCCCAAAAATATTTTGGTAACCTGGATCCTATTAACATGCACCTAACTTTTTCCATAAAGGTTCTATTCATTCTTTCAGCAACTCCATTTTGCTGGGGTGTTTTTACAACCGTTCTATGCCTTAGAATGCCATTTAATTCACATAATTTATCAAAATAATTATTGCAAAATTCTAAGCCATTATCGGTTCGTAAAGCCTTAACTATCCTACCCGTTTGAGTTTCCAGCAACTTCTTCCACACAACAAATTTATTCAAGGAATCAGATTTATTCCTAAGCAAATAAACCCACACTCTTCCTGAATAATTATCAATTAAAGATAGAAAGTAAAAGTTGCCTCCCTGTGTTGGTGTTCTTGCTGGTCCCCAAAGGTCGGAATGAATGTAATCAAGAATCCCTTTGGACTTGTGCACTCCGGTGTTGAAGCTGACCTAGTGTTGCTTCCCAAGAATGCAACTCTCACAGAAATCCAGTTTTTCTACTTTGTCACCACCAAGTAAACCTTCCTTGCTAAGCACTTGTAGACCGTTTTCGCTCATATGACCCAAGTGAGTGTGCCAAAGGGCTGTCTTGTCCATCTCAGCCATCAAGCTTGCTGCTTGATCATTGATTTCTGTCTCTCCGATCATCTCATAGAGTCCATTGTTTCTTGCTGCCTTAATCACTACCAAAGATCCCTTGGCCACCTTGAGCTTTCCTTCCTCTACTTTGCATGTATACCCCATGGAATCCAGCTGCCCCAATGAGATCAAGTTCCTTTTCAAATCTGGAAGATATCTTACATTTCGTAGCAGCCTTGTGATTCCATCAAACATTTTCGATTGAATGTCACCAATCCCTCTCACTTGGCAAGAATTGTCATTCCCCAAGAAGACTCTTCCATCATTAATCTCCTTGAAATTCTTAAACCATTCTTTGTGAGGGCACATAAGGTAGGTGCACCCGGAATCAAGAATCCACTTTCCACTGCCTTGCCTCCTGCTCACATTTGAGCACACAACAAGAACATCATCTTGCTACTCTCCCTTGGTAACTGAAGCCTCTCCATTATTAGTGTGGCTTCTCCTCTCATCCCACATCCCCTTCTTGTAATCTTTCTTGAAATGGCCCTCTTTGTTACAGTAGAAGCATCTCCTTCCTCCTTCATGTCTTGTCTTGGAGTGAGATCTCCCATGGCTCTGCCCTCTACCTCTATCTCGGTAGTAGTCATGCATGCTACTGTGCACTCTCCCATGGCTCTCTCCTCTACCTCTGTCTTGGTAGTAGCCATGATTGCTGCCATACCGAGTTGATGGCCTTCTTTTAAAGAACAGCTCTTTCCCACTTAATGCACTCCTTATCTTGGCACCAAGATTTTTTTCTAACTCTTTCTTAGGATCAAATTTAAAAGCAAAGATTCATTTATGAAGATACCTCTTATCCGAGAGAGTCTTGGCAAGAAACAACTCATCTAATTTCTTCCATATTGTAGCTGGATCTTCCGAGTCTCCGCACTCCCTTGTGACATTATCCGACAAGTGCAAGAAAATGGTGTTGTAAGCCATCTTCTTCATCTCAGTCCGCTGGTCCTCCGTGACACTTGCTGGAAAAGCATTATCTTCTCCAATAGCCAAGTCCACTTTCTGTTGCATTAGAACAGCCTTGATCTTTCGCTTCCAAAGGGTAAAGTCTCCATTTCCATCAAACTTCTCTACACAGAAATTTGAAGCCATCTTTTGCGGACAAGATCCCAGATTTATGCACTACCCACAAATGCTTTCTTCAACCTTAAGAACACAGATCAAAGATAGATCTTAACACCATTCTTGAATCAACCTTCAAGAACACGATTATATCTTGATCTTTACACCGTTCTTGAATCACCCAAGAAGTTGATATTTGATTCTTGGAGTCTTAGCTCCGTCACCTTCTTGTTCTTGCTCCGATACCTAGCTGTGCAACTCTGATACTACTATCCAAAACTCTGATACCACTGTTGGAAATCACCTTGACAAAATACCCAGGTGGTGATCTTCCAAACACCCAAGTCTAGAATGACTTGAGAAATAATTTTAGCAATCAAACATAAGAACAGAAAATCAAAGATAGAAAGAAGACAAGCAATTTGTTATCGAGGCTCGGCAATGTGCCTATGTCCCTGTGAGTTTCTCTGAACTCTCTGCACTATCTCAAATGGTTCTTACAAGTTACAACAATCCCCTTTAAGAAACCAAGTTCTTGAAGACACCAAGAAGAGAAGGAAGAAGATTACAATGCTCTCTCTTTATGCTACTCTCTCTTCTTTACAACCAGCCTCACTACAAAGAGTCCCTCTTGTGTTTGTCACTTTTACACGATTCTCTCAATGTGTTTACAATTGATCTCACAATATCATAACTTTCTCTTGTTCTATATGTGAAGAATGAGGCTAAGGAACCCCTTTTATAGCCATTCACTTCTTGGACATTCTTGTGAATCAATCTCCACCCTTTGATTATGATCTTCTTTTAATCTTAGCCCTTCAACATCCTCCAAGTGGTGTTGCGCATTTTGGTATTGTGCACACATACTTTGGAGAGTCCTAAGTCATTCTGCCCATGTGTGCCTTGGTGTGCCTGGCGCCTTGGTGCTCAACAGGGCATGCTTTGGAGTTGGGGTAGAGTGAGCTTGTGAAGTTTCTGGGCAGCGCGGTGCTGGCTGCTGGGTGCCCAGGCGCTGGTGTGCACCTGATATGCAACACGCTGGAGAGCGTGGCGCTGGTTTCTGGGTGCCTAGGCACTGGTGCTATCCTAGAGCACACCATTTTGGAGGGTGCGGTGCTGGTTCTGAGTGATGTGGTGCTGACCCAGACTTGGCACACTTCTTGCTGTGCGCACACTTTCTCAGCTTATGTGCAGAAGTGCACACACTAGTGCGCATGGCCTTCCCTTACACCAAATTGATGCACACACATGTGTGCAGTCTTTTAACTTGCTGAACTTTAATCCTCCAACCTTGGTTTAGATTTTAACCATCTTTGAACCATGGTTGGACCTATGCAAACCTTAGACAAATACCAACAATTTAATTCACTGAGCTTGTTAAGCTCATTCCTCATTGTACAATGATTTCAGGTAGTAGAAAGAACAATTAGGCTGGTGGGTCAAAAGTCAGATGGATTCAATTTCTATAAGCCACGTATATGTCAATATCCTCAGACTAGTGAGAAAAGGAAATAAATATTTGTAAATATGCATGCATCTTACGTTGTAAATTATTTGTAAGTTAATATCATATTTATATACCTCCCCTGTTGAGGTTTGATAAAAAAAATTTTGTTAGTATTATTTTTATGGTTGCATATATGTGTCGTGCTGGGACTTTCAAAATTTGATGACACTGTTTCGAGGGTGGCTAACCCGGGATAGGTCGTTACAATTTTGTTATCAGAGCATTAGGTTTTAGGATTCTGTAGATTGCAGGAGAATTTAAAATGTGAAAGATCTAAATAAACTATATTTTAAATGCAGAGTCTGAGAATGACACGTGATTGTGTTAGAGCTAGAGGTAGAGTTCTGAATCAGAGGGGATGAGGTAGACCCCCAATTTTTAGAAGAGCTGAAGTAGAGGAAGAAGTGGAGTTTGTGGTTCCTGTGAAGGAACATGTTGATAATGCAGTTGGCATTAGTAGAGCCAGGAGAGAATCTGAGGTTAGGAAAGAGGAATTTAGAGAAGCTCTAAATCGTGCTATAGAAAGAATGAATGCAGCTAAAGAAAGGGCTAATAATCTGCAGAGGAGATTAGAGGAAAGAGGTGGAGTAGAACATGATGTGGTGAGACGAGAGGTATATAAGGGAGAAGAGGTGTTTGTACGTGATATGCAAGGGGATTATTTTATGAAATTTCTTAAGTTTAAACCTCAATCTTTTAGAAGATCTGTAAACCCTGTGGAAGCTGAGCAATGGATTAAACATATGGAGAAATATTTTGAAGTCTTACCAGTGACAGATAGACAAAAGGTTGCTTTTGCTTCATTTATGCTAGAAGGTGAGGCTTCACAATGGTGGGAAGACATTATGCCTAGGGTGAGTACACAGGTGGAACAACCTTTGACTTGGAGTAAGTTTAAGGATGAGTTCTTTGTGAAATACTTTACAGATACATTTCGCACCCAGCAAGAGAGAGATTTTATTCACTTAAGGTAGAATACCTTATATGTGGCGGAGTATGATAGTAGATTTATAGCTTTGTCAAGAGTTTTACCTGAGTTAGTGAATACGGAGGAGAGAAAATGTAAGAGATTTTTAGATGGGTTACACTACGAAATTCGATCTAAACTCTCTTACATAGGCATAGGAAATTATGCTGTACTGGTGGATAAAGCATTACAAATTGAGAAGGATTTGCTGGATTTTAAAGGTAGGAGGGATTGGCTGAAGAGGTATAAATTTGAGGGACCTAGAGGTGGTAGTAGTATGGGTGTACATGGCAGTAGACCACCCCAGAGGCGGCATTCCTTGTCATAAGGAACTGTAGGGCAGAGGTAGAGGCAAACAGGATCTGTTGCTTCTATAGCTCAGAGTAATACCAGTGGGACCCCTCGATTTGGGAGACAGGCTATGGGAATTGGGAGTTATGGTAGAGGAATAAGTATGCCACTAAAGGGAAGTGAAAATCTGATGTATGATCAGAAGTCAAGGGTTTGCTTTAAATGTAATCAGATGGGGCATTTATCTCAGAACTGCCCTACACAAATATGCTTTGTATGTGGTGAGGGAGGATATGTTGCTGTAGATTGTCCAACGAGGAAATCTACTGAAGTAAGCATTGGAAGTGTCGGGAGAAAACCGATGGAGAGAGGCGGTGGATCAGGGAGTGTGCGGGGTAGAGGTCGTGGATCTGTAGCAGAGCGAGGACGTGGCAGTCAGATTCAGTCCGAAGATGGTAGAGTCTATGCATTAACCCAGTAGGATGCACAAGCCACTCCTGATGTTGTTATGGGTATGATATCTATCCTTGGTAGGACTGCTAGATTATTGATTGATCCTGGTGCAACCTATTCTTTTGCATCTAGTAGTTATATGAAATCTATTGATGCTAGTGCTAGTCCTTTGATGCATGCAATTATTGTTAAGGTTCCTACTGGAGATACGGTTATTATTAGAACAATCTATCGAGGTTGTGTGATTAATATTGCTGATAGAGAATTTGAGGTTGATTTATTGCCTTTAGATATGACAGATTTTGATGTAATTCTGGGGATGAATTGGTTATCTGCATATCATGCTTGGGTAGATTGTTTTAGGGAAAATATGGTGTTCAGGATACCCGGATAGGAGGAGTTTAATTTTCAGGGAGAACGTAAGATACTTGCTAATTGTCTGATTTCTGCCTTAATTGCTAGTAAATGGTTGAGAAAGGGTTGTAAGAAGTATTTAGCATATGTGGTGGATTCTAGTAAGGAGGGTAGGAAGTTAGAAGATATTTTGGTAGTAAAAGATTTTTCTGATGTATTCCCTGAAGAGTTAACTGGGTTGCCTCCCGATAGGGAGATTGAATTTTCTATTGAAGTGATTCTAGGATCAACACCCATATCTATAGCACCCTACAGAATGGCACCAGCTGAATTGAGAGAGTTGAAAGTTTAGCTTCAGGAGTTGCTGGATAAACAGTTTATCTGACCTAGTATGTCACCCTGGGGAGCCCTTGTGTTATTTGTCAAGAAGAAGGATGGGACATTGAGGTTGTGTGTTGATTATAGACAGTTAAATAAGATCACATCAAAAATAAATATCCTTTGCCCAAGATAGATGATTTATTCGAACAGTTAGAGGGAGCTAGAGTGTTTTCTAAGATAGACCTGAGGTCGGGTTATCATCAATTGAGAATAAAGGAGGGGGACGTGTCTAAAACTGCTTTTAGGACACGATATGGCCATTATGAGTTCTTAGTGATGCGTTTTGGGTTGACCAATGCTCTTGCAACATTTATGGACCTTATGAATCAGGTGTTTAAACCATTGTTAGACAGATTTATAATTGTGTTTATTGATGATATTTTGGTATATTCCAAGAATAAAGATGAGCATATGTGGCATTTGGAAATAGTGTTGGAAATTTTGAGGAAAGAGAAATTATATGCGAAGTTCTCTAAATGTGAATTTTGGTTGAACGAGATATCTTTCTTGGGGCATGTTGTGTCGGTAGAGGGGATAACAGTTGACCCACAAAAAGTCGAAGCAATGTTGAATTGGGAAAGACCCACGAGTGTAATTGAAATTAGAAGCTTTTTAGGGTTGGCTGGTTATTATAGAAGATTTATCCAGAATTTTTCTATGATTGCTGGACCTTTGACTAAATTGATCAAGAAGGATGTGAAGTTTAGGTGGTCAGAGGAATGTGAGAGAAGGTTCCAGCTGTTGAAAGAAAAACTGACTACTGCCTTAGTATTAGTGCTTCCCTTTGGAAAAAAAAGGATTTATGGTTTATAGTGATGCGTCACATCAGGGGTTGGGATGTGTGTTGATGCAACATGGAAGAGTTATAGCTTATGCATATAGGCAACTAAAGAATCATGAGAGAAATTACCTGACCCATGATTTAGAATTGGCTGCTATAGTTTTCGCTTTAAAGATTTGGAGACACCATTTATATGGAGCCAAGTGTGAAATTTTTACTGATCATAAAAGCTTGACGCATTTACCAACGCATAAGGAGTTGAATCTGAGGCAGAGGAGGTGGATGGAATTGATTTGTGATTATGACTGTATAATTCATTATAATACTAGCTTGATGATAGAATTAAGAAGAATAAGGATGCAATTGAGTGTCAATGATAGATGAGTATTAAGATTTCAAAAGAAGGGAAAGTTGAGCCCGAGATTTATAGGGCCCTATGAGGTGATTGAAAGAATTGGGCCCGTAGCATATCGTTTGGATTTGCCTCCAGAATTAAAGCAATTGCATGATGTTTTTCATGTGTCTCTACTGAGGAAGTACTTGCACGATGAGTCCAATAATATCTCGAATCAGGCGATAGAAATTTAGAAAGATTTGACTTTTATGCTAGTACCAGTCATAATATTAGACAGAAAGGATCAAGTTTTACGCAATAAAGTTATTCATTTGATTCAAGTATTATGGCGAAATAAAGATGTTGAAGAAGTCACGTGGGAACATGAAGCAAGACTGAGGAAGGATTACCCCCAACTCTTTTCTTGATTTTTAGGTAAGAAAATTTCGGGGACAATTTTTGTAAGGAGGGTAGAATTGTAATACCCGTATTCGTAAAATAAGGGTAAAGAAGTAATTTAATAAGTATGGCATAAAATTAAAATAATATATTTCCGCAAAGGACTAAGTATTGAATAAAATAATTCTTTTGAAAAAAAATATGGGACGTGAATGTCATTATATATATATATAGAAAAAAAAAGTAAAAAAAAAAACAAAAGTCAAGATAAGTGGGCAGCAGTTGTAACTGCCAAATTTAAGAAGGCAATTAAATTGCCTTGCATGTCTCCTAATCGTGGAGACCTTTGGAGAGGGGCTACTGAAGTTTTTGCAGCCCAAGCTTTCTTATATATATATAGTAGATGTAAGCGTAAAATTTTCTCAAGAGATTTCGTTTTGTTCCTTTAAATTATTTGTTTTCTTAAAACATTTGAGAGTTCAAAGAAAGTATGAAAAAGCAAAATTTTGAAGGTATTACGGTAGAATTTTGTAGAGAATCCAGAATAACTATCAGAAAAACAGAAGGTAATATTATAGTGTTTATTTTTGGAATTTTTAGTATTTATGAAATTTCCCTGAATACAAAGTGAGAATTTTCAAAGTGAGTGGTTTCTAACGAATTGAAGAATAAATTATAAATTTAATTTAAATATGATATCAGGTGTTGACGATCGACAACCGGAGGAAGTTTCTGGGAGGAACGGGAAAGACAAGAAGGTGATCCACGGGTAGCTTTAAGTGCTACGTGGTGAGTTGGATTTACTTTAAGTAGTCTAAATAAAAATGAAAAATTTTAGTGATAATATTAAAATAAATTATTAGTTTATGTTGTGGTGATAGATAAAGATTTGGTTGATAAATATGATATGAAGTTTGGACATATAGAAAATTATTAGGAGAGAAATAATATGTTTACGAATAATAAGTTGATTTAATAATCAAAGCGATAAGTGATATTGTTGATGAGTTATTTTGAGGTTTTAATATGAATTTTGATAAGATGAAATTTAGTGGATCTTGACAAACTTTAAATGATGATTTGATGTGATTTTGGGATGAGAGGGTTTTAGTGGCAATTTTTATATAAATTTGAGAATGATCAGGATAGTCAATTTAATTGTTTGAAATTTATGTTATTGTTCATATGTTTATTTTATATCATTGTTCATATACATATGCATTAAATAAAAGAAAAGAACCGGAAAGGTAGCCAGTCTAATAAAAATGAAAGAACCGGGAATGAAGTCGCTCTAATAAAAATCAAAGAACCGAGAAGGCAGTCGGTCTAATAAAAAATGAAAGAACCGGGAAGGCAGCCGGTCTGATGAGAATGAAAGAACCGAGAAAGCAGTCGGTCTGATGAAAATGAAAGAACCGGGAAGGCAGTCGGTCTAAAGGAGAATGAAAGAACCGGGAAGGCAGCCGGTCTAAGATAATAACAACCTGTCAACAGGTGGGAAGACGTTCCTATCATAATCATTCATGCATTTGCATTTGTTTTCATTATTGCTACATTATTGAAATGCTGATGTGGGGTATGTTATTATGAAATTGTTTATAAATGATTTGGTCTCACAGAGAGAGACAATTATGGTAAGAAAGAAGTAGAGAATGATAAGAACCATCTAAATGATGGACTTTATAATATGAACCTTATTACGAGTTAATTATGAGATAATTGATGGTCTTAAGGTGGACCAATGATTGAGAAGAAGAGATTGATAGAGAATGAATCTTATGACATGTGTAATGATAATAGAAAGTTGTCATCAAGTTATGTGATAAATAAATGATTAAATATTAAAAGACTATTTATGAAATTGGAATACTTTTAGTAAATTTAATTCACTGAGCATGTGAAGCTCATTCCTCATTGTACAATGATTTCAGGTAGCAGAAAGGACAATTGGTTTGGTGGGTCAAAGTCAGATGGATTCAATTTCTGTAAGCCACGTATGTGTCAATATCCTCAGACTAGTGAGAAAAGGAAATAAATATTTGTAAATATGCATGCATCTTACGTTGTAAATTATTTGTAAGTTAATATCATATTTATATACCTCCCCTGTTTAGGTTTGATAATTTTTTTTGTTAGTATTATTTTTATGGTTGCATATATGTGTCGTGCTAGGATTCTCAAAATGTGATGACACCGTTTCGGGGGTGGCCTACTCGGGATGGGTCGTTACAACTGGGTTGTCCTTCAACCTAATTTTCCTTTTCAAAAACAGTTTTTGACTTAGAGACTTTTTGTACTTTTAGTTTTGTCAAAGTCTTTTGTAAATTAAGCCCAGACCAAGCTATGTAATTGAACATAAAAGATTTACAATTGTTTCAATTACCTTAATGCATATTCTAGATCTTATGTCTTGTTTTGGTGTCTGAATCGCATTGAGTTCTTACATCTTGTTTCCGTACTGAATGCTTTTACCGCTTAAACACTTAGATAAAACTATTAGTACAATTAGATTAGTGTTTTGTAATTATTAAAATCAAATACAAGTAAAAAATCTCCACCTTTTTGATGATGACAAAACTAAGGAGAGAAAAAACAGTTTTAAAAACTAAGTATTGGTTTTTAGAAAAATTTGGTCAGGGTCTCCTCTGTTTTTTTTTTTTAATAAAAACCAACCTGTTAAGCATTCAAATACAGTTTAAATACAGTTAGATCAACCTGTTGAGAATTTATTTACTTAAATAATTAGGCAAATAATCGTTCTAGTTTTACTTGAAAGTGCACAAGGTCTGTGGTAGCATAGTGTGCAAGTGCGAGATCATTTCCACAGGGATTGGTGAATTTCTATCTAGAACTAATTTCTTTAAGTTAAAAGAGAAATAATAGTTGATAGTGAGTGAATAACAATAATGAGAAACATAGGGCTATGATATCCACCATTAATTATACTTTCCCACTTACTAAGGTTTCAATGCTCTAACCTTATCATGAATATCTAATGGTTGCCAACCTAAGGGCTTCGCCCACACCTTAGGCTATTGATCTTCCTATGCAACGAGTTAGGCATGGTGTATACTCTAACTCTTTTCTCTCTTTAAGGGATTCAGCATGGGTGTATACTGAGTTATTCCTTAAGAGAGCATGAGGGCTGTGGAGATCGGCAACCACACGGAACCTAGGGCTTGGTCTGCTCCCAGTTTCCCATGTTGATTAACCCGAGAATCTAGTGTGGATATCCCTTGTTACTAATGTCGAACCCAGGACTCGATCATCCAAATTGATTCGACTAACCTATCCATACCACATGCATACGTTGATCAGGCACTTACATATGAGGAATGTAAATATAAACAGGTAGTAATCAAGTTAAATGCTCTAACAAGGCTATAGCAAAGATAGTTAATGAATAAATATGTGGTAAAGCATAACTAGGGCTTCAATCAAGCCTTATAGGAGTTTAGTTACACATGCTAAGTAAAGTAAACATGCTAAACATAAAAACAGAAAACTAAAACTGAAGAAACTCGGGAGATGAGTCATCAATTCTTCTCCTAAGCTCTCTACTTTGAGTCTAGAACCAAAGGTGTGTGTTATGTGTTTTTACAGGGCTATTTATAGGGTCTTCATGGTGTTACAAAACCCTAATTCTGTTTTGGAGTCGGAAGACATCTTCCCAATTTTGGCTCTGCCACCTCTGGAGTAATTGCACTCGAGCGTATGCAGGATGCACTCGATCGCATATGTGTGCTCGAGCCTACTTCAAGTGCACTCGTATGCTTGTGTGCTCGATCTCAAGGGGGGTGCGCTCGAGTGTACCTTGCTGGAGTGCAGAACTTCACTTTTTGCTTCTACAAGCTCCATTTTGTTATCTTTTTGTCCAAAACCTGTGAAAAACACACAAAACACAAAAATGAAGTATAATCTACTAAAATAGAATAGTAGAGAATCTAACAAGTGTAAACTGAGGGGCTTAAATATGACTATTTAAACACTTATCACACCCCCAAACTTACATATTGTTAGTCCCTTAGCAATACAAAACCAAAAACTATGTTGAAACAAAATTTTAAAGATAAATTCATTTTCATGGTACTCAAAAATATTTGGGTTGTGCATAAAACCATGATAACCGTTCATGAGTAAGCTTATAATAAAAACACATTTTGGATTGCAAAAAGACTTTCAAAAGTTTTATGTTAACCACCTAAGGTTGGCTTAAGGCATCGCATGTTTGATTTGTGTGTAATGGATTAGTACATATGAGATGGGGTTTTCATATAATTTTGGTGGATAGTGTTTTGGTGCCCAAACTTTTATCAAATTTCTTGTCAAAGAGAACAAAATGGCATAATACTTGCTTCTTTTTCTTTTCCTTTTATCATGCGATCTTTGCCATATTGAGTTTCATCTAGCTTTCTATTTGACGCTTGCAATGAGTATTTGCCCAATGACTCCCAAACCAGATGGTTTTAGGGCATTAGGTGTAAAGAAACCCCTAAGGACTTTACTAACTTGAGTCAAAAAGGCTACGGAACTTAACAGGTTTTTAATGCTTTGTAATGAAACTCCCACATTTTGATGTGAACACTCAATGCTTACTAAGGTAAGAAGCACAGTTACTCAGTGGAAAGTTGATTTTTGGAAGCTTTTTTATTTTCTTTTTGCATGATGAACATATTTTTTTTCTTTATTTTTCTTATGCCAAAGGGTTCTTTTCAACAAGTTATTTGACTATAGTTTAGGTAATGGAAACATATGCAAAAGAATTATATGCTATACCTCACAAAAATGCGTGCTAAATGTGCTTGTGCAAATTTAAATCAAACTTGTGAATTCTTAGGTGCCTTGAGGTAGTTAACTCAACTTTGTAAAATTCCTAATACAAGACTATGTGTTCTAGTTTGTAAGCTTACTAATGAAGTGTTATCAAATTTTTAATTCAACCAAAATTTTTGTTTACCTATTGATCATGCATTTATCTTTTCTAAAAAAAAAACTAGGACTTAGTATGTGCATGTGTTCAAAGTGCGTGTGTGATAGTATCTAGTATCTCCCACTACCCCTAAACTTAAAATTCACATTGTCCCCAATGTGTGTGGCATGGAAAGATCTGACCTGGGAGATGGAGAACTAGGCTGCTTGCTTGCTTGTACACGCCCTAAAACTTGAACTAGATGCACGCACTAAGTACCTGAAAAAGAAAAACAAATGTTGTTCTGGAAAGCTAAATAATAGATATGAAAATATGACTATAAAAAGAAAAGTACTAAATAAATAAATAAAAAGGATATGTCTAAGGTGCCTCCTGTGAGCGCTAAGTTTAACATCTTCAGCCAGACGGGTATCTCCTCTCATTGCTAATCATCAGTGGGTGCAGTCGAGAGGGTATTGGGTGTAGGAGATAGGCGGTTAAGGATGGACTGTAGCATGGCCTCCTGTAGTGTGAACTGTGCCTCTAACCCATCAATCCGCTGATGGATCAGACGGGCTGCCTTATGATCCTCCTGATGAATGTTGGACAGCTCACAGCGGAAGGAGGATAGCTCATCTAGGAGGTGCTGATACTCCATGGATCCTATATCTGTCTGATCCTCCTCCCATGAAGGGCTCATTAGTGGCTGCTCGACCTCCATCGGATCATCTGCAATAGGCTCGACGACCGGTATCTATGCCCGGGGTCCTCGGGGCATGTGTGACTGGCTGAGGCTCTACTGTGCTCCCCCAAAGAAGGGATGATCAGTAACCGAGCCATCTATAGAGGATCCTCTAATTCCCTTCTTCTTGAAGATATGACTGAGCAAGAAGGGGAAAAGAAGACCCTAAGCATTAGTTGTGGTCGTCTGCCGGTTATGCACCCCATCCCATAATTTGTGTATCTGACTCCATATGATTGCTAGGATGGAGTACTAATGACCTCGATGAAAAGTGTATAGAGCTTGCAGAAACTGATCCTGCTTCTGTGTCTTGTGCCCTAAAGGGCACACATTACACTGCAAGACTGAATCGACGAACCATAGATGGAGAGGTAGCCTCTACTGGCTTCCCGCATTGTTGTGGCGGTTAGCATACTGTCCCGCACACATATCCTCAATGATGTGTGGGAGAAGAAACGAGTCAGGTTGCTCCTCTATGTGGTTGTCCTCTGGTGGGGACTCATCGCAGTAGTGCAAAGAGCTGGCTATGTCAGTGGTGGTCAGCTCTATGAACCTACCCTGGACTGAGGAAGATAAAAGCTCTGGTCTGGTGCAGTTATAAGTCAGATTCTTGTACAAATCGTGTGTAGGTCGTCGAGCAGACTGACTTGAATAGCCGCTTGAGACCCCGGTTATTGAATTCTTAGACCGCCCATCTTGTGGCTTCCAAAGTCTCGAAGTCCTCTTCTACATTAAATGTTGTCTCGAACAGTATTTCACGCTTTTCGAAACTGAGCCGGGATGAATGATGGTGACTACTAGAGGCACGGGATGTGGAAGCCGTGTTTCAGAATCTGGATTTGTGGTTGCTATCAAAATTGCGCTTGATCGCATATATTGTGCGCTCGATCGCACTGTGGGTAGTGCACTCGATCGTTGGTGCCTAGCGCTCGATCGCAATCGGTTAGACACTTTATCGAACACTTGATGTGCACCAAAACCAGAAGCTGTAGGATTTTTTTACTCCCATGCTCCAAACCTCCTGCAAACGTAAAACAATCCAATCAACACACATGAATGACAAATATAGAATGTACATATAAGCTGAAGATCTAAAATCGTGTGATTGCTTTAAGAAACAAAAACATATATGTACCTTGCTCTTTTAGAAGAGGGGTGTGTGTGTAGGGTAGACCGAAAATGTTTTTGCCGTGTGGTTTGGCTTGGTTGTGTGGTGAGGTGATGGTGGAGATGTGCCAGATGAGAGTGGAAGGTAGGATTTTGCTGTGTGAGATGGTTCGTGCGAGAGAGAGAGAGAGAGTGCAGAAGTGCGATTGAGCGTAAGTGAGGGAAAGAACGAGAAACTGTTTATAACGTGCACGTGACCCCTCTGCCCCTATTGCGCTCGAGTGCATTGATGAAGTGCGATCGAGCGCTATGTGCGCAAGTGTTTTAATTATGATGCACTCGCGCGCAACACAGGGCGAGGTAAAGCTCGAGCGTAGATGGTGTGCGCTCGATCGCAAGACCAAAATAGTAAAAAGAGGTTATAAAAAGAAATTTAATTAAGGCAAAAAGTGAGAACGATACAGTCATACCGATTTGTAGTGGCCTCAGTACCATTAACCTTGATAGAAGCACTTGAGTTATATGTTTAAGCAAGTAAAATTGCTCAAGTGCTCTCTATGGTAGCTTTTAAGGCTACGTCTTTTGAAGGAGGCAATAAGGGCCCCCATCAAGTGGTTCTAAGTCTGTTGATAGCTGCTCTGTCTCCAATTTAGTTACCTGGTAGATAAAACAAGGAGAGGTAGTATTAGTAAGTACATGATTTTGAACTTGAGATTTATACTTACTTGAAGGTTTAGGTGTGCTTTTGTTGGTATGCACAACTTTGTAGACATCTTTAATCACATTATCTTCCGGCCCAACTATCAATCCTATGTCATCATGGATGGTCTTCAATGGAACAGTGAAATGGTCCTTGGATACTTTCTTATCAATCCCTTGCATGAAACTCACATTATGACACTCATCATTAGTATTCATGGAGTCTAGTGTATTAAAAAATTTAAATTCTACCTCTTCATCATTTACTCTCATTATGATTATGCCTTTTTTGACATTAATGATTGTGTCAGCAGTGATCATAAATGGTCTCCCTAAAATGATAGGGAGTGGTACAGGCATATGGCACTCCTCCATGTCTAATACAATAAAATCAGCAGGTAAAATAAATTTACCTACTCTTACCAAAACATCCTCGAGGATACCTCTTGGACGTTTGATACTTCTATCAGCCAATTGTAATGTAACGGAGGTTGGTTGGAGCTCTCCCAAACCTAGTGTCTCAAATACACTGTAAGGTAGTAAATTGACACTTGCTCCTAGATCCAATAATGCATGTTCAAAGAGCTGGTCACCTAGCCTGCAAGGAATAGTGAAACTACCCGGATCTTTTAATTTAGGTGGTAACTTTCTCAGTAATATAGCACTCACCTCTTCGGTCAAGGCTACCGTCGCATACTCCTGAAACTTTCGTTTGTTAGTGCAACAATCTTTTAAAAACTTAGCATAAGCAGGTAGTTGTTTTATTGCCTCTAGTAAAGGAATATTTATTTATACTTTTATTAAGGTTTCAAATATATCAATCATTTTAGTTTCCTTTTTAGGCTTTACTAACCTTTGAGGGAAGGGTGGAGGTGTATTTACCTTTTCTATCTCCTTTACCTTAGATGTAGTGGTTTGGTCTGGAGATGCTTGTGTAGGCTCGTTGGTACCGATGACTTTTCCACTTCTTAAGGTAGTTATGGCATTCAGCTGCTGGTGTCCTCTTGGATTCGGTAATGGCTGGGCCGGGAGTTCTTCTTGCTTTCTGTTACTCAACTCATTGGCCAACTGTCCCATTTGTACCTCTAGGCCTTGAATGGCTTGATCATACTTGGCAATGATTTGCCTCATTTTAGTCCGAAATTACCTTGAATCTTCCATGAATTGTTCATGCTTATTCAGGATTTGTTGCTGCTGAGTCGCTAGTTGCCTCACAAGAATTTCAAGATCATTCTTCTTTGGTTCAGGAGTTGATTGGGCTGCTAGTTGGAAATTTTTTTGCTGCACTTGATTGTTTTGATTGTTGCTCTATGAAAAGTTCGGGTGATTCCGCCATCCGGGGTTGTATGTGTTGGCATAGGGGTTGTTCTTTGGCGGATAATTGTTCGGACCCACAAAGCTGGCTTGCTCATGATCTGCAGATGAATATAAAGGACAAGTATTAGTATTGATGTGTCGAATAGAGAAGCCATGTTTTTATGAATGATTGAACTAATAAATATGATATTGGATTGTTATCTATGCAAAGGCCAGGGTAAAACATGCCATGAATGAAATAGGAGTAACCGAATAGGGATCCTAGGAAGTTCCTGTGGTCCGCTTAAATTGTAACCGAATAGGGAGATTTAACTGAAAGGAATCCAAAAACACTTAATGCTTCTTAATTTGAATTAATCTAGAATAGACCTGGAATACGGATATTCGAAGTTAATGATTCTTAAGATTGTGGTTAGACCTGGAATATGGATAACCAATTTATTGGGGATTCTACCATCTTGAAAAATGTATTAAACGAAACTTGTCCATTCGAAGCTCTTGTCAATTATGGTTTAGGTGAAGTCGAGTCCTTAGCACTTTAGTTCATAAGAGTCTTCATTCCAAAGATTGTAAATTTTCCTTTATTTACTATTGCGTTCTATTTTTCCCTTTTAGTTAATTGTTAGTAACTTTTTCTCCAACAATTATTCGTTTGCTCAAATAACAGTAAGAGTCGAATCATAATTTCTGTAGTATTTGCTCAATCCTCGTTGGGAACGATATTTACTCATCATTTTATTACTTGAACGATTAGTGCACTTGCTAGTGTCAATTTCATCGCATCAAGTTTTTGGCGCCGTTGCCGGGGAACTGAAATAAACTATTACTTTTATTGTGATTCAACTTGTTTATTTGAGAGTTTTTTTTAAAATTTGGTTTTTAAGTCTATTTTGCAGGGCTTTCGATTCTAGTGCATGACACGTACTAGTGGGAGAATACTTGTAGAACCTAATCCAGAGATTGAGCACATGTTTCACTCTTTGAGAAGAGCAGCACTAGTAACAATTAATACAATGGCAGAAAGAAACAATGCAGAGGTGCAACGTGCACTGTGGGATTATGCTATGCCAAAGATGGATGGTGTTGAATCCAGCATTCGGCGACCACCTATACAAGCGAACAATTTTGAAATTAAGCCCGCCATCATCCAGATGATTCAGCATTCAGTACAATTTGGGGGGTTATCGCAAGAAGATCCGAATGTTCACTTGGCGAATTTCCTGGAAATTTGTGACACGTTTAGGCATAACGGTGTATCGGATGATGCAATTCGCTTAAGGCTTTTCCCATTTTCATTGAGGGATAAAGCAAAAAGCTGGTTGACTTCTTTGCCTGCCGGATCCATAACAACATGGGCAGAATTGGCACATAAGTTTTTAGGGAAGTACTTCGCTCCTGCAAAAACTGCAAAGTTACGTAATGAAATTACTATGTTTTTGCAGGTTGATCGAGAGTCACTCTATGAGGCATGGGAGCGCTTTAAAGATCTGTTGAGAAGATGTCCTCATCACGAGTTGCCCACCTGGATGCAGGTACAATCTTTTTATAATGGTTTAACTAATACAACCCGAAACATGATTGATACAGCTGCAGGAGGCACTATCATGAGAAAAACTCCAGAAGAAGCCATCGAATTACTAGAAGAAATGGCTACCAACTCTTATCAATGGCCAATTGAAAGGTTACCTATCAACAGAGCCCTAGGATTGCACAATGTAGATGCTGTTACAGCTCTAGCAGCACAACTGGAGACTCTCAACAAGAAGATTGATGGATTTAATCCCAGCTCACATTCAATATGTGAATTGTGTGGTGGTAGTGGTCATCAAAGCAGTAGCTGTCAAGCAGGTAATCAGTTTGCATATAATTCATCTGCTGAACAAGCTAATTTTGTTTCAAATTTTCACAGATAGAACAATCCATACAGCAACACATGTAATCCGGGATGGAGGAATCATCCGAACTTCTCGTGGAATCAAAACAATGCGAAGCAACCTCATCCTGAATATACCCCTCAAGAAAAGAAGTCCAACTTGGAGGATATGATGGCCAAATTTTTAAGTACAGCAGAAACAAGATTCCAAAATCAAGAAGCATCCATAAAAAATCTGGAAGTTCAAGTTGGTCAACTAGCGAACATAATTTCTGGACGTGCACAAGGTTCTCTCCCGAGCAACACAGAAAAGAATCCTAAGGAGGATGTCAAGGCCATAACACTAAGGAGCGGCACACAATTGGAAGAGCCACAACCTAAGAAAATTACTCAGCAAGTTGACGAGAAAGAAGAGACCACGCAAGAAGAACATGTTTCAGAAAAGAAGTCTATTGGTAAAGGTTTGATCGATTCTAACTCTGAAACTAAATATATGCAACCTCTTCCCTATCCTCAGAAATTTATGAAAGAAAAATTAGATAAGCAATTTTCAAAATTTTTAGAGATTTTCAAGAAGTTGCATATTAACATACCATTTGTAGAGGCATTAGCACAGATGCCTAGCTACACTAAATTTTTGAAGGAAATTTTGTCTAATAAACGGAAGCTAGAGGAACATGGAACGGTAATGTTGACTGAAGAGTGCAGCGCTATACTGCAAAACAAGCTACCTCCAAAATTGAAAGATCCAGGGAGTTTTACTATACCTTGCACTTTAGGAAATTCATTTTTTGATAAAGCTTTATGTGACCTTGGTGCCAGTACTAATCTTATACCTCTTTCAATTTTTAGGAAACTTGGATTAGAAGAAATCAAAACAACAACAGTTTCATTGCAATTAGCAGATCGATCTATTAAGAGACCACGGGGAATTACAGAAGATGTACTGGTAAAGGTTGATAAATTTATATTCCCTATAGACTTCATTGTTCTCGACATGGAAGAGGATCATGAGGTACCTCTTATACTTGGACGTCCATTCCTTGCTATAGGGAGAGCCCTAATTGATGTACAACAAGGGAAATTGACTTTAAGAGTCAATGATGAGCAAGTAGTTTTTGATATGTATAAAATTATGAAATACCCCTCTGGGTTTTCTACTTCTTCTTGTTTTCAAGTGGATATTGTTGATGACCTCATTGAGGAGTTTTAGGAGAAAACATTAAATGAAGATACTTTGGAGAGATACATCATGGACTCAGGAACTAATACCACTAAAAAACTCGTCATCGAAGGAGAAGCAAGGAACGTGAAGTCTGAAATGGGAAGAGAAGAGCTAGAGGAACAAATAAGTGTCTGGTTGAAGAAGTAAAACTTAGCGCTTTTGGGAGGCAACCCAACTTTTTGTCTTACTTTCCTTGTTTTCTTTATTTTATTCCTTTTTCTTTTATTTAGATTATTTTTAGTTTTTTTTTCTATCATTTCTCGAAGCGCATTTGATTTTCTTTCCAATTTTTTTTGCAGAAACTGACTTTCGTAACCTGTGGGCACACCTTATGGAAAATCTTGAATCCTGGAATTAGGCAACAAAGCAGAAGAAATTGTTAAATCACTTGTCAGATTGGACAGGAACATGACAGATTTTCTTGCTTACATGGGATTCACACCACCTTTACCCCCAAGCACGTGACTGATATCTTGGTTGATGATCAACATTTTCAGGGGAGTTTTCTACTTACTCTTGTTATTTTATAGTTTTTGAGCATCTATTTTTTATACATTGAGGACAATGTATCATTTAAGTTTGGGGGTGGAAACTTTATCTGAGTGTTGTGCACTGCTCGTGTTTCTAGTTATTTTTCTATTTGCGTTATCTGAGTGCTTTCTGTTGTTGTCAATGATATAAGCTTAATTAAGATAACATACAGAATTTAGAAGGAGTTAAATTTTGTTTCGGTTTGAAATTAATTCAAGTATCAATCTTCATTTGGTTTGAGACTCTAGTTTGTGGTAAGATTGTATGATTAGTCTAAAACATCTAGAAAAGTTTTATGTGCGATTGTTTGTGAAAACTTTTGCGGTCTCAATAAGCTCTAGAACTTATTTGATAATCATTTGAGGCGAATTCCTAGAATGCACACTACTTAGGGTATTATATAGGCCATTTTTGAATCGTTTGAGCTTTTCAAACTTACCCTTGCAATATATATCACTAGTCACCTTTTTGAGCCCTTTTTCTTGAAAAAGAATTTGAGCCTTGTTTCTTTCAAAAACTCATTTACTTACTCTTATGAGCCTAAAAATATTTTATTCTTACCCTTCTTTTAAAAGAACTTAGTTGTACACATTGAAGAGAAGCACTTAAGAGGAGTAAGGATGGAAATATATATAAAAAAAAAAAACCATAACCCAAGTATATTAAAGAAGATAAGTTGGGGGTTGTGGAAAAGAAAAAAAAAAAAAGAGAGGTGAATGAGTATTTGCCAAAAACAGAAAATGAAGAGAAGTACGGCAAAGAAAGAAGAAAAAGAAAAGAAAAAGTGGTGACTTGTCAAGAGATATGCTCTTATAAAAAATTGTTGAAGGAGTTGAGCATTGAAGTAAAGTTATCTAGTGCTTGAAAGTGATTGTGTTTAAAGCTAAGAGATTAAGTTCTTTTACTTGCAAATCCTTTCCGTTTTTCCTTAAACTTTACCTTGATCTAACATTACAAGCCTATGAAAGACCTGATTGATCCAATGTAGTGTGACGTTTCTACAATAGTGGAGAATGATTTGAAAAATAAGCCTATGGAGCTTGTTTATGTGATTGATGTCACACAATTTGTTATGTTTTTATAGGCCAAGACTTGTATTCATAAATGTTGTGCATAAAATCATCCGGGTGTTCGGATTAATGGATTGTGGTAATATGGATGTTAAGAGTCAATAACGATTTTAAGATTGATGCTTGGATTATTTTTGGACTTAGGCGAAATTTAATGATTCTATGAGCCGTACATTATGTGCAATTTTTGAGACAAAAAGTGAATTACTCTTGGTTGACACTAATATTGCTTTTCATAAAATTTGATTCCCACCATAGAAATTCATCTCTTGTTTTCGCTTGAATTGCTAGGGACTAGCAATAAGCTAGTTGAGGGTTGTGATAAGAGCCATAAAATGCATTATAATCGTACTTATTTGTTAGCACTTTAGGGTTGATTTAGGTCTTAATTGCATTTTTATTCATTAACAACTCTAAAGTGGTATTTTTGGAGCATTAACTTATTTCGGTGCATTTTTCAGGTATCTTGATCTAAAAGAGATGGAAGAGCTATCATCGTTTTAAATACGAAGCTCCATTGAACGCTCAAGCAAAAGAATGGTCGTGGAAGAGCCAAGATGAAGAGAAACTAAGAAAGGAGTTTTCACTAAGTTGCTGGAGTTTCCATACAAATCAATCATCTTTACAAATTAAACTGTATTGATGTAGGAAGAACCAGGAAGTGTGCCACATATGTTCAGAAAGATCTGGAAGTCTACTTTCTGTAGGATTTTACGGTTCGTTAAAATCATTTTTCTAGAGAAAGTTATGGTAATTTTAGCAGACAGAGGTCAGACCTCCTGGTTCAGCATTAGCCCGCGCCGCACCTCACAACACCAAAATGCACAGAGAGGACAGAAACTCAAGGCTGCAACACCAGGATGTTGGCGCTACAGTGCTGGTAGCTGACACAAAGAAGGAATTGGACAGAAAGTTGGCGCTGCAGCGCCAGAAAGCTGGAGCTGCAGCGCCAGAATTAGGTATTTTTGTGTGTCTTGGCGCTGCAGCGCCAGCCCACGAATTTTGAATCTATAAATTAAAACTCTAGCTGAACAAGAATGGGAGGCAGAAAAAAGAAGAAAGAAAACAGAATTTGGAGGAGAGAAGACGCGAAAGGAGGCTTGGAGACACTCCGGGAGGCTACACATCAAGCTTTTAATCATTCTTCTCCAGTTTTTTATTTTTCTATTCTATCTATGTTGATGTTTTATAATATGAACATGGGTTGTTTGAACATGATTATGGAGTAGATATTTTTGTGTTAAGGATAGATGGATCCTAGACCTTTATCTTGAGTTGTTGTTTGGACAAGTAGAATATAATTTGTTTTTCAAAGAGTGTGTTTTATTGTTCTTAATGCTTTTTATTATTTTGATCCCTTCTTAGGGCATGGTGATGTGTCGAATAGAGAAGCCATGTTTTTATGAATGATTGAACTAATAAATATGATATTGGATTGTTATCTATGCAAAGGCAAGGGTAAAACATGCCATGAATGAAATAAGAGTAACCGAATAGGGATCCTAGGAAGTTCATGTGGTCCGCTTAAATCGTAACCGAATAGGGAGATTTAAAAAGGAATCCAAAAACACTTAATGCTTCTTAATTTGAATTAATCTAGAATAGACCTGGAATATGGATATTCGAAGTTAATGATTCTTAAGATTGTGGTTAGACCTGGAATATGGATAACCAATTTATTGGGGATTCTACCATCTTGAAAAACGTATTAAACGAAACTTGTCCATTCAAAGCTCTTGTCAATTATGGTTTAGGTGAAATCGAGTCCTTAGCACGTTAGTTCATAAGAGTCTTCATTCCAAAGATTGCAAATTTTCCGTTATTTACTATTGCGTTCTGTTTTTCCCTTTTAGTTAATTGTTAGTAACTTTTTCTCCGACAATTATTCATTTGCTCAAATAACAGTAAGAGTCGAATCATAATTTCTATAGTATTTGCTCAGTCCTCGTTGGGAACGATATTTACTCATCATTTTATTACTTGAACGATTAGTGCACTTACTAGTGTCAATTTCACCGCTCCTCTATTCGACACATCACCATGTCCTAAGAAGGGATCAAAATAATAAAAAGCATTAAGAACAATAAAACACACTCTTTGAAAAACAAATTATATTCTACTTGTCCAAACAACAACTCAAGATAAAGGTCTAGGATCCATCTATCCTTAACACAAAAATATCTACTCCATAATCATATTCAAACAACCCATGTTCATATTATAAAACATCAACATAGATAGAATAGAAAAATACAAAACCGGAGAAGAATGATTAAAAGCTTGATGTGTAGCCTCCCGGAGTGTCTCCAAGCCTCCTTTCGCGTCTCCTATCCTCCAAATTCTGTTTTCTTTCTTCTCTTTTCCGCCTCCCGTTCTTGTTCAGCTAGGGTTTTAATTTATAGATTCAAAATTCGCGGGCTGGCGCTGCAGCGCCGACATCCCAGCGCTGCAGCGCTAAGACACACAAAAAAACCTAATTCTGGCGCTGTAGCTCCAGCTTTCTGGTGCTGCAGCGCCAACTTTCTGTCCAATTCCTTCTTTGTGTCAGCTACCAGTGCTGCAGTGCCAACATCCTGGCATTGCAGCCTTGAGTTTCTGTCCTCTCTGTGCATTTTGGTGTTGTGAGGTGCGGCGTGGGCTGATGCTGAACCAGGAGGTCTGACCTCTATCCGCTAAAATCACCATAACTTTCTATAGAAAAATGATTTTAACAAACCGTAAATCCTCCAGAAAGTAGACTTCCAGATATTTCTGAGAATATGTGGCACACTTCCTGGTTCTTCCTACATCAATATAGTTTAATTTGTAAAGATGATTGATTTGTATGGCAACTCCACCAACTTAGTGAAAACTCCTTTCCTAGTTTCTCTTCATCTTGGCTCTTCCACGACCATTCTTTTGCTTGAGTGTTCAATGGAGCTTCGTGTTTAAAATGATGATAGCTCTTCCATCTCTTTTAGATCAAGATACCTGAAAAATGCACCGAAATAAGTTAATGCTCCAAAAATACCACTTTAGAGTTGTTAATGAATAAAAATGCAATTAAGACCTAAATCAACCCTAAAGTGCTAAAAAATAAGTACGATTATAATGCATTTTATGGCTCTTATCAAGTGTCATGATCAAATTGTGAGCAAATGGCACATATCTGTAGTGGTGCGGCTGATGGATTAGTTGAGGTGTTCTGAGCGGCCATAGCTTTCACTAATAGGTCAATTTTTCTTTCCATGACAGTTATTTGAGGAGATAATCCCTTGTTCATGCTTACCTCATACATACTCTTTTTTTTGGTTATGTGTCTACCTCGAGAGGAGAATTGTTTTGTGTGCTCACTTAGGGTTTCGAACAATTCCATTGCCTCTTTGCTGCTCTTTTCTATTAGCACTCCTCCACAACCTGAATCAATAATATTTTTATTAGAATCACTTAAACCTTCATAAAAGGCTTATACCAGTTCGTCTCGGGATAGGTTGTGGTGTGGGCACTTGAGTAGTAGCTCGTTGAAGTATCCCCAGGCCTCAAAGAATAGATCTCCATCTTTTTGTTGGAAGGATTGTATTTCTTTCCTCATTTGCCTTGTCTTCTGGGCTAGAAAGAACTTCTTTAGAAACTTGCTTGCCAACTCCTCCCAAGTGTGGATGGAAACTGCAGGCAAAGAATTATACTATAATTTAACATTATCTTTCAAGGAAAAAGGGAAAAGAATTAACCTTATTCCTTCTTGGTCTAAGCCTCGGATGTGCTGCAATTTGCAAAGGTCGAAGAACTCTCGAAGGTGCAGATGTGGATCCTTACTAGTTGTACCCCTAAAGTGAGTTAGTGCATTGAGTATCTGCGGAGATATGTAATAGTTTCCTTCCGCCTCAGGTTGGTACGTAATGCACGAAGGTTGTTCAGGTGGTTGTTGTTCAGCTATTTGTTCTGCCATTGGTGGAGTTTCTTCCTCACTCCCTTCTTTTACCTCTTCCGGGCTATCCCTAAACCTTTGTTGGATTGACCTCTCAAGCTCGGGATCAAAGGGAAGGAATGCCGGATTTTTGGACCGACGTCCGTGCATGAATCGGTGAATGATATGTGAGTGCAGCAGTCAAACACTGCTGCTCGGATAACTCCCTGCCTCAATTTTGCTCGATCGCACAAGGGAGTGCGCTCGATCACAAGTGGCACAGAAAGCTTCCTGGGGTTCCTGAAACAGAGAAAAAAAGGATTTGGTTAGGGTTTTTAGTAAAATAAAAAATATAAGATAAAAACATAATAAAAAATAAGGGTAACTGAATGAGAATTTAATTCTAAAAGAAATTTAGTGCAATCCCCGACAACGTCACCAAAAACTTATTGAGCGTTTATTTACTTAAATAATTAGACAAATAATCATTCTAGTTTTACTTGCAAGTGCACAAGGTCTGTGGTAGCATAGTGTGCAAGTGCGAGATCATTTCCACAGGGATTGGTGAATTTCTATCTAGAACTAATTTCTTTAAGTTAAAAGAGAAATAATAGTTGATAGTAAGTGAATAACAATAATGAGAAACATAGGGCTATGATATCCACCACTAATTATACTTTCCCACTTACTAAGGTTTCAATGCTCTAGCCTTATCATGAATATCTAATGGTTGCCAACCTAAGGGCTTGGCCCACACCTTAGGCTATTGATCTCCCTATGCAACGAGTTAGGCATAGTGAATACTCTAACTCTTTTCTCTCTTTAAGGGATTCAGCATGGGTGTATACTGAGTTGTTCCTTAAGAGAGTATGAGGGCTGTGGAGATCGACAACCACACGTAACCTAGGGCTTGGTCTGCTCCCGGTTTCCCATGTTGATTAACCCGGGAATCCAGTGTGGATATCCCTTGTTACTAATGTCAAACCCAGGACTCGGTCATCCAAATTGATTCGACTAACCTATCCATACCATATGCATACGTTGATCAGGCAAATACATATGAGGAATGTAAATATAAACAGGTATTAATCAAGTTAAATACTCTAACAAGGCTATAACAAAGATAGTCAATGAATAAATGTGTGGTAAAGCATAACTAGGGCTTCAATCAAGCCCTATAGGAGTTTAGTTACACATGCTAAGTAAAGTAAACATGCTAAACATAAAAACAGAAAACTAAAACCGAAGAAACTTGGGAGATAAGTCATCAATTCTTCTCCTAAGCTTTCTACTTTGAGTCTAGAAGCAAAGGTGTGTGTTATATGTTTTTACAGGGCTATTTATAGGGTCTTCATGGCGTCACAAAACCCTAATTCCATTTTGGAGTCGGAAGACATCTTTCCAATTCTGGCTCTGCTGCCTCTGGAGTAATTGCACTCGAGCGTATGCGGGATGCGCTTGATCGTATATGTGCGCTCGAGCCTATTTCAAGTGCACTCGTATGCTTGTGCGCTCGATCTCAAGGGGGGTGCGCTCGAGCATACCTTGCTGGAGGGCAGAACTTCACTTTTTGCTTCTAAAAGCTCTATTTTGTTATCTTTTTATCCAAGACCTGTGAAAAACACACAAAACACAAAACTGAAGTATAATATACTAAAATAGATAAGTAAAGATTCTAACAAGTGTAAATTAAGGGACTTAAATATGACTATTTAAGCACTTATCATAACCCAACCAAGCAATGCAAGACAATATTACATTTGTCAATGTGTTCGGAGCAAAGCTCCCTCTAAATTTATGCTTTATTCTAAGTTTACATTCAATTTTCTCTTTTTGATTGATTTTTCTCATTTTTCTCCCCCGTTTTGAAAATAATAGAAAATGGGGTGTAAAATAAAAAAAAATAAGCAAAATAAACACCACAACTATGAAGATAAAGGAAAAAAAAACTTGTGTGTTAAAATTAGGTAAGATTCGAAATTGGGAAGACTTCTCGGGAAGAATCAGAAGTTTTCACACTAGTGTAGGCAGTTAAAGCATATAGTTGAGTACGAATAGTTCAACTTAAGCAACCATATAGAATAAAAGTAACATATGTATATGAGCTAAAGTCTAAAAACATAAAGCAACATAAATATCTAGATATATCCAATCATCAGGAGCTTTATAGAAAGTTGTCTAAGTACAAGACATGAATGTAATACAAAGAAAATGGATGTTCGTGCTAAATATCTAAGAAGCTATTGTTGGTATTTGTCTAAGGATTAAACGGGTTGAAGAATGAAGCTTTATCAGGCCTTGGCACCGCAGCACAAGGAGTGTGCACCATGGCCAGCAGCAAGTCCAAAAGTTGAGGATGGTGGTGTGTGCCGCAGCTCAAGGTGTGCGCGCCGCGGCACAGCCCACCTAAGCTGCGGCCTCTAGCATGGCAGAAAGTCCCCCTCCTTCTGAGCTGCAGCTTACCCTATTCTGAGCCTCGGTATGAAGGCACACCTGATGCCAATTTTCAGCACTCTTCTCCTGGTGCGTGGGGCTTGAATAAAACGCACAGGATCACTTAGACTTGTTGAAGGGATATGATTGATTGGTCCTCAAGATCTAAGGGTTGAGATTAACTTCAAGATTGGTTCAAGAAGTTAGTGCACTATATAGAGGGTCATCTAGCTTCAATAATCAGATAAGACATCATCATACAAGAGAATTCAAGTGCAAGTGTGAGAGTACAAAGACATAAAACACAAGAGAGGCACTAGAATAGATCTCATTCAAGAGTAGCTGGGATTGAGAGAGAGCATAAAAGAAGAAGGGTTCAAGGGCTTTGTAATTGGAATTTTCTTGGGGAAAATTCCAAGGAAATACTTAGTTCTTATCTCTTTCTTTTCTCTTCTTTCATGTATCAAGAACAAGAGGGTTCTTGAGGAGGTGTTGCTGTAATTGTAAGAACTCATTGATTTAGTGTAGAGAGCTCAGAGTAGCTCAGGGGGACGTAGGCATTTGCTGAGCCTTGATAACAATTGCTGGTGTTCTTTCTTTGATTGGTTTGTTTCTGTTCATTACAAGTCATTCTAGACTTGGGTATTTGGAAGTTCACTATCTGAGCATCTTGAAGTGATTTCCAACAATGGTATCAGAGCTTTGGACAGCGGGTATTAGAGCTGGAACAAAAGGTATCTGAGCAAGACTCCAAAAAATCAAAGGTCAACTTCTTGGGTGATTCAAGAACGGTGCTGGGATCAAGATTTGATCGAGTTCTTGAGATTTAGAAGTTGGAAAGCAATTGTGGGTGCTGCATAACTTGGGATTTTTTTCCGCAAGATGGGTTCAAATTTTGTTGTTGAGAAGTTTGATGGAAATGAAGACTTTGCTCTTTGGAAGCGGAAAATCAAAGTGGTTCTTATGTAACAAAAGGTGGACTTAACTATTGGAGAAGATGACGATTTTTCAGCAAGTATCACGGAGGTCCAGCAGATTAAGATGAAGAAGATGGCATATAGTACCATCTTTCTGCACATGTCGGATAGTGTGACAAGAGAATATGGAGATTCAGAAGATCCAGCTATCATATGGAAGAAACTAGATGAGTTGTTTCTTACCAAAACTCTCCCTAATAAGATTTATCTTCTTAAACAAATATTTTCTTTTAAAATGGATCCTAATAAAGAGTTATAAGATAATCATGATGTGTTTAATAAACTAGTTTAAGATTTGGCTAGTTGTAGTATAACATTCCAGATGAACAATTGGCTGTTATGTTATTAAATTCTCTTCCTGATTATTTTGAAAGTTTGATTAATGCTATTGAATATGGAAGATATACACTAACCAAGGAAATTGTGATCAATGCTAGAAGGGCTCATGATTTCAAAGCCAAGATGAAGGAAGCATCAA
Source organism: Bretschneidera sinensis (assembly GCA_023935145.1). Classification (NCBI taxonomy): domain Eukaryota; kingdom Viridiplantae; phylum Streptophyta; class Magnoliopsida; order Brassicales; family Akaniaceae; genus Bretschneidera; species Bretschneidera sinensis. Next base: position 65,950,483 of record CM043698.1, on the reverse strand, counting down.
GTGGAGAAGGGTTGTTCGTTAGAGGAAGGCTAGCAACTCGGAATGGCAGTAGCATCCATGGCAACTACCGGAAGAAATCAAAGGGTAGAGGGTAGAGCCATGGGAGAGTGCACTCCAAACCAAGATTTGGAGGAAATAAGGAGGTTCATTTCAAGAAAGATTGCAAGAAAAAGTTATGGGATGAGAGAGGAAGAAGCCATACCAACAATGGAGAGGCTTCGGTTGCCAAGGGAGAACAACAAGATGATGTTTTTGTTGTGTGCTCATATGTGAGCATGAGGCAAGGCAGTGAGAAATGGATCTTGGATTCTGGGTGCACTTATCACATGTGCCCTCACAGGGATTGGTTCAAGAATTTCAAGGAAATCAATGATGGAAAGGTTTTCTTTGGGAATGATACTTCGTGCCAAGTGAGAAGGATATGAGACATCCAATTGAGGATGTTTGATGGAGTCACAAGGCTACTACGAAATGTGAGGTATCTTTCGGATTTGAGAAAAAATTTGATCTCATTGGGGCAGCTAGATTCCATGGGGTACACATACAAAGCAGAGAGAGGATCTTTGATAGTGATTAAAGCAACAATAAAGAATGGTCTCTATGAGATGATCAGAGAGACAAAAATCAAGGATCACGCAGCCAGATTGATGGCTGAGATGGATAAGGCAGTACTTTGGCACAATCACTTGGGACATATGAGCGAAAAGGGGTTGTAAGTTCTCAACAAGAATGGTCTACTTAATGGTGACAAGGTAGAGAAACTTGATTTCTGCGAGAGTTGCGTTCTTGGGAAGCAACATCGGGTCAGCTTCAGTACCGGAGTGTACCAGTCTAAGGGTATTCTTGACTACATTCATGTGGATCTTTAGGGACCAACAAGAACACCAACAAAAGGAGGTAATCGTTACTTTCTTTCTTTAATTGATGATTATTCTAGAAAGGCTTGGGTTTATTTGCTTAAAAATAAATCAGATGCTTTGAATAAATTTGTGGGGTGGAAAAAGTTGTTGGAGACTTAAATGGGCAGGGTAGTTAAGGTGTTAAGAACCGATAATGGCTTAGAATTTTTTAATAAATATTTCGATAAATTCTGTGAGTCAAATGGGATTCTAACACATAGAACGGTTGTGAAAACTCCTCAGCAAAATAGAGTTGCTGAAAGGATGAATAGGACCCTTTTGGAAAAGATTAGGTGCATGTTAATTGGGTATGGTTTACCAAAATATTTTTAGGGGGGGAAACTATGTCTACTGCTGCATATTTGGTTAATAGATCACCTTTTAGGGTTTTAGACCTTAAGACACCCGAGGAGATATGGAGTGGGAAACCTCCTGAGTTAAACAACCTTAGAACTTTTGGATGTGCTATGTTTGCACATCAAAAGGATGATAAACTTAGCCCAAGGTCTAGAAAATGTGTGTTTCTAGGGTATGGTGATGGGGTTAAGGGGTATAGGTTGTGGTTAAAAATAAATCAGATGCTTTGAATAAATTTGTGGTGTGGAAAAAGTTACTGGAGACTTAAACGGGCAGGGTAGTTAAGGTGTTAAGAATCAATAATGGCTTAGAATTTTTTAATAAAGATTTTGATAAATTCTGTGCGTTAAATGGGATTCTAAGACATAGAACGGTTGTGAAAACCCCTCAGCAAAATAGAGTTACTGAGAGGATGAATAGGACCCCTTTGGAAAAGATTAGGTGCATGTTAATTGGGTCCGGTTTACCAAAATATTTTTGGGAGGAAACTGTGTCGACTACTGCATATTTGGTTAATAGATCACCCTCTAGGGCTTTAGACCTTAAGACACCTGAGGAGATGTAGAGTGGGAAACCTCCTGAGTTAAACAACCTTAAAACTTTTGGATGTGCTACATTTGCACATCAAAAGGATGATAAACTTAGCCCAAGGTCTAGAAAATGTATGTTTTTAGGGTATGGTGATGGGGTTAAGGGGTATAGGTTGTGGTCTTTAGAGCCAAAATGGACTAAACTCATAATAAGTAGGGATGTCATTTTTAATGAATTTTTATTTCCCTATTTGTAGAAAACTAACCTTGCAAGGGATAGTGGGCAAACTAGCCTGGTATTTGTGGAGCATAACATCAAGGAAAATTCAGTTCAGGTAGAGCAAGGAAGGCAAGAGGATTCGGACCAGGTAGAGCCCATTGATGAAGGCCAAGCTCAGGACACTCAAGAGGAGGCTGAACTAGAAGGGAATAATGCAGCAAATCAAAATGATTATCAGCTCATAAGGGACCGGGAAAGGAGGGTGGTCAAACCACCTTTGAGATATGGTTTTGCGGATGCTAATGTAGCATTTCCTTATTCAGAAGGAGGGGTTGAACTAGAAACTTACATGGATGCCATGGAATGTAAGGATTCTTCAAAATGGTAGCTAGCTATGGAGGAAGAACAACTCTTGGGAATTGGTGCCCAAACTAAAAAAACAGAGAGTTGTGGATTGTAAATGGATTTACAAGATCAAAGAAGGGAACACTCCAGGGGATGAAGTCCGGTATAAGGCTAGGCTGGTGGCGAAGGGGTTCACATAAAGAGAAGGCATAAATTTCACCGAAATATTCTCACCGGTTGTGAAATACAAGATGATAAGGATAGTGTTAGCAATGGTGGTCCAATTTAATTGGGAAATCGAGCAAATGGATGTGAAGACAGCGTTCTTACATGGAGAGCTTGATGAGACCATCTACATGAGGCAACCCGAAGGCTATGAAGAAGGAAGGCAGGGAGATTTGGTGTGCCAATTGAAGAAATCTCTCTATGGCCTGAAGCAATCACCTCGGCAATGGAATAAGAGGTTCGATTCCTTTGTAACTAGCTTGGGTTCATGAGGAGCTATTATGATTCATGCTTGTACTACAAGGGGCACAAGGTGGAGAAAATGGTGATTATCCTCATCTATATTGATGATATGCTGTTGGTTGGGAGCAGCATGGAGAGGACAAAAGAATTGAAGTCTCAACTTGGTTCAGAGCTTGAGATGAAGGATTTTGGCCATGCACAGAAGATCTTTGGGATGAATATAATCCGGGAAAGGGAGAGAAACAAATTGAAGATCTCTCAAACTTCCTACATAGAGAAGATGATATCTAAGTTCTCTATGGAAGATAGCAAACCAGCGAAGGTTCCCCTTGCTGGTCATTTCAAGTTCTCCAGTGATCAATGTCCGAGATCGGAGGCGGAGAAGAAGGAAATGGAAAAGGTCCCTTATTTTAGTGCAGTTGGTTCAGTTATGTTCACCATAGTAAGCACTAGACCTGATATTGCTCATGCAATAAGTGTTTTCAGCAGGTTTATGAGTAATCCCGGAAAGGAGCATTAACTTGGGATGAAGTGGTTGCTGAGGTACTTAAAGGGAAGCCCAGATATGGGGTTGGTTTATGAGAAGAGGGGTCAGTCCATCTGTTTAGAGGGTTATGTTGATTCGAACTATGGAACAGACCGAGATAAAAGAAGATCGATTACCTCCTACTTCTTCAACTTAAACGGATGTTGTATAAGTTGGAAGGCTTAGTTGCAGCGGTGGTAGCACTTTAACAACCGAGGCTGAGTACATAGTGGCAACGAAAGCCATTAAGGAGGCTATGTGGTGCAAAGGGTTGTTGGAAGAGTTAAAGGTCTTAAAAGAGCAGGTGGTGGTGTATTCGGATAGCCAAAGTGTGTTGCATTTGTGCAAGAATTCGGTGTTTCATGAGAGGACAAAGCATATGGATGTTTGATACCATTTCGTTCAGGAAAATGTTACGGAATGATGCATTCATGTGGACAAGGTGGCCACAGAAGAAAATCCTGTAGATTTAAGTACTAAAATTCTACCTCTAAGCAAGTTTAATCATTGCCTTGAACTTCTTAGGATTGGAGTCGGTTGATATGGTGACTCAAATTGAGTTTGGATCTTGAGTTCTTTGCACAATGGGTTTAGGTTTAATAGCTTAGACAAAGGTAGAGATTGTTGGTATTTGTCTAAGGGTTAAATGTGTTGAAGAATGAAGCTTCATCAGGCCTTGGCGCCGCAGCACAAGGAGTGTGCGCCACGGCCAGCAGCAAGTCCAGAAGTTGAGGATGGTGGTGTACCCTGTGGCTCAAGGTGTGCGTGCCACGGCACTGCCTTGTGCGCTGTGGCATAGCCCACCCAAGCTGCAGCCTCCAACATGGCAGAAAGTCCCCCCTCTTCTGAGCCACGGCTTGCCCTGTTCTAAGCCGCGGCACAAAAGCACACCTGATGCCAATTTTCAGCACTCTTCTCTTGGTGTGTGGGGCTTGATTAAAATGAATAGGATCACTTAGACTTGTTGAAGGGCTATAGTTGATTGGTCCTCAAGATCTAAGGGTTGAGATTAACTTCAAGATTGGTTCAAGAAGTTAGTGCACTATATAAAGGGTCATCTAGCTTCAATCATCATATAAGACATTATCATACAAGAGAATTCAAGTGCAAGCGTGATAGTGCAAAGACACAAAACACAAGAGAGGCACTATAATAGATCTCATTCACGAGTGGCTGGGATTGAGAGAGAGCATACAAGAAGAGGGGTTTAAGGGCTTTGTAATTGGAATTTTCTTGGGGAAAATTTCAAGGAAACACTTAGTTCTTATCTCTTTCTTTTCTATTCTTTCATGTATCAAGAACAAGAGGGTTCTTGAGGAGGTGTGGTTGTAATTGTAAAAACTCATTGATTTAGTGCAGAGAGCTCAGAGTAGCTCACAGGGACGTAGGCATTTGCAGAACTCGATAACAATTGCTTGTGTTCTTTCTTTGATTGGTTTGTTTCTGTTCATTACAAGTCATTCTAGACTTGGGTGTTTAGAAGATCACCACCTGGGCATCTTGAGGTGATTTCCAATAGCTATATATACATAAAAAAAGATAAGACAACAACTCAGCGAGTGGGGGAATCAGAGACATCTCGAAGAAGATCCCAAAGCTCAGCCAAAGAGCCTTCTTTGTGCTCCCGGTGTAACTTGAAATTGTCTATGAGTGTGCGAAGGTTGCGATGTAAGTAATCGACTAAGAGCATAAGCTCTAGAACCCGGACTACATGGATAACTTGAGGCTCGAAATAGGCTGTAGAATGTCATCGTAGCCAACCTGACTAGCACTAGAGCCACCATGTTGTGAACTAGGTGCTCATGCGTTAACGTTAGTGTTCAGAGAAAATACATTGATGATGTTCTTAGGGCTGATGTCTTGAGTTTCTGAGGTGGGTAGGGGGATACGAAAATGCTAGAGGATCAGAGTGATGAGCATCCCGTATAGGAGGCACCCGGAGTCGTTCGCTTCGCTATTAATCATGTTGACGAGCAATAGGGGGTAGATACTGAAATTGTGTCCTATTTTGAGACACCAAATCAATACCATATCTATCTTGGAAAGATAGCCACGACTCCCGAGTCTCAGGTGGATGGTCCAACTCATAATGAGATTAAAAAACTTTGAGTCGAGGGGCATATCACTACATTGGTGAAATGTAGTGGGCCTAAAGATGTAGTTAGGGTCGCCCCTAACAATCTAGCATGCCTCCTAATAGTCAAAGTTGTCTGGCCATCCATCCAGACTCCACTGGACCCCTCCCATGGGGATCCTCAGAATATTGACTAGAAGGTCAGTGTTCACCTCAAATTCTACGCCCATGACGCTGGTTTTAAGCCAAAGAGCCAGTGGACTCGGTTTAACCAGGTTGACGTAAAATTGATGAATCAGGCGAGGGTAATATTTCTGGTGGATCTTGACAAGTGGTGTCAAGTATATCGCATCGAAAGCAGGAAATATATCAAAATTTTCATGACAGATAGAATCAAAATCAACGAATCTATCTAACATGATTTTCTTGTTACAGATTACTGAATTATACTTGCTCTTTGCGGCGGGGCTCCAAAAGAGCGAGTCATCGAGCTCAGTCCGTGCCTTTTTGCTCGATGAACCAACAACTCCTTTTTCTCTTAACATCTGATGTCATGGACTTTGAAGACCAACGCCTTGTAGACGCGTAAGGTCCTCCCACGGTGGTTTTGATGCGTATTTTTTCAGACATCTTGGGGAAAGTCGTTTTAGAGATTTGGGGAAATATAGAGATTTTAACCATGAAAAATTTGAAAATGAAATGATTTAGGGCATGATTGAAGGTTTTATGGATTTTTTTGAGATATTTTGGACAGAAATCAAGGTTTTTTTTTATAGAAAGCTTAGGGGTTTTTCAAAAATGGCGTGGAAACTGAAAAATCCGAAAAAACTTTTTATAGAATCGCGATTCCAGTCGACTAGGTATGGGTACTAGTTGACTGGGTACTTCATAATTTGGGGATTTTTCGACATACTAGTCGACTAGATCAGCAATCAACTGGGTAAACTGGCAGAGATACATCAGTTGACTTGGTGAACCATACCACTCGACTGGGTAAACCATACTAGTCGACTCGGTGAACCATACTAGTCGACTGGGTAAGCCACCAAAATTTCAAATTTTGGCTCCAAACAGTGTCTTGTAGTACCGATCGACTGGATGTTTTGTACCAATTGACTAGTAAAATAATAAGTGGGATACCAGTCGACTGGGGTCAATCTATTAGTCGATTGAGTTTTTCAGAAAACTTAAAATTTTGAGCTCTAACTTAAAATTTTTACACGAAATTATTTATCTATGCCATCCTGAGTGAGAGATATATTAAATAAGAGTTAATACTTATTCACTAGATGTCAAATATGCCTATAATGAATGTTGATGCAATTAGACATACATTTTATCATAGTCTGTTAGGCCCATCAATAGTCTAATCTTGCAAAAGTTTTCTTCACTTAAGGGTTTTGTAAGAATATCAGCTATTTGATCTTCTGAAGGAATGAATTCTAGTCTAATTTCTATATGTTTGGTTCTAGAATGCTGAATAAGGTTTTTGATCAAGTTGATAGCACTAGTGTTATCACAATGAATTGGTATATCTTTAAAGGTCATGCTATAGTCTTCTAATTGTTGTTTCATCCATATCACTTGTGCACAACAACTTTCAGCTACTACATATTTCGCTTCTGCAGTTGAACGTACAACCGAATTTTATTTCTTGGAAAACCAAGAGGTTAACATTGCACCTAAGAATTGGCATGTTCCACTAGTGCTTTTTCTATCTAGTCTATAACCAGCAAAGTCAGCATCTGAATATCCTACAAGCTTGAAAGTTGATTTTCTAGAATACCATAATTCTAGGTTTTGAGTCCCTTGTAGATATCTAAGGATTATTTTTATTGCAATTACATGTGATTTCTTAGGATTAGCTTGAAATCTAGCACACATGCATACACTAAACATTATATCAGGTCTACTTGCAGTTAGATAAAGTAAAGCTCCTATCATGTTTCTATAAGTTTTAGTGTCTACATACTTACCTTCCTCATCTAGGTCAAGTTTTGTAAAAGTGCTCATAGGAGTGTCAATTGACTTTGAGCTTTCCATCTCGAACCTCTTTAATAGGTCCTCAGTGTACTTTGATTGATTAATGAAGATGACTTCTTTTAATTGTTTGATTTGTAGTCCAAGAAAGTAGGTAAGCTCTCCCATCATACTCATTTCAAATTCACCTTGTATATACTTAGCAAACTCTTAACACATAGATTTATTAGAGGCACCAAATATAATATCATCAACATATATTTGGACTAATAGTGTGTCATTTTTGTGAAGAGAGTTGTGTCTATTTTTCTTCTTGTAAAATCATTTTCAAGCAGCAATGCTCTTGGAGCTTACTTCAACCTATAGAGAGTTTTAGAAAGCTTATAAACATGGTTTGGAAGACAAGGATTTTCAAATCCAAGAGGTTGCTCAACATACACCTCTTCTTCTATAAATCCATTTAAAAATATGATTTTTACATCCATTTTAAATAGCTTAAATTTATTAAAGCGTACAAAGGCCAATAACATACGAATAACTTCTAATCTAGCTACAAGAGCATAGGTCTCATCAAAGTCTATTCCTTCTTCTTGATTAAATCCCTTAGCAACTAGTCTAGTATTGTTTCTAGTTATTATTCTATTTTCATCCATTTTATTTCTAAATACCTATTTAGTTCCTATTATAGTGTGATTCGTTGGTCTAGGAACTAGATTCCATACTTTGTTTCTTTCAAATTGATTTAATTCTTCTTGCATAGCATTTATCCAATCAACGTCCTTCTCGTCTTCTACAAAAGTCTTAGGTTCTACTTGAGATAAATAAGCTACACAATTGCAAATATTTATAATAGAGGAATGAGTTTTTACCCCTTGTGAAGGATCACCTATCACTTGATCGATTGGATGATAATTTACATATCTCCAATCTTTGGGAAAACTTTCTTCTTATTGACTTGTAGATAGTTGATCAAGATTGTGAGTGTTTACCTCTTGATTTAATTGAGGTTCACTCTCATTCGGGTTAACAATGGGAGTAGGTGTTTCTATCCTTGGAATGAAATCTGCATCATCATTAAAAGAATCCACTCTACTACTAATTGGATTAGACTTATCAAAGGCTAAATGTATGGATTCTTCAATCACTAGAGTTCTCTTGTTAAAGACTCTATAAGCTTTACTAGAGGTTGAATATCCTAAGAATATCCCATCATCGGTCTTTGAGTCAAATTTACCCAAGTTAGTTTTATTGTTATTTAGGATAAAGCATTTACAACCGAAAGCACGAAAATAAGAGATATTAAGCTTTCTACCTTTCCATAATTCATGTGGAGTATTATTTAGCATAGGCTTAATTAATACTCTATTTAAAACATAGCAAGAAGTGTTTACGACTTCCACCCAAAAATATTTTGGCAAACTATTTTCATAAAGCATTGTTCTTGAAAATTCTTCTAGAACTCTATTTTTCCTCTCAACAACTTCATTTTGTTAAGGAGTTCTAGGTACTGAGAAATTGTGATCAATTTCATTTTCATCACAAAATTATGAAACGCTTTAGTTTTCAAATTCCTTTCTATGATCACTTCTTATACTTGATATAAAAATTCCTATTTTATTTTGAACCATTTTACAAAAGTTCACAAATCCTTTGTAATCAATAAAAATAACAAAGGTATATCTTGAATAGTCATCAACAATAACAAGAGCATATTAATGGCCACCTAGACTAATGGTACTTATTAGACCAAATAAGTCCATATGCAAGAGTTTCAATGGTTTAGTAGTCGAGACAATATTTTTTTTATTTAATAGAAATTCTTGGTTTTCCCATTTGACAAGCATTACACACTTTGTCTTTTTCAAATTTGATTTTTGGAAGTCCAATGACTAAATCTTTTCTTGAAATGATTTTAAGCAAATCTATATTCACATGGCCAAGTCTTGTATGCCATAGCCATGGGTTTTCACTAAAGGCATAAAAATATTTTTCATTTTTCGAATGCAAATATTTTAAATCAACTATATAGACATTTTCGTGTCTATTACCAACAAACTTGATCTTGTTACTTTTGATGTCTATAATTAGACAATGAGAGGTTTCAAATATGACTTTGTTACCTTTGTCACATAGTTGACTAATACTATGCAAATTTGGCTTAAGGCCTTGCACATACAATACATGATCAATGGTTGAGAAATCATTACCAACTTTTTCATGCCCGATGATCTTTATCTTTGTGTTATCTCCAATGGTGACATGTCCACCATCCCTTAGAGTTAGCTCTTTGAACATACTTTGATCACCGGTCATATGCTTTAAGCATCCACTATCAAGGTACCAATAGTTACCTTTTTTCTTGGTGTGGAGACATATCTACATTACACAATGATACACAATTGCACTCTTAGGTACCCAAAATTTCTTGGGTCCTTTGGGATTAGTCCTAGAAAATACATATTATTTCTAGGATACACATGATGGTGATTCCTACGATGTGCATGTGTAGTGTGCAAGTTATGAGTATACATATTATCTCTAGGATGCACACGATGGTTACTCCTAGGATATGTATTTTTTGAATGATTATTTCTAGCATGAGCATACATATAAGCATGAGTATTTCTAGGATGCTTAATTCTAGTATATGCATTAAAATTTAAATTCACATTCTTAGACCTACTAGCATATATTGAAGGAGTACTTTTAATCTTGCTAGAGGTCTTGCAAGTGGAGAGTTCATTCAAACATGTTGTTTTCATTAACAAAATCTTTTTTGACCTTTGCTTGCCCAATGGAGAATAACCCAAGCTGGATTTTCCCTCATTCAATCTTTGGCTAGATAGCACTTCATCTAGCTTTTCTTTTCCAAGCATAAGTCTAGATATGGTGCCATTCAATTCCAATATTTTCTTCTTTAAATTTTCATTTTCATTTTTTAGAAAATCTTATGAAGAATCATAAAGCATGGAAGATAGTTTTTCTTTTTCTTCTTTTAAGCCTTTCGTCTCTTTGGAAAGAGATGAAACTTCCTTTTTTAGGATGATATTCTTATAATCAAATTTCTTCAATTCTCCATTCATCTCATTTATAACTTCAATTAACTCTTCACTACTACTAACAATGTTATTATTAGAAAAAGGAAGAATTTGATACCTCATTTTCGTCATTGATTGCCATCAAGCATAGGTTGGCAATCTCCTCGTATTCGATCTCATTGTCCGAAGATTATTCTTCTTCATCATCACTCTATGTGGTTGCAATCATAGCTTTCTTTTTGAAGCTCTTATATTGTTTGCTTGTTTTTGGGCAATCGGCCTTGATGTGGCCGACTTTCTTGCAACCATAACACATAAGAGGTTCCCTTTTTGGAGTGGAATCCCTTGTGTAAGGTTTCTTGCTCTTTTTTAAGAACTTGTGAAACCTTTTCGTGATTAAAGCCATCTCACCATTTTCTTTGCTGCTCTCATCCTATTCTTCTTTCTTTTCCTCTTTGTTTCTTGTAGAGGCCTTGAGAGCAATCATATTTTTTTTTTCTCATCATCATTGACAACGGGATTCATTTCCTCAATAGTGATCCAAGAAGTGTTTCGACATCAAGCTTGTCGAGATCTTTGGCCTTTGTGATGGCCATCTTCTTTGCTTTCCAAGTGGATGGCAAAGACCTTAAAATCTTCCTTGTTAGTTCAAACTTCTCAATGTTCGTACAAAGCTTTAAGCCATTAACAATAGTGGTGAAACGTGAGTGCATTTGAGAAATTGTTTCATTAGGAGACATTTTGAAAGATTCATACTCGGACACTAGCATATAGATTTTTTATTTTTTGACTTCGCTAGTGCCCTCATATGTAACTTGTAGTGTGTCCCAAATCTCCTTAGCCGAAACACATACAGAAACTTTATTTTACTTAGAAATATCTAAAGCACAATGTAAAATACTAGTGACTCTATTATTTAGAGACATCATTCTACAATCCTTTTCATTGAATTCGGTTTTGAGTTTAGGTATTGTATGATTGATTTCTCCAATAGTTATTTCCTATGTAGGAATTCTAGGTTATTCCTCAATGACTCTTTGATAAGTGCTTAAATAGTCATATTTAAGCCCCTTAATTTACATTAGTTAGGTTCTTTATTCATCTATTTATATGGATTTTACTTCATTTTCGTGTTTTATGTGTTTTTCACAAGATTTGGATAAAAAGGTAATAATTTGGAGCTTTTAGGAGCAAAAGTCAAGTTATATCATCCAGCAAGGTGTGCTCGAGCGCACTTCCCTTGAGATCGAGTGCACAAGAGCACGAGCGCACTTGAAGAAGGCTCGAGCGCACACTTGCGCTCGAGTGCATACCGCATACGCTCGAGCACAATCACTCTAGAGGCAGTAGAACCAAAATTGGAAAGAAGTCTTCCGACTCCAAAAAGGAATTAGGGTTTCGGGACGCCATGAAGACCCTATAAATAGCCTTGTAAAACACATAACACATACATTTTGTTCTAGATTCGAAGTAGAGAGAGGAATTGACAACTTGTCTCCCGAGTCTTCTTCGGTTTTAGTTTTCTATTTTTATTTAATTATGTCTAGGGCTCGATTGAAGACCTAGTTATGCTTTACCACATATTAATTCATTGATTATCTTTGCTATAGCCTTGTTAGAATATTTGACTTGATTAATACCTATTTATATTTACATTCCTCATATGTATGAGTTTGATCAACGTATGCATATGGTATGGATAGGTTAGTCGAATCAATTTGGATGACCGAGTCCTGGGTTCGACATTAGTAACAAGGGATATCTTATCCGGATTCCCAGGTTAATCAACATGGGAAACCGGGAGCGGACCAAGCCCTAGGTCCCGTGTGGTTGCCAATCTCCACAGCCCTCATGCTCTCTTAAGGAACAACTCAGTATACACCCATGCTGAATCCCTTAAGAGAGAAAATAGTTAGAGTATACGCCATGCCTAACTCGTTGCATAGGGAGATCAATAGCCTAAGGTGTGGGCCAAGCCTTTAGGTTGGCAACCATTAGATATTCATGATAAGGCTAAAGCACTGAAACTTTAGCAAGTGGGAAAGTATAATTAGTGGTGGATATCGTAGCCCTATGATCTCATTACTGTTATTTACTCACAATCAAACTGTTATTTCTCTTTTAACTTGAAGAAACTAATTCAAAATAGAAATTCACCAATCCTTGTGGAAATGATCTCGTACTTGCACACTATGCTACCACAGACCTTGTGCACTTGCAAGTAAAACTAGAACGGTTATTCGCTTAATTATTTAGGTAGATAATCGTCCAACAAGTTTTTGGCGCCGTTACCGGGGATTATGCTAAAATTTCTTTTTAGAATTAATTTCTCATTCAATTTAATTATTGTTATTTCCTTTTTAATCTATTCCATTCTTAATTGTTATCTCTAACCTTTTTTTTTTTAAAACCCTAATCAATTTCTCTTTCTCTATTTCAGGTACTCCAAGAGAGCCTTCTCTGCCACTTGTGATCGAGCACAATTGAGGCAGAGAGTAATCCGAGCAGCAGTATTTGACCGCTGCACTCATATATCTGCCACTGATTCATGCATGGACGACGGTCCAAGAATCCAATAATCCTTCCTTTTGATCTCGAGCTTGAGAGGTCTATCTGACAAAGGTTTAGGGATAACTCAGAAAAGGTAGGAGAAGGAAGTAAGGAAGAGACACCACCAATGGCAGAGCAAATAGCTGAACAACAACCACCTGAGTGGAGGCCGATGAAGCAATCCTTCATCCCGCAGAACCTTGAACAACCTTCATGCATTGCGTATCAACCTGAGGCAGAAGGAAACTATTACATATCCCCGCAGATACTCAGTGCACTAACTCACTTTAGGGGTACACCTAATGAGGATCCACATTTGCACCTTCGAGAGTTCTTCGACCTCTGCAAGTTCCAGCACATCCAAGGCCTAGACCAAACAAGGAATAAGGTTAATTCTTTTCCCTTTTTCCTTAAAAGATAATGTTAAATTATGGTATAATTCTTTGCCTATAGTTTCCATCCACACTTGGGAGGAGTTGGCGAGTAAATTTCTAAGAAAGTTCTTCCCAACCCAGAAGATAAGGCAAATGAGGAAAGAAATACAATCCTCCCAACAAAAGGATGGAGATCTGTTCTTCGAGGCCTGGGGACACTTCAACGAGCTACTACTCAAGTACCCACACCACAACCTGCCCCAAGACGAACTGGTACAAGCCTTTTACGAAGGTTTAGGTGATTCTCACAAAAACATTGTTGATTTAGGTTGAGAAAGGGTGCTGAGGGAAAAGAGCAGCGAAGAGGCAATGAAACTTTTCGAAACCCTGAGAGAACACACATAACAATTCTCCTCCCGAGGTAGACATCTAACCAAAAGTAAGGGTATGTATGAGGTAAGCTTAAACGGAGGATCATCTCCTCAAATGGCCGCAGTAGAAAGAAAACTTGACCTATTAGTTAAAGCCATGGCCACTCAAAACACCTCCACTAACCCGTCTGTTGCACCACTACAGGTATGTGCTATTTGCTCACAGTTTAATCATAATACTAATATGTGTCCTCTATATTCTGCAGATTATGAGCAAGCCAACTTTGTGGGACCAAATAATTATCCGTCGAAGAACAACCCCTATACCAACACATACAACCCTAGTTAGTGGTATCACCCGAACTTCTCATAGAGCAACAACCAAAACAGTCAAGAGCAGCAAAGAAATTTCCAACCAGCAGCTCAATCTGCTCCTGAACCAAAGAAAAACGACCTCTAAAGCCTTGTGAGGCAACTAGCAACTCAGCAAAAACAAATCCTGAATATACATGAACAATTCATGGAAGAGTCAAGAAAATTTTGGACAGAAATGAGGCAAATCACTGCCAAACAAGATCAAGTCATTCAAGGACTAAAGGTACAAATGGGATAGTTGGCCAAGAAATTAAGTAGCAGAAAGCAAGGAGAGCTCCTGGCCCAGCCACTACCTAATCCAAGAGGACACCAGCAGCTGAATGCATAACGACCTTAAGAAGTGGAAAGGTCATCAGTACCAACGAGCCTACACAAGTATCTCTAGACCAAACCTCTGCATCTAAGGTAAGAGAGATAGAAAAGGTAAATACACCTCCACCCTTCCCTCAAAGGTTGGTGAAGCCTAAAAATGAAACTAAAATGATTGACATATTTGAAACCTTGAAAAAGGTAGAAATAAATATTCCTTTATTAGAGGCAATAAAACAACTACCTGCTTATGCTAAGTTTTTAAAAGATTGTTGCACTAACAAACGATAGTTTCAGGAGCATGAGACGGTAGCCTTGACCGAAGAGGTAAGTGCTATATTATTGAGAAAGTTACCACCTAAACTAAAAGATCCTGGTAGCTTCACTATTCCTTGCAGGCTAGGTGACCAGCTTTTTGAGCACGCATTATTAGATCTAGGAGCAAGTGTCAATTTGCTACCTTACAGTGTATTCGAGACACTAGGTTTGGAGGAGCTTCAACCAACCTCCATTACATTAAAATTGGCTGACAGAAGCATCAAACAACCAAGAGGAATCCTCGAGGATGTTTTGGTAAGAGTAGGTAAATTTATTTTACCACTTGATTTTATTGTATTAGACATGGAGGAATGCCATATGCCTGTACCACACCCTATCATTTTAGCTAGACCATTTATGATCACTACTGACACAAACATTAATGTAAAAAGAGGCATTGTCACAATAAGAAGAGTAAATGTTGAAGAGATAGAATTTAAAATCTTTAATACACTGGACTCCACAAACACTAATGATAAGTGTCATAATGTAAGCTTCCTACAAGGTATTGATGAGAAAATTGCTAAGGCCCATTACGCAGTTCCATTGGAGACCATTCCCAACCAAGCTGACATGAGATTGGACGTTAAGCCAGAAGATGATAATGTGATTAAAGATATCAAAGGGGCTGTGCACATCATCAAGAACACACCCAAGCGTTCAAGTAAGTATAATCCTCAAGATAAAAATCGTGCACTTACTAATACCATGTCTCCATATTTCATTGACTAGGTACCAAAATGGGAGACAAAGCAACTATCAATGGAACTCAAACCACCGGATGGGGGCCCTAAGTACCTCCTTCAAAGGACGTAGCCTTAAAAGCTACCATAGAGAGCACTTGAGCAAATTTCACTTGCATAACAAAGGGTTCAAGTGCCTCTATCGAGGTTAGTGGTACTGAGGCCACTACAAGCTGGTACGACTGTATGGTTCTTACCGTTATTTTAATTCATTTCTTTATATTAAACTCTTTTTACTATTAGCAAATTTCTACCTTGTGATCGAGCGCACTCCACATACGCTCGCGTGCCACCTCGCCCTACATTGCGCACAAGCGCATTACCCCTCGCACATGCGCATCAGTACGATCGAGCGTAGTGCACACTAGGGGCAGAGTAGCCACATGATGGTTTCTTAAAACACTTGTCTTGCCCATTTTCTCCATTACGCTCAATCACAAGCTATTTTCTCCTTGTTCGCACTCACGCCTTCTCCAACTCTAAAGAAGCATTACCAACTCACCATGACCCTTAATACCACTCTAAAAATCACTGCTCACACCACCACAAACCTCCTTCATCCCGTTTACATACGTTAAAACCCATCCCCTTCCTTGTTCACAACCACCTCAAATCCACACGGTAGGCATTTTAAATTGTTTTCTAAATATCACGAGCACACACCAGTTTCTTTACAATATTTTTCTCCTCTTATATGCTATTCTGTGTGTTGATGGAATTTTTCTTGTTTACAAGAGGCAGGGGCCATCTTTGGATACTATACACAAGCTTCGTATATTTGGTGCACATCAACTGTTTGCTAAATTGCCTAAGCGAGAGCGCTCAAGTGCCCAATATCTACGATCGAGTACACTACCCCTTTTGCGATCGAGCACACAGAATCTACGATCAAGCGCAATTTTGACAGTAACACAGATCCGGATTCTGAAACATGGTTTCCACATCTCGTGCCTCTAGTAGTTGCCATCATTCATCTCAACCCAATTTTGAACAGCATGAAATACTGTTCAAGACAACATTTAACGTAGAAGAGGACTTCAAGACTTTGGACGCCACAAGATGGGTGGTCCAAGAATTCAAGCACCGGGGTCTCAAGCGACTATTCAAGCCTGTCTACTCAACGGCATACACACGATTTGTGGTTAGTTTCTACGAGAACCTGACCTATGACTGCACCAGACCAGAGATTTTATCTTTCTCGGTCCAAGGCAGGTTTATAGAGTTGACCACCGCTGACATAGTCGGCTCTCTACACTGTTGCGATGAGTCCCCACTAAAGGAGTAGCCCGAATTGTTTCCTCTCCCACACATCGTTGAGGACATGTGTGTGGGGCAATATGCTGACCGCCACAACAATGCAGGGAGCTGATCGAGGTTACCTCCCTGTCTATGGTTCGTTGATTCAGTCCTGCGGCATAATGTGTGCTCTTTGGGGAATAAGACACAAAGGTAGGATCAGTTCTTACAGGCTCTCTACACCTTTCACTAAGGTTACTGGAACTCCATCCCAGCGGTCATATAGAGTCAGATACACAAGTTCTGGGATGGGGTGCATAACTGACAGATGACCTGTTGGTATTTATCTAAGGTTTGCATAGGTCCAACCATGGTTCAAAGATTGTTAAAGTCTAAATCAAGGTTGGAAGATTAAAGTTCACCAAGTTAGAATACTGTACACATGTGTGTGCATCAATTTGGAGCAAGGGAAGGCCATGCGCACTAGTGTGCACACTTCTGCACACAAGCAGAAGGGTGTGCGCGCAGCAGCAAAAGGGAGTAGCATCAGGTCAAGGCATAGTGCACCTACTCTAGGGTGTGCCTCCTAGCATGCACACCATCAGGTCTGCACCAGCACGCATGCCCAGCATTGCACCGCCTAGGCATACTGCTGCACACATAGGCAATATGCATAAGGACCCTCTTAGGTGCATGTGTGCAAGGTCAAAGCGCATAGCACCACTTAGGAAAGTTATGAAGGTCCATGATTAAGTGATGATCTTGATCAAAGGGTGAGGATTGAATCTCAAGAATGACCAAGAAGTGGATGGCTATAAAAGGGGTTTCCTAGCCTCATTTTTCATTATTAGAAACACACAAGTTTGTGACATTGTGAGATCAATTGTAAACACATAGAGAGAATTGTGTAAGAGTGACAAACATAAGAGGGACTCTTTATAAGTGAGGCTGGTTGTAAAAGATAGAGAAGTCTAGATTAGAAAGAGAGCATTGTTAGTTCTCGTCTTCTTCCTTTATTCTCTTCTTGGTTTCTTCAAGAACATTGTGGTTTCTTGAAGGGGATTGATGTAACTTGTAAGAACCATTTGATTTAGTGCAGAGATTTCAAAGGAATTCACGAGGACGTAGGCACATTGCCGAACCTCGATAACAAATTGTTTGTCTTCTTTCTTTCTTTGATTTTCTGTTCTTGTGTTCGATTGCTATATTTCTTTCTACAAGTCATTCTAGACTTGGGTGTTTGGAAGATCACCACCTGACTATCTTGTCAAGGTGATTTCTAACAGTGGTATCAGAGCTGCACAGTTGGGTATTAGAGCAAAGAACAAGAAGGTGACGAAGCCAAGACTCCAAGAATCAAAGATCAACTTCTTGGGTGATTCAAGAACGGTGTAAAGATCAAGATCTGATCGTGTTCTTGGGGTAAATTCAAGAACAGTATTAAGATCCATCTTCAATCGGTGTTATTGAGGTTGAAGAAAGCATTTGTGGGTGGTGCATAAATCAGGGATCTTGTCCGCAAAAGATGGCTTCAAATTTCTGTGTTGAGAAGTTTGATGGAAAGGGAGACTTTGCCCTTTGGAAGCAGAATATCAAGGCGGTTCTAATGCAACAAAAAGTGGACTTGGCTATTGGAGAAGATGATGTTTTTCCAGCAAGTTTCACAGAGGACCAGCGGACTGAGATGAAGAAGATGGTTTACAGCACCATTTTCTTGCACATGTCGGATAGTGTTACAAGGGAGTGCGGAGACTCGGAGGATCCAACTGTCATATGGAAGAAACTAGATGAGTTGTTTCTTACCAAAACTCTCCCTAACAAGATTTATCTTCTTAAAAGAATCTTTGCCTTTAAAATAGATGCTAGTAAAGAGTTGCAATATAATCTTGATGTCTTTAATAAGCTAGTTCAAGATTTGAATAGCTGTAGCATTATTTTTTTGGATGAACAATTAGTTGTTATCTTGTTAAATTCTCTTCCTAATTGCTTTGATAATTTGATTAATGCTATTGAGCATGGAATGGATACTTTAACAAAGGAGATTGTGATCAATACCATAAGGGCACATGATTTCAAGGCCAAGATGAATGAGACATCAAGTGGAGATGGGCTATTCGTAAGAGGAAGGCCAGCAACTCATAATGGCAGTAGCAACCATTGGAACTACTGGGAGAAATCGAGAGGTAGAAGGCAGAACCATGGGAGATCTCATTCCAAGACAAGACTTAGAGGAGGAAAGAGATGCTTCTACTATAACAAGGAGGGCCATTTCAAGAAAGATTGCAAGAAGAGGATGTGGGATGAGAGGAGAAGCCACACCAACAATGGAGAGGCTTTAGTTGCCAAGGGAGAACAGCAAGATGATGTGCTTGTTGTGTGCTCAAATGTGAGCAGGAGGCAAGGCAGCGAAAAGTGGATTCTTGATTCTGGGTGCACTTATCACATGTGCCCTCACAAGGAATGGTTCAAGAATTTCAAGGAGATCAATGATGGAATGGTCTTCTTGGGGAATGACAATTCTTGCCAAGTGAGAGGGATTGGAGACATCCAATTGAAGATGTTTGATGGAGTCACAAGGCTGCTACGAAATGTGAGGTATCTTCCAGATTTGAAGAGAAATTTGATCTCATTGGAGCAGCTGGATTCCATGGGGTATACATACAAAGTAGAAGGAGGAAAGATCAAGGTGGTCAAGGGATCTTTGGTAGTGATCCAGGCAACAAGAAACGATGGACTCTATGAGATGATCGGAGAGACAGAAATCAATGATCAAGCAGCAAGCTTGATAGCTGAGATGGATAAGGCAGCCCTTTAGCACACTCGCTTAGGACACATGAGCAAAAAGGGCCTGCAAGTTCTTAGCAAAGATGGTCTACTTGGTGGTGACAAAGTAGAGAAATTGGATTTCTGTGAGAGTTGCATTCTTGGGAAGCAACACCAGGTCAGCTTCAACACCGGAGTGCACAAATCTAAGGGGATTCTTGACTACATTCATTCGGACCTTTGGGGACCAGCAAGGACACCAACACAAGGAGGTAAAATTTTCTTTCTGTCTTTAATTGATGATTATTTAAGAAGAATGTGGGTTTATTTGCTTAGGAATAAATCTGATGCCTTGAATAAATTTGTTGTGTGGAAAAAGTTACTGGAAACTCAAACGAGTAGAGTAGTTAAGGCTTTACAAACCAATAATGGCTTAGAATTTTGCAATAAGGATTTTGATAAATTCTGTGAATTAAATGGCATTCTAAGGCATAGAACGGTTGTAAAAACACCTCAGCAAAATGGAGTTGCTGAAAGAATGAATAGAACCCTTATAGAAAAGGTTAGGTGCATGCTAATAGGATCCGGGTTACCAAAATATTTTTAGGGAGAAGCTATGGCTACAGCTGCATACTTGATAAATAGATCACCCTCTAGAGCGTTATAGCTTAAAACTCCCATGGAGATGTGGAGTGGAAAACCCCCTGAATTAAACAACCTTAGGACTTTTGGGTGTGCTACATATGCACATCAAAAGGAGGATAAACTTAGCCCAAGATCTAGAAAATGTTTATTTCTAGGATATGGTGATGGGGTTAAGGGATATAGGTTGTGGTCCTTAGAAAAGAAGGGCATGAAACAGATTATAAGTAGGGATGTTATTTTTAATGAATTATTATTTCCCTACTTGGAGAAAACTAACCCTACATGGGCTAGTGAGCAAACCAGTCTGGAAGTTGTGGAGTATCGCATCAAGGAGAACTCGGTTCAGGTAGAGCAAATAAGGCAAGAGGGTTCGGATTAGGTAGAGCCCTTGGATGAAGGCCAAGCTCAAGAAACTCAAGAAGAGGCTGAACAAGAAGAGGTTAATGCAGCAAGTCAGAATGACTACCAGCTCATAAGAGACCGGGAACGAAGGGTGGTTAGACCACCTTTGAGATATGGGTTTGCGGATGCTAATGTAGCAGCTCCTTGGATAGAATGAGAGTTTGAACTAGAAACTTACACGGATGCTATGGAGTGTAAGGATTTGTCAAAGTGGCAGCTGGCTATGGAGGAAGAAATGGACTCTTTGATGAAAAACAACTCTTGGGAGCTGGTGCCCAAACCAGAAAAACAGTGAGTTGTGGATTGTAGATGGCTCTACAAGATCAAAGAAGGGAATACTCCAGGGGATGAAGTTTGATATAAAGCTAGGCTGATAGTGAAGGGGTTCACACAAAAAGAACGCATAGATTTTACCAAAATCTTCTCACCAGTTGTGAAGTACAAGACAATACGGATAATGTTAGTATTAGTGGTCCAATTTGATTAAGAAATCGAGCAAATGGATGTGAAAACAACATTCTTACATAGAGAGCTCGATGAGACCATTTTCATGAGGCAACCCGAAGGCTATGAGGAAGGAAGGCAGGGAGAGTTAGTGTGCAAATTGAAGAAGTTTCTCTATGGCCTGAAGCAATCATCTCAGCAATGGAACAAGAGGTTGATTCCTTTGTAATCAGCTTGGGTTTTATAAGGAGCTACTATGACTCGTGCTTGTACTATAAAGGGCAGAAGCTTGAGGAAGTGGTGATCATCCTCATCTATGTTGATGACATGTTGCTAGTTGGGAGCAGTATGGAGAGGATAAAAAAATTAAAGACTCAACTCAATGAGGAGTTTGAAATGAAGGATCTTGGCCATGCACAAAAGATCCTTGGGATGTGTATCATCCGGGAAAGGGATAGAAATAAATTGAAGATCTCTCAAACTTCTTATATAGAGAAGATGATATCTAAATTCTCTATGGAAGATACCAAACCAGTGAAGGTTCTCCTTGCTGGTCATTTCAAATTCTCCAGTGATCAATGTCCAAAATCGGAGGCGGAGAAGAAGGAAATGGAGAAAGTCCCTTACTCTAGTGCAGTTGGTTCTGTTATGTACACCATGGTAAGCACTAGACCTGACATTGCTCATGCAATGAGTATTCTTAGCAGGTTTATGAGTAATCCTGGAAAAGAGCATTGGCTTGGGATGAAGTGGTTGCTAAGGTATTTAAAGGGAAGTCCAGGAGTAGGGCTGGTGTATAAGAAGAGGGGTAATGTCGTTTGCCTTAAAGGGTTTGCAAATTCAGACTATAGAGCAGACCGGGATAAAAAGAGATCAATTACCTCCTACTTCTTCAACTTAAATGGATGTTGTGCAAGTTAGAAGGCTTAATTGCAACCAGTAGTAGCACTCTTAACAACCGAGGCTGAGTACATAGCAGCTATGGAGGCCATTAAGGAAGCTATGTGGTGCAAAGGGTTACTTGAAGAGTTGAAGGTACTGGATGAGTAGGTTGTGGTGTTTTCGGATAGTCAAAGTGCCTTGCACTTGTGTAAAAATCCAGTGTTCCATAAGAGGACAAAGCATATGGATGTTCGGTATCATTTCATTCGGGAAAATGTTATGAAATGATGCATCCATGTGGACAAGGTTGCCACGGAAGAAAATCCTGCAGATTTGGGTACTAAAGTTCTATCTCTAAGTAAGTTCAATCATTGCCTTGGACTACTTAGAGTAGGAGTCGATAAATGACTCATGATGAGTTTGGATCCCTGAGCTTTCTGCACAATGGTTCAGGTTTAAACACTTAGACAAAAGTAGAGATTGTTGGTATTTGTCTAAGGTTTACATAGGTCCAACCATGGTTCAAATATGGTTAAAGTCTAAACTAAGGTTAGAGGATTAAAGTTCAGCAAGTTAGAAGACTGCACACATGTGTGTGCATCAATTTGGAGTAAGGGAAGGCTATACACACTAGTGTGCGCACTTCTGCACACAAGCAGAAGGGTGTGCGCACAGCAACAGAAGGGAGCAGCATCAGATTAAGGCGCAGCGCACCTACTCCAGGGTGCACCTCCCAGCATGCACACCATCAAGTCCACACCAGCACCGCACCACCCAGGCACACTGCTGCACACATAGGCAACATGCATAAGGACCCTCTTAGGTGCGTGTGTGCAAGGTTAAAATGCACAGCACCACTTAGGAAAGTGATGAAGGGCCATGATTAAGTGATGATCTTGATCAAAGGGTGAGGATTAAATCTCAAGAATGACCAAGAAGTGGATGGCTATAAAAAGAGTTTCCTAACCTTATTTTTCATTATTAGAAACATACAAGTTTGTGACATTGTGAGATCAATTGTAAACACATAGAGAGAATTGTGTAAGAGTGACAAACACAAGAGGGATTCTTTATAAGTGAGGCTGGTTGTAAAAGATAGAGAAGTCTAGATTAGAAAGAGAGCATTGTTAGTTCTCATCTTTTTCCTTTCTTCTCTTCTTGGTTTCTTCAAGAACATTGTGGTTTCTTGAAGGGGATTTTTGTAATTTGTAAGAACCATTTGATTTAGTGCAGAGAGTTCGGAGGAACTCACGGGGACGTAAGCACATTATCGAGCCTCGATAACAAATTGCTTGTCTTCTTTCTTTCTTTGATTTTCTGTTCTTGTGTTTGATTGCTGTATTTCTTTCTGCAAGTTATTCTAGACTTGGGTGTTTGGAAGATCACCACCTGGGCATCTTGTCAAGGTGATTTCCAACACGACCACAGCTAATGCTTAGGGTCTTCCTTTCTCCTTCTTGCTCAGTCATATCTTCAAGAAGAAGGGGATTAGAAGATCCTCTATAGATGGCCCGGTTAGTGACCATCCTTTCTTTGGGAGAGCACAGTGGAGCCTCAGCCAGTGGCACATGCCCCGAGGACCCCGGGCACAGATACCAGCCATCGAGCCTATTGCAGATGATCCGATGGAGGCCGTGCATCCACTAGTGAGCCCTTCATGGGAGGAGGATCAAACAGACATAGGATCCATGGAGTATCAGCATCTCCTAGATAAGCTATCTTCCTTCCGTTGTGAGCTGTCTGACATTCGCCGAGAGGATCATAAGGCAGCCCGTCTGATCCATCAGCGGATCGATGGGTTGAAGGCACAGTTCACATGATAGGAGGTGATGCTGCAGGCTATCCTTGATCGCCTACCTCCTGCACCTAGTACCTCTTCGACTGCACCCACAGACGATCAGCAGTGAGAGATACCTCGTTTGGCTAAAGACGTAAAACTTAGCGCTCATGGGAGGCACCCCAGACATATCCTTTTCATTTTAGTACTTTTCTTTTAGTTATAATTATATTTACATGTCTAGTTGCATATTTTGTTTTCCGGCACAACGTTTGTTTTCCTTTGTCAGGTACTTAGTGCGTGCATCCAGTTCAAGTTTGGGGGTGTATAAAAGCAAGCAAGCAACCTAGTTCTCCATCTCCCAGGTCAGATCTTTCCATGCCACACACATTGGGGACAATGTGCATTTTAAGTTTAGAGGTAGTGGGAGATACTAGATACTATCACACACGCACTTGAAACACATGCACACATTAAAGTCCCAGTTTTTTTTAGGAAGATAAATACATGATCAATGGGTAAAACAAAAAAAAAATTGGTTGATTTAAAAATTTGATAACACTTCATTAGTAAGCTTAAAAGCTAGAACACATAGTCTTGTAATAGGAATTTTACAAAGTTTAGTTACCTACCTCAAGGCACCTAAGAATTCACGAGTTTGATCCAAATTTGCACGAGCACATTTAACACCCATTTGTGTGGGGTATGACATATAATTCTCTTGTATATGTTTCCATAATCTAACTATAATCGGATAACTTGTTGAAAAGAACCCTTTGGCATAAGAAAAATAAATAAAATGTTCATCATGAAAAAAGTGATTAAAAAGCTTATAAAATGATCATTAAAAACTTTCCACTGAGTAACTGGGTAATAATTTGGAGCTTTTAGAAGCAAAAGTCAAGTTCTACCATCCAGCAAGGTATGCTTGAGCGCACCTCCCTTGGGATAGAGCACACTTGAAGAAGGCTCGAGCGCAAGTGTGCGCTCGAGCGCATACCGCATATGCTCGAGCGCAATCACTCCAGAGGCGGCAGAACCAGAATTGGAAAGAAGTCTTCCAACTCAAAAAAGGAATTAGGGTTTCGGGACACCATGAAGACCCTATAAATAGCCCTATAAAACACATAACACATACCTTGTGTTCTAGATTCGAAGTAGAGAGCTTAGGAGAGGAATTGACGACTCGTCTCCTAAGTCTTCTTCGGTTTAGTTTTCTGTTTTTATTTAATTATGTCTAGCATGTTTAGTTTACTTAGTATGTGTAACTAAACTCCTATAGGGCTCGATTGAAGCTCTAGTTATACTTTACCACATATTAATTCATTGATTATCTTTGCTATAGCCTTGTTAGAATATTTAACTTGATTAATACCTGTTTATATTTACATTCCTCATATGAATGTGTCAAATCAATGTATGCTTGTGGTATGGATAGGTTAGTCGAATCAATTTGGATAACCGAGTCTTAGGTTCGACATTAGTAACAAGGGATATCTTATTCGGATTCCCAGGTTAATCAACATAGGAAACCAGGAGCGGACCAAGCCCTAGGTCCCGTGTGGTTACCGATCTCCACAGCCCTCATGCTCTCTTAAGGAACAACTCAGTATACACCCATGTTGAATCCCTTAAGAGAGAAAAGAGTTAGAGTATACTCCATACCTAACTCATTGCATAGGGAGATCAATAGCCTAAGGTGTGGGCCAAGCCCTTAGGTTGGCAACCATTAGATATTCATGATAAGGCTAGAGCACTAAAACTTTAGCAAGTAGGAAAGTATAATTAGTGGTGGATATCGTAGTCCTATGATCTCATTACTATTATTTACTCACAATCAAACTGTTATTTCTCTTTTAACTTGAAGAAACTAATTCTAAATAGAAATTCACCAATCCCTGTGGAAATGATCTCGCACTTACACACTATACTACCACAGACCTTGTGCACTTACAAGTAAAACTAGAACGGTTATTCGCTTAATTATTTAGGTAGATAATCGTCCAACACTCTCCATAGATTGTAATCTTGTCCTTTGACAAAGATTTTCATTCTATTTTTCTAGTAGTTATAATTGGAGCCATAGAAAAAAGAGGTCTAGTGTAGGAATGTCCTTTGGTATAGCTATTTGATGCCATCGAATCAACTCAAGGATTTTAAGCCTGAAATTGAGTACGAAGCTCTGATACTAATTGTAAACTGAGGTTCAAACCTAAGAAGAGGGTGAATTGGGTTTTCAAAAACTTTTGCTAATTACATTACAAGTTTTTAAACGGTTAAATGTACAAAGCACAGAAATGAATAATATGCTTGAAAGTAAAAGAGTTTAAAGAAAAGAAAATGCAAACTCCATTTATAGTGGTTCAACAATATTGGATTCCTTCCGACCCTACGCCCACTCTCTTCAAGGAACCTCCTTGAAGTAATCCACTAAAACTTTAGTCGTACAACTTCACAGATGTTGTACAAACCTTACAACCGATCTCTTCCTCATGGAAGCTACAATGAAGTGTTTAATCCTAAACACTCTAAGTGTTATACCAACTCTTTCCCTTTACAATAAATGAAATTTGTTGTAAAGTAAATGGTTGAGAGACAACAATAAGTGCTTTTACAAATGAACAATATCTCTCTTTCAAGAACAAGCTTGATGAATGGCTCAACAATAAATTTATCACAGCTTTTTGAGAATTAATGAGCTATCTTGTGAATTGAATGTGTTCTCTTCTTGTTTTAAATGATCAATAAAGTGGGTTTATATAGCCTTGAAGAAATATGGCCATTTGACACTGACTTGGTAGGTTTGGGACATTAAATGCTCAATTCTCGTATCTCAAACGGTCATATTTTTGAATTACCAATCGATTGGGTCCTTATACCAGTCAACTGGGTCAAGTGAAAATTTTTCATTTTTTAGGCTAAGGATTGTAACTACCCATCCTGGGTTGGCCACTCCCAAGATAGTGTCATCACATTTTGAAAATTCCAGCACGACAAATATATACAACAATAAAAAATTTATCAACTGCAGTTATTTACATCAATCCTCAACCTTTAACAGGGGAGATACATCATTCAGAATATTTACAAATATTTTTTTTCTCATTAGTTTGAGGATGTGGACCACGTGCTCTTTGCCCTCAAATTAGGCTTCTATTGTAAGATTTTGTATAGGCTTCTCTTGTAAGCTAATTTTTGTTTTCTGTTCTTGCTCTTTGTTATGTCCTGGGTATGCCCAGTGATGCCTGTCAAGATTGCTCTCGGTTTAGGCTTCTCTTGTAAGCTTTTGTGTAGGCTTTATGTGTAAGCTTTTGTTGTGTTAGTGCTTGCTCTCTGTATATCTCCTGGGTATGCCCAATGATTCTTTTGTATATTTTTTATTAATACAAGCTTTATTTACTGATAAAAAAAATCCGTCTGAATCTTAGCTCACCAACTATCTGTCATGCCTGCTGCCTGAAATCATTTAACATTGAGGGATGAGCTTCACAAGCTCAGTGAATTAAATTTACTAGAAGTATTCAATTTGTATAAATAGTCTTTTAATATTTAATCATTTACATCTCATATTACTTTATAATAACATTCTACTATCACTATACATATCATAAGTCTCATTCTCTATCAATCTATTCTTCTTATATATTTGTTCACCTTAAGACCATCAATTATCTCATAATTACCTCATTATGAGGTTCACAGCATATAATCTACCATTTAGATAGTTCTTATCATATCATACTTCCATGTTTCTTTCTCACCATAACTATCTCTCTGTGAGACTCATTCATCTATAAATAAATTTACAAAAACAAAACAACACTTCAGCATTTCAGTAATAAAATCTTTAAAACGGATGCAATGCATGAATTATTATTAGGGAACGTCTTCCCACATGTCGACATGTTATTATCTTAGACTGGCTGCCTTCTCGGTTCTTTTATTTCATTTAGACCGGTCCCCTCCAAGTTCTTTTATTTTCAGCATATACCAACTGTCACAGTTTTCATTTATTTCCAGCATATACCGGCTGTCACAGTTTTTCGTTTAGACCGACCCCCTCTCAGTTCTTTTATTTCATGTACATGCATATGAACAATGATATGAAATATGCATATGAACAATAGTATAAAAACAAGCATGTATTCAGAAATTTAATTTAACTATCCTGTCTTTTCTCAAATTACTATTTGATCAATTTCACTAATTTCTTCTCCTCATATATCACATCAATTTATAAACTATAAATCGTCAAGAATTTCATTTATCACCTTCATTATTAAATCGACTCATTATTCAAATAATATTACTTCTCATATAATAACTTTCCACATATTAATTATACCTATCATACCCATCAAACAACTTTCTTCTATTATCAAATCATAGGTTAATAAGTTATTCAAATATTATCACTATATATTTCATATTTATCTTGATTACTTAAAGTAAATTTAACTCACAACGTAGCACTTAGAGCTACCCGTGGATCATCTCCTTACATTTCCCGCTCCTCTTAGCAATTTCTCCTGGTTACTGATCGTCAACACCCAACATAATATTTATGTTAAAATTTCTAATTTATTCTTCAATTCTTTCATAATTCACACCCTTTGAAAATTCTCACACTGAATTCTGGGAAATTTCATGTATTCTAAATTTCAAAGATAAACTTCACGTTATTACCTTATGTTTTTTCTTAGAGTTTCCCGTGACTCTCTATAAAATTCTCCAGTAAACCCCTTCAAAATTTTACTCTTTCAATCTTTCTTTTGGTACCCCAAGTGTTTAAAGAAATATAGTAGTTTAAATTTTAAATTGAAGAAAACCAAACAAGATTTGGTAAAACTAATAAAATAATTCAATATATATAATAAATTTTTTTACGTGGCACCACTCACCAATTTTTTGCTGTGCAACATGCATGAATTGAAACTTTCTTTGGCAACTCGTGGAGCTAGGTGTTGTCACGTCCAAATTTTTTTTTTTTAGAATTGTTTTATAAAAGTTAAATCTTTCGCATATATGTATTAGTTTAATTCCATGTCATATTTATTAAATTACTTCTTTACCCTTTCTTTATGAATACGGGTATTATAATTCTACCCACCTGACAAAAATTTCATCCCCGAAATTTCCTTACCTAATTCATGAAAGAGGTGGTGGTATTCTTTCCTCATTCTTGCTTCATGCTCCCAAGTAATTTCTTCAACATCTTGGCTTTGCTATAATACTTGAATCAAGGTAATGACTTTATTGCACAAGACTTGTTCCTTTCTGTCTATAATTCTGACTGGTACTTGCATAAAAGTCAAATCTTCTTAAAGTTCTATCGCTTGATTCGAGATACTATGGGATTCATCGTGTAAGTACTTTCTCAAAAGTGAGACTTGAAACAAATTATGTAATTGCTTCAACTCTGGAGAAAAATCCAATCTATATGCTACTAGTCCAACTGTCTCAATCACCTCATATGGCCCCATAAATCTCGGGCTCAACTTTCCTTTCTTTTTAAACCTCAACACACCCTTCCACGGAGATATCTTCAAAAATACCCAATCACCAACTCGAAACTCGAGAGGTCGTCTTTTATTATCAGCATATCCCTTCTGTCTATTATATGCTGCTCTAAGGTTCTCTCTAACCAGTTTGATCCTCTCGGTAGTCAGATCTATCATTTCTGGACCAAATATCTTTCTATCTCCAACTTCTTCCCAACATATTGGAGTTCTACACCTCCTACCTTATAAAGCTTCAAATTGTGTCATCCCAATACTACTTTGATACTGATTATTATATGCAAACTCAATCAAAGGCAAATATGCATCTCAGCTCATTGAGAAACTCAATACGCTTGCTCTCAGCATATCTTCTAGTATTCTGATGATTCTCTATGTCTGCCCATCAGTTTGTGGATTAAAAGTTATACTAAACTGTAATTGCGTACCCATAGCTTCTTGAAAACATCTCCAAAATCTAGAGGTAAATCTAGAATCTCTATATGATACAATACTCAAGGGTACTGATGCGATGAAATTGACACTAGCAAGTGCACTAATCGTTCAAGTAATAAAATGATGAGTAAATATCGTTCCTAATGAGGACTGAGCAAATACTACAGAAATTATGACTCGACTCTTACTGTTATTTGAGCAAATGAATAATTGTCGGAGAAAAAGTTACTAACAATTAACTAAAAGGGGAAAAACAAAATGCAATAGTAAATAACGGAAGATTAGCAAACTTTGGAATGAAGACTCTTATGAACTAACGTGCTAAGGACTCAACTTCACCTAAACCATAATTGACAAGAGTTTTAAATGGACAAGTTTTGTTTAATATGTTTTCCAAGATGGTAGAATCCCCAATAAATTGGTTATCCTTATTCCAGGTCTAACCACAATCTCAAGAATCATTAACTTTGAATATCCATATTCCAGGTCTATTCTAGATTAATTCAAATTAAGAAGCATTAAGTGTTTTTGGATTCCTTTCAGTTAAATCTCCCTATTCGGTTACGATTTAAACGGACCACATGAACTTCCTAAAATCCCTATTCGGTTACTCCTATTCCATTCATGGCATGTTTTACCCTGGCCTTTGCATAGATAACAATCCAATATCATATTTATTAGTTCAACCATTCATAAAAGCATGGCTTCTCTATTCGACACATCACCATGCCCAAAGAAGGAATCAAAATAATAAAAAGCATTAAGAATAATAAAACACACTCTTTGAAAAACGTATTAAATTACACTCGTCCAAACAACAACTCAAGATATAGGTTTAGGATCCATCTATCCTTAACACAAAAATATCTACTCCATAATCATGTTCAAATAACCCATGTTCATATTATAAAACATCAACATAGATAGAATAGAAGAATACAAAATCGGAGAAGAATGATTAAAAGCTTGATGCGTAGCCTCTCGGAGTGTCTCCAAGCCTACTTTCGTGTCTCCTCTACTCCAAATTCTGTTTTCCTTCTTCTCTCTCCTCCCCCCCGTTCTTGTTCAACTAGGATTTTAATTTATAGATTCAAAATTCGTGGGCTGGCGCTGCAACGCAAACATCCCAGCGCTGCAGCGCCAAGACATACAAAAAACCCTAATTCTGGCGCTACAGCTCCAACTTTCTGGTGCTGCAGCGCCAGCTTTCTGTCCAAATCCTCCCTTTTTGTGTCAGCTACCAGCGCTACAGCGCCAACATCCTGGCGCTGCAGCCTTAAGTTTCTGTCATCTCTGTGCATTTTGGTCTTCCAATCCTCTCTAATGCTCTAGCAAGTGTCTGCACAATAAATTTCCATGACTTAGCATTGATAAATCAACTAAAACAACTTATTAGTAAAATAAGATAAACAAAACTCAAATTTCTAAAAACACATGCAACATAATTCTAATGCTTAAGATCAACACCAAAAACGTGCCTAAAAGCGGTATAATAACATGATTTATTCAAAGTTCACACCCCCAAACTTACATTTTTGCTAATCCTCGAGCAAACTAGAACATAATTCTATGCACGCACATCCTAAGAGTGCGAGATGGTTTGATTAGATTTCATATAACATGCCTCAAAGATTGTGTATACATTATAACGCAAGAAAACTTTCCAAATGCTGCAAATGTCTAGAATTTCAAATTTATTGCTAGCCTTATTTTTACATCAAATTCTTCAAACGTGTGTGTGTGCGACACCTTTATAAACTTAATCATCTCGCCACTCTGATCGGTTTATGCAAGCACGTAGGATAATGCCAATCTTTTGAAGTCCATAAGCTTGCTTTTCACACCACTCTCCACTAATGTAGGCCATAACAATACCCGAGATCACCAGGACTTTATTCTGCTTATAACTTTGGCTAAGGTTAAAGTATGGTAAAAGATTGATTTGAGGCTCATATCACCTTAAGCACATCAACCAATAAAAAGTTTAGTTCGAACTTTCCCTTGGTTATCATGGAATACTTCCAATACTTTTGCTCTTGTCACATCTTCTTCTTCTTCTTCTTCTTTTTTTTCGTACGCTTGTACTATAGTAGCACTAGTCTTTGTTTCTGTGTGCATTACTAAAAATATAGCATAGCATGTACATGACGATCAAACACAGCTTTGCCAGCTGCCTATGATAGGCAGAATACAACTTGATCAAATAGTTCATGTGGTAAACCTTTTTGACTTCGATCTTTCCCTTGGTCTTTCTTGATGGGAAATATGTAATACGTATCATAGCCAAGTGAAAACCGCTTTCTCTTTCTCAATCCTCTGTCACCACTTAAGAGAATAGTCCCTTTATTAATCAATGTGCTTATAGGTGAAAGGTGGATAAAATATATATATATATATATATATATATATATATATATTTATTTATTTATTTATTTGAAAGGGAAATAGGTTATATGATTGGGTGACAAAACAATATGTATCCAAGCTCAAAAGGGGAACACTAAGGATAATCACATATCAAGGGTTGGCTAAAATGGCTCAAACTTTCCAAACATGGCCTGGATCCTTTCTTTGGTACTGTACTACCTAGGATTTCGCCTCGAGTGGTCTTCAAACAAGTTCTAGAGTCTAAGAGATCACAAGACTACACTGCTCAAATAAACGCTCTCCGAAACAGTAAGACAACAAAGTGTTTAGGTGTAAGTGCTGATTGAGTTCAAAGAGTTCGATGTAAAATAAATCCAACAAAAAATTCAAGCACACAGACAAACACAAAAAAATTTCAAAATTTCAATGGCTATAATAAAGTCAATCTATTTCTCATCATCGGCAAAATCAAAATCAAACACAAACAACAGAAAACACTCAAATAAAACAAATAGAAAAATAACTAGAAACATGAGCAGTGCACACATTCAGATAAAGTTCCCACCCCCAAACTTAAATAATACATTGTCCGCAATGTATAGAATTTGAATTATAAAGTAAGAGAAGAGAACTCCCCTGATTAGTCGGAGGCCAAATCAATCGTCTTTGTCAATGTCCT
Organism: Bretschneidera sinensis; assembly: GCA_023935145.1. NCBI lineage: Eukaryota > Viridiplantae > Streptophyta > Magnoliopsida > Brassicales > Akaniaceae > Bretschneidera > Bretschneidera sinensis. Next base: position 65,917,857 of record CM043698.1, on the reverse strand, counting down.
CATCCTCATTATCACTGCTACGATCAGGATATGGTGGTAGTGGAGAAATCTTACTTGATTACAAGACATCAACAGCACCCAAAATCACTTGAGATGAGTGATTCTCGGGAGGAATGGAAGCTATCCATGGTAGAAAATGAAAAAGACCTTTAATTATGTGTTACGATGGGAAGGAGAAACGAAATTTCGGTGTTTTGGAAAGGGGAAGTAGCTGGAATTCTAATTTTTGGACTGCCCTAACTGTTGGAGAGCTGGGCATTTAATTCTCTTTGTGCGATCTGGCGCTGCAGCGCTGAATTTCTGGGCTGGATTTTTGGTTTTGAACGATCAGGTCCTGGCGCTGTAGCGCTGAGTTTGTGAGGCTGCAGCGCTGGATTTCTGGGCTGATGCGTGAAATTGAAGGCCTTGGTGCTGCAGCTCCAATTTTCTGGAGCTGCAGCGCTGAATTTCTGTCCTGGCTCCATGTAGAGCTGAAAAATAAACCACACATTTTAAAGCAATAAAAATTTAACTAACAGACAAACCAAACAAAACAAAAAATTAAACACACAAAACAAATTCAAAAGACAATAAAAAAAACAAATTGTTAGTTCTAATTTATAGTCTTTAGCTTGACTTTCTTATTTATGGCTCTTGGAGAATGGTGGTGGACGATTTAGGGTCAAAAGTCCCCGTAATATAGTGCTTCAATCTATGCCCGTTAACTTTGAATGTCTCCTTGTTTTTCTCGTGTCGAACCTCAACGACACCAAAAGGTGAGACACTTATCACGGTGTACGGTCCAGTCCACCGAGATTTCAGCTTTCCCGAAAATATGTGCCTTTTTAGGACTTCCAGCAACTGTTCTTCCATTTTACCTGTCAACGGAGAAGATATTATCATAGGGAAAATATTTTTCTCTAAATAAGCATATTTTAAATGAGCAAGTAAAGTTTTCAATTCAGTTATTATTATTTGTTCTTCTGGCACTTCTTTTCCCATTTCAGACTCCAAGTTCCTTGCTTCTTCTTCGATGATGAGTTTTTCAGTGGTATTAGTTCCCGATTCCATAATGCATTCCTCCAAAGTATCTTCATTTAATGTTTTCTCTTGAAACTCCTCAATGAGGTTATCAACAATATTCACTTGAAAACAAGAAGAAGTAGAAAAGCCAGAAGGGTATTTCATAATTTTATACATATCAAAAACTACTTGCTCATCATTGACTCTTAAAGTCAATTTCCCTTGTTGTACATCCATTAGGGCTCTCCCTGTAGCAAGGAATGGACATCCAAGTATAAGAGGTACCTCCCGATCCTCTTCCATGTCAAGAACAATGAAGTCTATAGGGAATATAAATTTATCAACTTTTACCAGTACATCTGCTATGATTCCCCGTGGTCTCTTAATGGATCGATCAGCTAATTGCAATGACACTGTTGTTATTTTGACTTATCATAATCCAAGTTTCCTGAAAATTGAAAGAGGCATAAGATTAATACTAGCACCAAGGTCACATAAAGCTTTATCAAAAAATGAATTTCCCAAAGTGCATGGTATAGTAAAACTCCCTGGATCTTTCAATTTTGGAGGTAGCTTGTTTTGCAGTATAGCGCTGCACTCTTCAGTTAACATTATTGTTTCGTGTTCCTCGAGCTTCTGTTTATTAGACAAAATTTTCTTTAAAAATTTAGTGTAACTAGGCATCTGTGCTAATGCTTTTGCAAATGGAATGTTAATATGCAATTTCTTGAAAATCTCTAAAAATTTTGAAAATTGCTTATCTAATTTTTCTTTCATAAATTTCTGAGGATAGGGAAGAGGTGGCATATATTTAGTTTCAAGGTTAGAATCAATCAAACCTTTACCAGTACATTTCTTTGCTGAAACACGTTTCTCCTCCTGCTTAGTCTCTTCTTTCTCACCTTCGTGATGAGTGATTTCTTTAGGTTGTGGCTCTTCCAATTGTGTGCCGCTCCTTAGTGTTATGGCCATGACATCCTCCTTGGGATTCTTTTCTGTGTTGCTCAGGAGAGAGCCTTGTGCGCGTCCAGAAATTATAGTTGCTAGTTGACCCACCTGAACTTCCAGATTTTTGATGGATGCTTCTTGATTTTGGAACCTAGTTTTTGCTGCATTTAAGAATTTGGCCATCATGTCCTCCAAGTTAGACTTTTTTTCTTGAGGTGGGTATTCAGGAGGAGGTTGTTTCGCATTGCTTTGATTCCAAGACAGATTCGGGTGATTCCTCCATCCCGGATTATATGTATTGCTGTATGGATTGTTTTGCCTGTGAAAATTTGAAACAAAGTTAGCTTGTTCATCAGATGAATTATATGCAAACTGATTACCTGCTTGACAGTTACTGCTATGGTGGCCACTACCACCACATAATTCACATATAACATGTGTAGTAGGATAAAGTCCATCTATCTTCTTGGTGAGAACCTCCATTTGTGTTGTTAAAGCTGTAACAGCATCTATATTGTGCAATCCTTAGGTTTTGTTTATAGATAACCTCTCAACTGGCCATTGATAAGAATTTGTGGCCATCTCTTCTAGCAATTCAAGAGCCTATTCTGGAGTTTTTCTCATGATCGTGCCACCTGCAGCTACATCAATCATATTTTGGGTTGCACTGGTTAAACCGTTATAAAAAGTTTGTACCTGTATCCAAGTGAGCAACTCGTGATGAGGACATCTTCTCAACATGTCTTTAAAGCGCTCCCATGCCTCATAGAGTGACTCTCGATCGACCTACAAAAACATAGTAATTTCATTACGTAACTTTGCAGTTTTTGCAGGAGGGAAATATTTCCCTAAAAACTTGTGTGCCAATTCTGCCCATGTTGTTATGGATTCGGCAGGCAAAGAAGTCAATCAGCTTTTTGCTTTATCCCTCAATGAAAGCCTTAAGCGAATTGCATCCTCCGATACTCCGTTATGCTTAAATGTGTCACAAATTTCCAGGAAATTCGCCAAGTGAACATTTGGATCTTCTTGCGATAAGCCCCCAAATTGTACTGAATGCGGAATCATCTGAATGATGGCGGGCTTAATTTCAAAATTGTTCGCTTGTATAGGTGGTCGCCGAATGCTGGATTCAACACCATCCATCTTTGGCATGGCATAATCCCACAGTGCACGTTGCACCTCTGCATTGTTTCCTTCTACCATTGTGTCAACTGTTACTGGTGTTGCTCTTCTCAAAGCGTGAAAAGTGCGCTCAATCTCTGGATTCAATTCTGCAAGTATTCTCCCACTAGTACGTGTCATGCACTAGAAACGAAAACCCTGCAAAATAGACTTAAAACCAAAGAAAAAAAATTCTTAAATTAACTAGTAGAATCGCAATAAATGTAATAGTTTATTTCAGTCCCCGGCAACGGTGTCAAAAACTTGATGCAATGAAATTGACACTAGCAAGTGCACTAATCGTTCAAGTAATAAAATGATGAGTAAATATCGTTCCCAATGAGGACTGAGCAAATACTACAGAAATTATGACTCGACTCTTACTGTTATTTGAGCAAACGAATAATTGTCGGAGAAAAAGTTACTAACAATTAATTAAAAAGGGAAAAATTGAATGCAATAGTAAATAACGGAAGATTAGCAAACTTTGGAATGAAGACTCTTATGAACTAATATGCTAAGGACTCGACTTCACCTAAACCATAATTGACAAGATTTTCGAATGGACAAGTTTCGTTTAATATGTTTTCCAAGATGGTAGAATCCCCAATAAATTGGTTATCCATATTCCAGGTCTAACCACAATCTCAAGAATCATTAACTTCGAATATCCATATTCCAGGTCTATTCTAGATTAATTCAAATTAAGAAGCGTTAAGTGTTTTTGGATTCCTTTCAGTTAAATCTCCCTATTCGGTTACGATTTAAACGGACCACATGAACTTCCTAGAATCCCTATTCGGTTACTCCTATTCCATTCATGGCATGTTTTACCCTGGCCTTTGCATAGATAACAATCTAATATCATATTTATTAGTTCAACCATTCATAAAAGCATGGTTTCTCTATTCGACACATCACCATGCCCAAAGAAGAAATCAAAATAATAAAAAGCATTAAGAATAATAAAACACACTCTTTGAAAAACGTATTAAATTCCACTTGTCGAAACAACAACTCAAGATATAGGTTTAGGATCCATCTATCCTTAACACAAAAGTATTTACTCTATAATCATGTTCAAACAACCCATGTTCATATTACAAAACATCAACATAGATAGAATAGAAGAATACAAAACCGGAGAAGAATGATTAAAAGCTTGATGCGTAGCCTCCCGTTGTGTCTCCAAGCCTCCTTTCGTGTCTCCTCTCCTCCAAATTCTGTTTTCCTTCTTCTCTCTCCTCCCCCCGTTCTTGTTCAGCTAAGGTTTTAATTTATAGATTCAAAATTCGCGGGCTGGCACTGCAGCACCAACATCCTAGCGCTGCAGCGCCAAGACATACAAAAAACCCTAATTTTGGTGCTGCAGCTCCAACTTTCTGGCGCAGCAGCGCCAGCTTTCTGTCCAAATCCTCCCTTTTTGTGTCAGCTACCAGCACTGCAGCACCAACATCCTGGCACTGCAGCCTTAAGTTTCTGTCCTCTCTGTGCATTTTGGTCTTCCAGTGCTCTCCAATGCTCTAGCAAGTGTCTGCACAATAAATTTCCATGACTTAGCATTGATAAATCAACTAAAACAAATTATTAGTAAAATAAGATAAACAAAACTCAAATTGCTAAAAACACATGCAATATAATTCTAATGCTTAAGATCAACACCAAAAACGTGCCTAAAAGCGGTATAATAACATGATTTATTCAGAGTTATCAGGTACTCCATGATATCTTACAATCTCTGCTACATACAATTCAACCAAATTTTCAAGACTCCAAGTAGTTTTAATAGGAAGGAAATGTGAAGACTTAGAAAGTCTATCTACTATAACCCATACAGCACCATGACCCCTCTAGGTACGGCAAAAACTATAGACAAAATCCATACTCACATTTTTCCATGGCCACTCAGGTACTGGAAGAGGTTGTAATAAGCTTGCTGGATGTCTATTCTCAGACTTCTCCTGCTGACAAGTCAGACATCTAGAAATATGTTCCGCCACATCCTTCTTCATCCCTGACCACCAATAATTTTGTCTCAATCCCCTGTACATCTTATTATTTCTTGGATGCATGGAATATACAGAATCATGAGCCTCCCTTAGTATCTCCTTTCTCATCTCCACATCATTGGGAAAACAAACTCGATGCCCCAGTAGCACCATACCATATTCTCTAATTCTAAACTCAGTTAGCTTCCCACTCAACACTTCCCGTCGGATCTTCTCTATCCCCTCATCTCTACTCTGCATCTGTAATAAACGATCAATAATAGAATATTGTACCACCATATTTGCCATCAATAATCCTCTATCATTGACACTAAACTGTACCCTCATTTTTCTTAATTCTATCATCAAGCTAGTATTATTACTCCCAATAGCAACTAATCTCCCTGTAGCATTTCTACTCAATGCATCAGCTACTACATTAGCCTTTCCTAGATGATAATGAATGGTACAGTCATAATCACTAATCAATTCCATTCACCTCCTCTGCCTCAAATTCAACTCTTTCTGGGTCAGTAAATGCGTTAATCTTTTATGATCAATAAAAATTTCACAATTGGCTCCATATAGATGATGTCTCCAAATCTTCAAAGCAAAAACTATGGTAGCCAATTCTAAATCATAGGTCGGGTAATTCCTCTCATGGTTCTTCAATTTCCTAAATGAATAAGCTATAACTCTCCCATATTGTATCAACACATATCCCAACCCTTGATGTGACTCATCACTATATACCACAAATCCTTCATCACCAGAAGGAAGCACTAATACCGGGGTAGTAGTCAATTTTTCTTTCAACAACTGGAAACTTCTCTCACATTCCTTTGACCACCTAAACTTCATGTCATTCCTGGTCAATCTACTCAATGGTCCAACAACAATAGCATTTTTTTGATGAATCTCCTATAATAATCAGCCAACCCCAAAAAGTTTCTAACTTCAGTTACACTAGTGGGTCTTTCCCAATTCAACACTGCTTCTACCTTCTATGGGTCAACTGATATTCCCTTTCTCGACACAACATAACCCAAGAAAGATATTTCACTCAACCAAAACTCACACTTAGAGAACTTTGCATATAATTTCTCTCTCCTCATAATTTCTAACACTATCTCTAAATGTTGTGTATGCTCCTCTTCATTCTTTGAATATACCATAATATCATTAATAAACGCAATCACAAATCTATCCAAGAATGGTTTAAACACTTGATTCATTAGATCCATAAATGCTACAGGAGTATTAGTAAACTCAAATGAAATGACCAGGAACTCATGATGACCATAATGTGTCCTAAAAGCAGTCTTAGGCACGTCCTCTTCCTTTATCCTTAATTGATGATAACCCGATCTTAAGTCTATCTTAAAAAACACCCTAGCTCCCTGTAACTGCTAGAATAAATCATCTATCCTGGGTAAAGGATATATATTCTTGATGGTGATCTTGTTCAACTATCTATAATCAATACATAACCTCATTATCATATCCTTCTTCTTGACAAACAATATAGGGGCTCCCTAAGGTGACATACTAGGTCAAATAAATTGTTTATCTAGCAACTCTTGAAACTAAACTTTCAACTCTCTCAATTCAATTGGTACCATTCTATAAGTTACTATAGATATGGGTACTAATCCTGGAATCACCTCAATAGAAAACTCAATCTCCTTATTGGGAGGCAAACCAGACAACTCTTTAGGGAATACATCAGAAAAATCTTTTACTACCAAGAGTTCTTCTAACTTCCTACTCTCTTTGCTATAATCCACCACATATGCCAAATACCCATCACAACCTTTCTTCAACCATTTACTGGCAGTTAAGGTAGAAATAAGACAGTTAGTAAGTATTTTACGTTCTTCCTGAAAATTAAACTCTTCCTATCCAGGTATCTTGAACACCACATTCTTCCTAAAACAATCTACCCAAGCATGATATGCAGATAACCAATTCATCCCTAGAATTAAATCAAAATCTATCATATCTAAAGGTAATAAATCAACTTCAAATTCTCTATCAGCCATATAAATCACTCAACTTCGATAAATTGTTCTGATAATAACCCCATCCCCAGTAGGAACCTCAACAACGATGGCATGCATCAAAAGACTAGCACTAGTATCAATAGATTTCATATAAACACTGGATGCGAAAAAATGGGTTACACCACGATCAATCAATAATCTAGTAGGTCTATCAAAGATAGATACCATACCCATAACAACATCAGGAGTGGCTTGTGCATTCTGTTGGGTCAATGCATAGACTCTACTGTCTCTGGACTATAATTGGCTACCACGTCCTCTCTCAGCTACTGATCCTCAATCTCTGTCCCGCACACTCCCTGATCCACCACCTCTCTCCATCGGTCTTCTCCCAACATTTCTAATGCCTACATCAATAGATTTCCCCACTGGACAATCTGCAGCAATATATCTTCCCTCACCACATACAAAGCATATCTGCGTAGGGTAATTCCGAGACAGATGCCCTGTCTGATTATATCTGAAGCAAACCTTTAGCTCTCAATCATACATCAGATTACCACCTCCCCTTAGTGGCATACTTACTCCTTTTTTATAACTTCCACTTCCCATAGCCTGTCTCCTGAACCTAGGGGTCCCATCGGTATTACTCTGAGCGACAGAAGCAATAGATCCTGGTTGAGCGTTTATCTACCTAAATAAATAAGCAAATAATTGAACTTGTTTTACTTGCAAGTGCACAAGGTCTACACTAGCATAGTGTGCAAGTGCGAGATCATTTCCACAAGGATTGGTGAATTTCGATTTAGAATTAATTTCACAAAGTAAAGATAGATAGAAATAAATATTGAGCTTAGATTGATAATAATAAAGGCGTAGGGACTTGGTGTCCACCACTAATCATGCTACCCCAATAAGACAATATGCCAATGCTCTACTCATGCTATGAATACCTACTGGTTGTCAACCTAAGGGCTTGGTCCACTCCTTAAGCTATTGATTTCCCTAAGCAACGAGTTAGGCATGGTGTATACTCTAACTCTTCTCTATCTTAAGGGATTCAACATGGTGTATACTGAGTTATTCCTTAAGAGAGCATAGGATCTATGGAAATCGACAACCACACAGAACCTAGGGCTTGGTCCACTCTTGGTTTTCCATGTTGATTAACCCAAGAATCTGATGTGAATATCTTTTGTTACTATTGTTGAATCAAGGACTCGGTCATCCAAATTGATTCAACTAACTAGTCCATACCACATGCATACGTTGATCAGATACACACATATGAGGAATTTAAATAAAAACAGGCATTAATCAAATTAAGAATCACAACATAGATATTGCAAAGGCACCAATACTAAATTATTGGTTAAACATAATTAGGGCTTCAACCAAGCCCTTACTAGGTTTAGTTACACATGCTAATTATTCTGAACATTATAACCATAACTAAACTAAAGATAAAGATAAAACCCGAAGACCTGTGGAGATGAGTCGTCAATTCTTCTCCAAGCTTACAACTTCAAGCAAAATCAAAAGATAATCTAAAAGTAATCAAAAAAATATGTTTTCTGTGTTTTACAAGTCTATATATAAGGTTCAAGGGAGCCCCGAAACCCTAATTTCCAATTTGAGAACCGGAGACTTCTTTTCAAAACTAGCTCTACCACCTCTCTATGCGTGTGCGCTCGATTGCAAGCTTCTGCACTCGAGCTCATGGGTGCGCTCGATCACTCTAAGAATGCACACGAGTGCTTGTGTGCTCGATCACAAGAGAGGTGCGCTCAAGTGCACCTTGCTAGTTTGTAGATCTTCACTTTTTATTCTTTAAAGCTCAAAAATGTCTTCTTTTCTTCAAAGACCTATGAATAACACAGAAAACACAAAAATGAAGTAGAATCTACTAAAATAGATAAACAAATAGCCTAATAAATGTAAATCAAGGAGCTTAAATGCGACTATTTAAGCACTTATCATACCATCAAACTTACATATTGCTAGTCCCTTAGAAATACAACGAAAGACTATATGAAAACAAAATCAAAGATAAATTCATTCTTCATGATATCCAAAAATTTAGGTTGCACATAAAACCATGATGATTGTTCATGAGTAAGCTTATAATAAAAACACATTTTTGTATTGAATAAGGATTTTAAGATTTCATGTTACTTACCTAAGGTGGTTTAAGGCATTGCAAGTTTGATTTGGTGTGTGGTGAATTAGCACATAGAAGATGGAGCTTCCAAATAATTTTAATGTATAGTGTTTCGGTGTCCAAACCTCTATCGAATTCCTTATCCAACAGAACAAAAAAGGCATAGTTTTTTTTTACCTCTTTTCCTTTTTTTTTCTTTCACCATGATATTTTTGCCATGTTGAGTTCCATTAAGCTTTCTAATTGACCCTTGTAGCGAGTGTTTAGCCAATGATTCCCAAACCATATGGTTTTAGGGCATTAGGTGTAAAGACACCCCTAAGGATATACTAACTCGAGTCAAAAAGGCTGCGGAACTAACAGGTCTTAATGCAGCTAAGTGAAGTTCCCATCTTTTTGACGTGAACACTCACTGCTTACTGAGGCAAGAGGTCTAGTTACTCAGTGGAAAGTTTTTAATGATCATTAGAAGCATTTTATTTTCTTTTTGCGTGATGGACATTTTTCTTTATTTTTCTATGCCAAAGTGTTCTTCTAACAAGTTATCCGATTGTAGTTAGGTCATGGAAACATATATATAAAAATTAAATGTCATACCCCACATAATTGCGTGCTAATGTGCTCGTGTCAGATCTAGATTAAACTCATGAATTCTTAAGTGCCCTGAGGTAGTTAATTAAACTTTTAAAATTTTTATTACTACGCTATGTGTTCTAAATTTTAAGCTTACTAATGAAGTTTTATCATAATATTTATTTTAAATCAACCAAAATTTTCAACACAAAATGAACATGCATTTATCTTTTTTAAAAAAACTGGGACATAGTGTGTGCATGTGTTTCTCCCTACCCCCAAACTTAATATACACATTTTTCTCAATGTGTGAGTGTCATGAAAAGATCTGACCTGAGAGATGGAGAACTACACTACTGTCATTGCTCGTAGTATGCCCCCAAACTTGAACTAGATGCACGCACTATGTTCCTGACAAAGAAAAACAAACATTGTGCTGGAAAACAAGAAATATGGAAAATAAACAGATAAATAAACATAAATACTAACAAGAAAGAAAAATACTATAATGAAAAGGATATGCTGTGGGGTGCCTCCCATAAGCACTAAGTTTTACGTCTTCAGCCAGATGAGGTATCGCTCTCACTGCTGGTCTCCAGGTGGTGCAGTCAAAGAGGTACCGGGTGTGGGAGGTAGTTGATCGAGGTGGTGTTTTATGGTGGTATGGTGGTGGTAGGTGGTGAGTGTTAGTGGTGAGAATGAGAGTTGAGGGTGACTATGAGTGTGAGAGATAGAGAGAGAGTGTGTGTTTGAGCATATGGTAAAGAAAATGTGATAAGTGAGGGAATTGTGTTTAAAACCATCACGTGACTTTCTACCCCGAGTGCGCTCGATAGCACCGTGAAGTGCACTCGATCGCACTGTGAAGTGCACTCGATCGAACTGTGAAGTGCGCTCGATCGTACTTGTGGCAGAGAGTGTTGATAATCAAATAAAAATATAAAATAACTAAAATGATGAAACATAATGAGAAAAAAAATTAACAAAAATACAACCATAACATTCTCAGTGGCCTCAGTACCACTGACCTTAATAGAGGCGTTTGAGCTACATGTGTATCAAGTCTGGAGTGCTCAAATGCTCTCTACAGTAGCTTCAGGGCTAATTTTTTGGAAGAGAGTACTTAAAGTCCCCTGCATTTGGCTCAAGTGTTCTTGTTGTTGCTGCATACTGGACAATCTGGAGTGTTAAATCTTCATCTCTTGGTTGCACTGTAATTTCAGAGTGTAGTGTGACTCTGTGTCCATGTACCATGACTGTCTGATTTCTTGCTGGCAACTGCTGCAATTCCAAGTTTGGTTCCTGGACAATAGATGAGAGAAAAGTAGGATTAGTGTGCACAAGAGTTTCAAACGGAGGACTGAACTTATTTGGATGCTTTGGAGAGGTTTCAAGGAGGTGCACAGCTTCAATGATGTCATCAGTATTATCTTCAGTTTTTGGCTTAACATCCAAAATTGTGAAGCTATGGGTGAGGGTGGCCTCTAATAGATCAGTGTGATGGACCTGAAAAGCTTGCTTGACAGCACTTTGCATCATACATTCATTAAAACATTCATCATCATGATCATCTTGGGGTAATTTCAATGCATCAAATATCTTAAATTCTATTGTTTCACCATTTACCGGCATACTTACAATACTCTTTTTCACATTAATTATTGTATCAGCAGTTCTCATAAAGGGTTTTCCTAAGATGATGGGCAGAGGTATTGGCATAGGAGATTCTTCCATATCTAGTACGATAAAATCAGCAGGTAAAGTAAATTACCAACTTTTACCAGGACATTCTCAAGAATACCTCTTGGTCTTTTGATGCTTATGTCTTCCAATTGCAAAGTGATAAAGGTTGGTTAAAGCTCCCCCCAAACCTAGCTTTTCAACTACCGTGTATGGCAGCAAATTGACACTTGCTCCTAAATCAAATAGTGTACGCTCAAAAAACTGGTCACCTATCCTGCAAGGAATGGTAAAACTCCCTGGATCTTTTAGCTTTAGTAGTAGTTTTCTTAACAATACTGCACTTACCTCTTCAGTTAGATCCACTATTTCATGCTCCTGAAACTTTCTTTTATCAGTGCAACAATCTTTTAAAAATTTAGCATAAGCAGGAATTTTTTTAATTGCATCTAATAAAGGAATGTTAATTTCTACTTTTCTCAAAGTTTCAAAAATATCAAGCAATTTATCTTTCTTTAGCTTTACTAACCTTTGAGGGAAGGGAGGTGCATTCCACTTCTCCATTTCACTTACCTTGGATGTGGATGGCTTAGCTGGAGATGCTTGTGCTAGCTCATTAACTCCTATGATCTTATCATTTTTTAGAGTTGTAATGGCCTTCAGTTGCTGATGTCCTCTAGGATTAGGCATTTTTTGAGTTAGAAATTCTCTTTGCCTTCGTCCACTTAGCTCCTTAGCCATTTGGCTCATTTGTGCTTCTAATCTTTAGATGGTTTGCTCATGCTTTGCAATTGTTTGCCTTTTCTCAGTTTGAATTTGCCTTCCATCTACCACAAACTATTCTTGTGACATTATTAGTTGCCTTACCATACTCTCTAAGTCACTCTTCTTTGACTCTTAAACTAGTTGGCCTGCTTGGTGGAGGTTTCTTTGTTGCCCTCGAGGGTTTAGGACATTTTGATTGTTGCTCCATGAGAGGTTGGGGTGGTTTCACCATCCAGGATTGTAGGTATCTGCATATGCACTATTTGGTCTCACATAGTTCGCTTGCTCAGGATCTATAGATGAATATAAATGGCAAGTCTCAAAAGTGTAATCAAATTGAGAACATAAAGCACATACCTGGCGTTGTGTGGCTTGTGGACTTGGTGATGCGTTCTGAGCAGTCATGGCTTTTACAAGCATATCTAGCTTTCTTTCCATAGCAACCATCTAAATTGGAATTCTACCAATTAGGTTAACTTCATACATGCCTTTGCTCTTTGCTCCTTGTCTCCCTCTGGATGAGAATTGTTGGGTGTGCTCACTCAATGCCTCAAACAGCTCATAGCTTCTTCACTGCTCTTCTCCATCAGCATACCTCCACAACCTGAATCAGCAATACCTTTATTCATGTCATATAGACCTTCATAAAAGGCTAGTACCAGCTCATCTTGAGGTAGGTTGTGATGTGGACATTTGAGAAGCAGCTCATTAAAGTGTCCCCATGCTTCACAGAAAAGGTCTCCATCTCTTTGTTGGAAAGATTGAATCTCCTTCCTCATCTGCCTTGTCTTTTGTGCTAGGAAAATTTTCCTTAGGAACTTACTGGATAGTTCTTCCTAGGTATGGATAGAATCTGCAAGCAATGAATTATACCACAACTTAGCTTTATCTTTTAATAAAAAAGGGAAAAGAATTAACCTGATTCCTTCTTGATTTAGGCCCTGGATGTGCTGGAACTTGCAGAGGTCAAAGAATTCCCGAAGGTGCAAGTGTGGATCCTCAGCAGGTGTACCCCAAAAGGGGGTCAAAGCATTGAGCATCTGCGGGGATATATAATAGTTGCCCTCTACCTCAGGTTGATATGCAATGCACGAATGATGGTTGAGGTTTTGTGGAATGAAGGATTGCTTCATAGGTCTTCACTCAGGTGGTTGTTGATTTTTGATCTATTCCGTTATTGGTGTTTCTTCCTCAATTTCTTCTTCTACCTCTTTAGAGTTGTCTCTAAGCCTTTGTCGGATGGTTCGCTCAAGCTCGGTATCGAGGGGAAAGAACGTTGGATGTCAAGATCGAAGCCTGTACATGAATCAGTAACGATTGCTTCAGTGCAGCAGTTCAACATTGCTGCCCATGTAACTTTCTGCCTCAAGTGCACTCGATCGCACAGAGGGGTGTGCTCGATTGCAAGTGGTACAGAGAGTTGCTGGAGTGCCTGAAATAGAGAACGAAAAAGAAATAGATTAGGTTTTCGATGAAACAAAAATGAAAGTGAAAAACAGAAACTTAAAATTTGAGATTATTGATAAAAATAAAACATAATAAATAAATAAAAATTACTAAACTAAACAAAAATAATTCTAGAAAGAAATTTAGTACAATCCCCGGCAACGGCGCTAAAAACTTGTTGAGTGTTTATCTACCTAAATAAATAAGCAAATAATCGAACTTGTTTTACTTGCAAGTGCACAAGGTTTACAGTAGCATAGTGTGCAAGTGCGAGATCATTTCCACAGGGATTGGTGAATTTCACTTTAGAATTAATTTCATAAAGTAAAGATAGACAGAAATAAATATTGAGTTTAGATTGATAATGATAAAGGCATAGGGACTTTGTGTCCACCACTAATCATGTTACCCCAATAAAACAATATGCTAATGCTCTACTCATGCTATGAATACCTACTAGTTGTCAACCTAAAGGTTTGGTCCACTCCTTAAGCTATTGATTTCCCTAAGCAACGAGTTAGGCATGGTGTATACTCTAACTCTTCTCTCTCTTAAGGAATTCAGCACGGTATATACTGAGTTGTTCCTTAAGAGAGCATAGGATCTATAGAAATTGACAACCACACGGGACCTAAGGCTTGGTCCACTTCCGGTTTCCCATGTTGATTAACCCAAGAATCCAGTGTGGATATCTTTTGTTACTATTATTGAACCTAGGACTCGATCATCCAAATTGATTCAACTAACTAATCCATACCACATGCATACGTTGATCAGATATACACATATGAGGAATTTAAATAAAAACAGGCATTAATCAAATTAAGAATCACAACATAAATATTGCAAAGGCACTAATACTGAAATTATTAGTTAAACATAATTAGGGCTTCAACCAAGCCCTTACTAGGGTTTAGTTACACATGCTAAGTATTCTGAACATTATAACCATACCTAAACTAAAGAGAAAGATAAAACCTGAAGAGCTGTGGAGACGAGTCGTCAATTCCTCTCTAAGCTTACAACTTCAAGCAAAATCAAAAGATAATATAAAGGTAATCAAAAGAAGTATGTTTTCTGTGTTTTACAAGTCCATATATAGGGTTCAAGGGAGTCTTTAAACCCTAATTTCCAATTTGAGAACCGGAGACTTCCTTCCAAAACTGGCTTTGCCGCCTCTCTATACGTGTGTGCTCGATCGCGAGCTTCTGCGCTCGAGCTCATGGGTGCGGTCAATCACTCTAAGTATGCATATGAGTGCTTATGCGCTCGATCACAAGAGAGGTGCGCTCGAGCGCACCTTGCTGGTTTGCAGATCTTCACTTTTTTATTCCTTAGAGCTCTAAAATGTCTTCTTTTCTTCAAAGACCTATGAAAAACATAGAAAACACGAAATGAAGTAGAATATACTAAAATAAATAAACAAATAGCCTAACAAGTGTAAATTAAGGGGATTAAATATGACTATTTAAGAACTTATCAATCTTGCTTACCTCTGACTCTATACTACAATTCCTTGTGACAAGGAACGTCCCCTCTGGGGTGGTCTCCCACCCTAGATTCTCATATTTTCACCACCTCTAAGTCCTTCAAATCTAGACCTCTTCAGCCACTCCCTTCTACCTCTAAACTCCATCAAATCTTTCTCAATTTGTAATGTTTTATCCACCAGTATAGCATAATTTCCAATGCCCATATAAGAGAGTTTAGTCTGAATGCCATAGTGTAATCTGTCTAAAAATCTCTTACATTTCCTTTCCTCTGTATTCATTAATTCAAGTAAAAACCTTGACAGGGTTATGAATCTACTATCATATTCAGCCACCGATAAATTACCCTGCCTTAGATGAATAAAATCTCTCTCTTGTTGTGCCCAAAAGGTATTTAGAAAATAATTCGCAAAGAACTCATCCTTAAACGTACTCCAAGTTAAAGGTTGTTCTACCAGTGTGCTTACTCTGGGAAAAATATCCTCCCATCATTGAGAAGCCTCACCTTTCAGCATAAATGAAGTAAAAGCAACATTCTGTCTATCTGTCACTGGTAAGACCTCAAAATATTTCTCGACATGTCTAATCCACTACTCAGCTTCTACAGGATTTAAAAATCCTCTAAAAAACTAGGGTTTAAACTTAAGAAATCTCACAAAAAACAATCACCTTACATCTCATGTGTAAACACACCTTCCCCCTCATGAACCTCTGGTCTCACCACATCAGGTTCCATTCTACCCCTCTCCTATAATCTCCTCTGCAAATTATCAGCCCTTTCTTCAGCTGCACTTATCCTCTCTATAGCACGATCAAGAGCTTCTCTCAATTCATCCCTCCTAACCTCAAATTCTCTCCCAGCTCTACTAGTACCAGTTGCACTGTAATACCCGTATTTATAAAGTAAGGGTAAAGAAGTACTTTAATAAAAAGGACATGGAGTTAAAATAGTGTATATATATATATATATATATATATATATATATATATATATAAATGTGAAAGATTTAATTTTTATAAAACAAATCTAAAAAAAATTCGTGGACAGCAAAAAAAAGGAAAAAAAAAAAGGGCAACAGGTGTAATCAGTAGTGCTGCATGTAAGGCAGCACTACGTGTGCGTGGCAAATCCTAAGACTGTTGGTTTGTTATATATATATACATATATATATATATATATGTATGTATATATACATATGTATGTATATATACATATATATGTATGTATACATACATATATATATATATATATACATATATACATATGTATATATGTATATATATATATATGTATATATATCTTTAGTTATTTCATTAATTTCTTACCAAATCTTGTTTAGTTTTCCTTCAACTATGATTCAAATTACTCTCTTTATTTAAACACTTGAGGACCGACAAAAATGTTGAAAGAGCAAAATTTTGAAGGGGTTTACGGGAGAATTTCATAGAGAACTATGGGGAGCTCTAAGAAAAACATAAAGTAATGATATGAATTTTATTTTTGAAATTTAGCATACATGAAATTTCTCAGAATTCAAAGTGGAAATTTTCAAAGGGTATGATTCTCTATCAATCTCTTCTTCTTATATATTTGTTCACATTAAGACCATCAATTATCTCATAATTGCCTCGTTATAAGGTTCACAGCATATAATTTACCATTTAGATAGTTCTTATCATATCATACTTCCATGTTTCTTTCTCACCATAACTGTCTCTCTGTGAGACTCATTCATCTATAAATAAATTTGCAATAACAAAACAACACTTCAGCATTTCAGTAATAAAATCAATATTTAAAACAGATGCAGTGCATGAATTATTATTAGAGAACGTCTTCCCACATGTCGACATGTTTTTATTTTATACCAGCTGCCTTCTCGGTTCTTTTATTTCATTTAGACTGGCCCCCTATCGGTTCTTTTATTTCCAGCATATATCGGCTGTCACGGTTTTTCATTTAGACCGGCCCCCTCCCGGTTCTTTTATTTCATGCATATGCATATGAACAATGATATGAAATATGCATATGAACAATAATATAAAAACAAGCATGTATTCAGACGTTTAATTTAACTATCCTGTCTTTTCTCAAATTACTATTTGATCAATTTCACTAATTTCTTCTCCTCATATATCACATCAATTTATCAACCATAACTTGTCAGGAATTTTATTTATCACCTTCATTATTAAATCGACTCATTATTCCAATAATATTACTTCTTATGTAATAACTTTCCACATATCAATTATACCTATCATACCCATCAAACAACTTTCATATCTTATCAAATCATAGGTTAATAAGTTATTCAAATATTATCACTATATATTTCATATTTATGTTGATTACTTAAAGTAAATCTAACTCACCACGTTGCACTTAGAGCTACCCGTAGATCACCTCTTTACCTTTCCTGCTCTTCTCAGCATTTTTTCCCGGTTGCTGATCGTCAACACCTGACATTATATTTATGTTAAAATTTCTAATTTATTCTTCAATTCCTTCATAATTCACACCCTTTGAAAATTCCCACATTCAATTCCGGGAAATTTCATGTATGCTAAATTTCAAAAATAAACTTCATGTTATTAGCTTCTGTTTTTCTTAGAGCTTCTCGTGACTCTCTATAAAATTCTTCCATAAACCCCTTCAAAATTTTACTCTTTCAATCTTTCTTTTGGTCCCCAAGTGTTTAAAGAAATAGAGTAGTTTAGATTTGAAATTGAAGAAAACAAAACATGATTTGGTACAACTAATAAAACAATTCAATATATATAATAAAAAAAATTTATGCAGCACCGTTCACCGCTCACCAATTTCTTGCTGTGCAACATGCAAGATTCAAACTTTCTTTGGCAACACCTGGAACCAGGTGTTGCCACGTCCATTTTTTAACTTTTTTTTTCTTTTTCTTTTTTAAACTTTTTTATCTTTTTCTTTTCTTCTTCTTATCCTCCACGAATTTTTTTTTATTTTTCTTTTTCCTTACAGTCCATTCGTCCTTTTTTTTTAGAATTGTTTTCTAAAAAATAAATCTTTTGCATAAATGTATTAGTTTAATTCCATCTCATATTTATTAAATTATTTCTTTACCCTTTCTTTACGAATACAGGTATTACAGGGATAGTACCAATCGACTAGGTCAGAGGACTAGTCGAATGAGTGAAGTTACCAGTCAACTAGGTCAGAGGACCAGTCAACTAGGTCAGAGGACCAGTCAACTGGGTGAAGTTACTAGTCGACTAGGTCTTCAGTGCTAGTCGACTGGAAAATTTCTGTCCCATATTCCAATCGATTGGGTTGTCCTTCTGCCCAGTTTTCCTTTTCAAAAACAATTTTTGACTTAGAAACTTTTTGTATTTTTAGTTTTGTCAAAGTCTTTTGTAAATTGATCCACATATCAAGCTATATAATTGAACATAAGAGATTTACAATTGTTTCAATTACCTTAATGCATATTCTAGATCTTCTGTGTTATTTTGGTGTCTGAATCGCATTGAGTTCTTGCATCTTGTTTCCGTACCGAATGCTTTTATCGCTTAGACACTTAGATAAAACTATTAGTGCAATTAGAGTAGTGTTTTGTCATTATTAAAATCAAATACAGGTCAACATGTGACAAAGGAAACGAAGTCCTATTTGAAACCTCTCATTGTCTAGTTATAAACATCAAAAGTAACAAGATCAAGTTTGTTGGTCATAGACACAAAAATGTCTATATGGTTGATTTAAAATCTTTGCATTCGGAAAATGAAAAATGTTTTCCCGCTTTTAGTGAAAACCCATGGCTATGGCATAGAAAACTTGGCAATGTGAACATGGATTTGTTTAAAACCATTTCAAAAAAAGATTTAGTCATTGGACTTCCAAATTTGAAAAAAACAAAGTGTGTGATGCTTGTCAAATGGAAAAGCAAACAAGAATTTCTTTTAAATCAAAATATATAATCTCAACTTCTAGACCATTGGAACTTTTGTATATAGACTTGTTTGGTCCAATAAGTACCATTAGTCTAGGTGGTCATCAATATACTCTTGTTATTGTTGATGATTATTCAAGATATACCTTTGTTATTTTTATTGCTTGCAAGGATGAAGGATACAAAGGATTTGTGAATTTTTGTAAAAAGGTTCAAAATGAAAAAAGGTGTTTCTATTTCAAGCGTTAAAAGTGACCATAGAAAATAATTTGAAAACCAAAGTTTTTCAAAATTTTGTGATGAAAATGGAATTGATCACAATTTTTCAGCACCTAGAACTCCTCAACAAAATGGAGTTGTTGAGAGGAAAAATAGAGTTCTAAAAGAATTTGCTAGAACAATGCTTTGTGAAAATAGTTTGCCAAAATAATTTTGGACGGAAGCCGTAAATACTTCTTGCTATGTTTTAAGTAGAGTTTTAATTAGGCCTATGCTTGAGAAAACCCCATATGAACTATGAAAATGTAAAAAGTCTAATATCTCTTATTTTCGTGCTTTTGGTTGCAAGTGCTTCATCCTAAATAACAATAAAACTAATTTAGGTAAATTTGATTCCAAGACCGATGAAGGGATATTCTTAGGATATTCAACCTCTAGTAATAGAGTCTTCAACAAAAGAACTCTAGTGGTTGAAGAATCCGTAAATGTTGCCTTTGATGAGTCTAACCCAATTAGTAATAGAGTAGTTTTTTTTAATGATGATGCAAATTTTATTCCAAGAATGGAAACACCTACTCTCATTGTTGACCCGAAAGAGAGTCAACCTCGAACAAGACAAAAGGTAGATGCTCTCAATCTAGATCAACCATCTACAAGTCAACAAGAGGATAATCTTCCCAAAGATTTGAGGTATGTGAATTATCATCCAATCGATCAAGTGATTGGTGATCCTTGACAAGGGGTAAAAACTCGTTCCTTTATAAGAAATATTTGCAATTGTGTAGCATATTTATCTTAAATAGAACCTAAGACTTTTGTAGAAGCCGAAAAAGATGTTGATTGGATAAATGCTATGCAAGAAGAATTAAATCAATTTGAAAGAAACAAATTATAGAAAATCAACTTTTGAGCTTGTAGGATATTCGGATGCTGATTTTGCAGGTTGTAGGCTAGATAGAGCATGCAAACTTGATCAACTAAGCGAGAATGAGAGAAAAAGAATATCCCTCTTAATTCTCTCATATTCTCTCATTTACTCTATTTTACTCTCCCTCCAAAACTCCTAAACAATAAAGAATTAAAATGTTTAGAGTTTTGAGGGATTTGAAGAGACAAATGTACTCTTCAAGTCCTCTCATTTTCATTAAAGAACTCTCAAACAAGATATATATACACACACACACCATTTCATTTCATCTCCTCTCATTCCCCTTAATCCAAACACGGGGTATATGATTTTGTTCTCGTATGTTTCCCTATGCATGCTGTTGTCACATAAACATACTTAAAGCAAGCACATAACTATGGTTTTCTACATTGACATGAGATATTAAATAGCCATTATGATTCTGATCCAACCAAAAGCATTACTGATATGAAGATTTGTAAAACTCTGATCCATACAAGCATCCACTAGAATACAAGAACACCAAAGTTATTTATATGTTGAAAAACCTTACAAATTCTGTCAAGAGACTAACATTTTATAAATGCCAACTCAGTTCACAGACCCACATTTCTTCCTGATTTGCCCATTATCTCCTGTCAGTATCCCTATGTTACCAAGCTTGACCATGGATGCTGCAAACTCGTTTGAGAAGATAAACCGGTTCATACTATATGAGTTAACCATTGCAGCAGTCGTTGGATCACCCATTAATGCTTGATCGGATTCGAGAAGTCCTTTGTTGTTCACAAGGTTTGTATAATAGCCATTGTCAAATTCATAAGTGCTTGGGGAGTCAAGAGGAGCAAGATTATGGTTTGATGCATCTTTGTTTGGGCACATGCTTTGCAAGTTTACAAGGGCTGAAGACTCAAGTGTGGGATCAGGGTTTCCAGTGCCCTTAAAGTCGAAAAGCCTCCTCTTGAAGGTGAAGCACTGAGCAAAACCTATTGTGTGCGCTCCTGTCAAGGAGAGGCAACAATCCCTTTATGTCAACAATATTTAATACAAAGGGTGTAATTAGAAATCCATGGATGTTGATTCAGTCTAATTAATTTCCATGGAATCTGAGACAAGTCCATTTCAGGTAGCAAAGGCGAGTTTATAATGATTGATGCACTCGACCAATATTATATGACTTTGAATGTTTTTTTCATTGAAGGCAATGATAACCCAGATTAAAACCAGGACATTACTCCCACATAAGGATAGGTGTAACCACTGGGCTAAGCTCGCGGTCACTATGATTTTCATTATTTTGAACATCATTAGTTATTGTGATGCTTCCATCTTCTCGCTCTAGAGGAACTTTCTACGTTCAAATGCCATGATAATATTTGGAATTTAGATAAAACACGAGTAAAATTCATTTTCTTGAGAGATATGAGTCTAGCATGAGAGTCCAATTCACTCTTTTAATTAATCTTAAATGTGATGGTAATAATCAAAAGAAAGTGAAGAGAAAGAACCTGAGAGGACTACAACATCCTTCACATCAAGACCCTTTGATGCAAACTTGGCAGTGATGTTCTCAAGAGGTTCAAAAGGTGATGGCAATTGTTCATTAGCTGCCTTCTGACTAGCAGTTGTTCCATCTCGTCGGCCTAATGCAACAGGCCAGTAAGGCCCTCCTGACTAAAACCAGAAGAAAGGATATGGGAGCAATCAGTTAAATAATGAGTTAATTTCTGGATTCTGTAATATAGATACAACCATGTGTGTGACTGACCAGTGCAACAGCCTCTCTTGCTGCAAGAGTCAATATATCAGCACATGAAACGGTTGATGGGCAAGCTTTTTCAACATCTGCTTTTATGTTGTCAATGACTTCATACCCGCGAATTGAATTACGGTTTGGATTAGCATTCTTCTCTCCCACGAAATCATTTGTGTCATCAAGAAGCAGAGAGGCATCACAACCCTAAAACATGAAAAATGACAACAAAATGGTCTTTAGCAACTGAACTGCTCCATAATAATGCAAAGTTTGATCTAGTAAAACACTAAGAAATGATTTATAACTCGCAAATTGATCTGTTTTATAAACTTAGGATGTATATGAAAGCAAGTTTTAGATAGATTGATTCCCATTACGACTTTTCTTGATTGATTCCCATTACGACTTTTCTTGTCAACATTTATTCGCCTGTTTAATGGTTACAGATGAGGGTTAGAACTAGGAATATTAGGATGAAGGAACAAGTTTAATTGATTCTTTCACATTAAACTTATTCTCCTTGAGCCCCTTAGCTTAGTGTTAGAGTTTGTAGGAGTGTGACAAAAGTATGTTTCCTATGAAAGTCTTGGTTTCCTATGAAAACTGCAAAACACAAATTATAAAAACAAAGACGGGAAACTCAAATTTTGGTGCTCTCATGAAAAAAAATGCTACTGCTTTGTCATACAAATTCAGTGAAATGCCAAATCACAAAAAAGGAAAGGTGCCACATATCTCCCTATGGGGTTAGGGGGTTTGGAAAAAAATCAAATGCGCCCAAGATGCATCCAAAACCTACACCCATGTCAGATAGAGATGGTTTACACAATTTAAAAGTTCAATACACTGAAGATGAAAAAGTTTTACTAATCATGCAGACCCCAATTTTGTTAAAGTATCTTGCCCTTCATCATGTCTCCTTGGCAATCAAATTTAGCATAAAGACACATAAAACTAACTTTTAGTAAACACCTTCGCAATACTAGAAGCTATTTTATTTTATGAAAACAACTTAAAAGACAACCTTAAGGTTATCTTTTAATTCCAACTTGATTTTGACAGGAAGTTTGAAGCACATAAAAAAAGACAATAAATAAGAACAGTTACATTTACGAAACAGTCATGAAACTGCATCCGTAGGAGGGATGCAGGCATCCTAGTGTCATTCCTCAAAGCTGTCCAAACGCCATACTTAACAATCATTGACAAGTGGGGGCATGATCTATCATAAAAGTTGTAATCAAGTTGGTTATATGCAAAATTAAAAGGAGAACCAAAAGGAAATAAATGCAAGAGTAGAAGGATGGGAATGGTGAAGTATGAGATGTGTTTGTAACCCATAGCTTGTATTTGGAATGTGAAGAAGTTGTGCGATGCTGATAATTCTGATGACCTGTGATGGGCCTTGTGGTGTTTTATAAGCAAAAACACTGGAAGATCAAAGTGAGTTAATTGGTTAAGATTGGAAAGTGGCCATGCCACTATGGTGGCTAAAGCATAATGGCCACGCCTGGGACAAAAGTATTACTATTTTGTAGCAATTTACGGTTGTAAGCACCTAATGACGTCCTCCATCTACAATGGTATGACATAAGAGACTCTTTTCATATGGGACCTAAGCTTGAAACATAAATTATTGAAAGCATTATGAAAAGCGTGGCGGCTCATACACCGATGCATGATATGAAAGTTTTTATGTTTGAGATGGACCAAAACTTGATAGATACAAAAATCCGGTTGCAACCCAGATCCATTTTGAAGTTAATTTCTTGATTTTTTTTTTTTTAAAAAATTATTCCCTTCAAATGATGCATTATTTGTGGAAAAAAATTCCACAAATAAAACTCAGTCAATACAGCAAAAGTTCTAGGAGTAACCTTATCAATCAGCTCATGTAGTCATGTACAGCAGTAAGTGCAAATTGCATCTAATTTATTAAGAAAATAAAATATTGTGAAGATTACTCAGTGTCCAGATTCAAAAACCAAGTTTTGTTTTTCATTTCTTATGAATGGCCTTTTGGTTCTACACAAGTATTTCAGAAGCTTTAGGCAGGGAAATTATTATTTCATTGAATTGGATTCAGATCAGATAAAGGTATCACAGATTTATCCATAGCTTGATTAAAATTTTAAGTTAGATCTGATATATGATGCGTATTAGCTGATGACATCAAGTTTTAAACTAAAGAATTAGAAATGGAGGTGAGAATCCATCCAATTCTTGCAATCAGCAATAGCCAGTTAATGTATACTACTACAACATGTGATTTTGTGAACTATTTTCTATTTCAGCATTGTGTTCAACCTAATGGAATCTCCATATTAAGCCCACTCGTTCCAGGCGCCATTACCCTTATTTGGAAACTTGAGAAGGAAATGATAAACTACTGAGGAATTCACACGTGGTAGAAGAGTCAGAAATATGACTAGGACCTCATGTTATAAAGGCAAGAGAGTGAAGTTTAAGCAAGTCTACTTTGAAAAGATAAGGAACTTATGTTTATCTTATCTTCGTCCAGTTAGTACTAGTGGAAGTACAAATGTCAATGTAAGGAAGGCTATTAAAAGATGTCTCTACCGGCACTTTGCATAGTCACTGCACTTACTGCTATGGTTTAATCCAGATAATAATAAGAAAGAGTGCACCACTTCAAGATGACTACTATCTCAAAACATAGTTCTTCTAAGGATCTATGTAATCCCATAATGGTAATAACAGAACCTAGAAACTAAATGAAATTGTATGTTCCTATAGATTGGCTCTCTATATGAGAGTTTGTGATTGGATGGCCTAAAATTCAGGGAGCTGAAAAGAAAAAAAGGGTTTTGCGTTTAAAGGCTGGCTTAATGGAACAGATAGACAAGGGAAAGAATGAAAAGTACTGATATGACCAATTCAATCTTGGCATGTCCTCAAGCTTACAACAAGAGATGTCTGCTCCACCCTTCTTTATAATTAACCTTTGCAATGACAAGTAGGTAATAGTAATTATTATAATAATGGGTACCAATTTTTTTTCCAACATAAGATATATTTTCTCTGGCTCTTTTTAATGATTCTAAGTTTATAAGGTGCTGATACAAAGGATTATACACGTGTAAGTACAACAAATGTCATCAATGGAAATCCCAATTTCCCTACAATCGTCTGCCAAGGATGTGTATAATGATAGTTGAGCTGACTAGATAAGAGTTATAAGCTGAATAGATACAGTTTTATCTGTTGATGGTTGAGTCTGCAGCAATTGCTGGATTCACCTTTTGAGACTAGTCCGCCTTAATAACAGTGTGGAATAATATTTAATAGCTACGTGCCTAACGGTTTACAAAAACGTGTTTGTAAAGACACCTAAATAATTAAGAGGTCAGAAACTTTTCTCCCATGGATGATTGAAGAAGCAGATTTGTGATCAAATCAGAAAATGGGATCAGCTTACATCAATGACATGCAGATCACTTCAGTTCATGATCATATGATTCTTCCTTGTCCTTCCGTTTTCCCCAAAAGGCAGAACTAATTGCATGTGTCCACTTAACTGGTCGATTGTGTATTTTAGGTGACCCTACATACTTATACTTAACCATTTTCCTTAATTTTTATGTAACACACAAAATCATGTTTTCCAACTATAATACGCTTTATCAAATATAAAAGTTTCAGCAAGCACTAGCAGACTCGAGAAATTCAGCACTTACTCAAAATGATGAGATTGTGACCCTGAGTAATAGATCATTTTTTTAATAAGTAAAAGTATATTAAGAAGGACAAGGGGTGCAACCCGTAAAAAAAAAAAAAGTTATTTACAAGATAAGAAATTCACAAAATCTAAAAATTGACACCATTCACAAAAAAAGGAGTCAACCCGAAAATTTAGGATATTGAACCATCATCTTTGTTGAAATTTAGGCTATAGAGAGATGATGGATGAGAGATTGAGAAGAAATATTGGTGAAGAATTCTTCTTATTGTTTTTGTTGTATTAACAAACCAATAATACTATGGAAACTCAATGTATATCTAATTAGGAAACTATATCTCTCAACACTCTCTCTCAAGTTGGTGCATATATATCATATGCACCCAACTTGTCACAAATAGATCTAATTCGTGAATCATCCAATGGTTTAGTAAATAAGTCTGTTGACTGATATGCTGATTTTATATGTCTTGTACTAATCACATTCTACAAAAGTTTTTCTCAAACTGCTTCGAATGCTTCATTGTACCAAAACCCAAGAGAGCTAGAGAAAAAAAAAGCATAATACTGTTCACATACATTGTAGCAGCATTTGTTTATAGTACTGTTCATAGCATTTGTTCACGAGTATTGTTCATGGGTACTGTAGCACATTGTTCACTCTTTTTTTTTTTTTTTGGTTTATTCAAGATCCCAAGGAACAAACTCTGATACTATGTTGAAATTTAGGTTATAGAGAGAGACAAGAGATTGAGAAGAAATATTGTAGAAGAATTCTTATTATTGTTGTTGTTGTGTTAACAAACCAACAATCATATATATAGACTTAAGAATATAAATCCTAATAGGAATAAGAAACATAAACTAAGACAGATTAGGAAACATAATACATATCTAATTAGGAAACTATATCCCTCAACAGTCTTTAATCAATTCAATATTCCTTTCTTTGCTATCAAAAGCTCTACGATTTGTTTCGTTCCACACAACCTTAAAAATAGAAAGAGAGATCAAAGTGTAAGCCTTCTTAAGCTCCTTAGAAGAATATAAACCACTCAAAGCCCATGCTTCATCTTTCATGGAGCCCGCAACCACCCGTAAAAACATTCAAAATGTTAAGCCATAACCCACAAGCTTTTAGCCAACGAATACTCCAAAAGAAGATGAAAAAAGGACTCGGCGCACTCTTTGCAAATGTAACACCTATTAACAAGCACTTTCCCCCTTCTTTAAAGATTATCAATAGTAATAATCTTTTCCCACAAGGCCTCCACGCAAAAGAAAATACCTTTTCTTAGAGGAATAAGGACACCAAATTTCTTTCCAAAGGAAGTTAGGAGAACCTTCCAAATAATTCCCATCAAGAAGAATCTTATAAAACGACTTCACCTCAAAACTCTTTCCCGAATTAGATATCCCACAAGTTGTATCCTCCATTGTCACACCAACTCTATTACTATATAAGGTCTCTAAAAAACTTTCAACCACCACAATCTTCCAATCATGAATATTACGGATCAAAGACGCATCCCAAGAAAGCACATCATTGGACAAAGAAAGATACGAACTAATGTTAGCATCTTTATCTCGAGCAATATCAAAAACATCTGGAAATTGAAATTTTAACGGAGTGAATCCACATGTAATGCTAAAGCCGAGTTATTTTGCCATTACCAACCCTCATAGAAAAACAAGGACAAAACTCCTCCCACCCTTTACAAATTCATTTCCACACTTCCATTCCATAAGCCCTTTTGCCCCTCTATAGACATCCAACCATAGGAATCCATTCCAAATTTTTTCTTCACCATTTTCCTCCAAAAATGATCCATCTCCACCAAAAATCTCTAAATTCGTTTTCCAAGAAGAGCTTTATTGAATAAGGCGAAAGATTTAAGCCCAATACCCCATTTGCAACGGTTTCTTAACCACATCCCATTTTACCTAGTAATACTTATACTCTCCCCCTAATGCCCAAAAGTAACCTTCTCTGAATGTTCTCTAACCTATTAGCCACCGAACTAGGAATTGGAAAAATAGATATAAAATAAATAAGGAGACTAGAGAGAGTGCTTTTGATGAGAGTAAGCCTTCCACCTTTTAAGAGATAGTGATTTTTCCATCTTACTAATCTTTTCTCAAACCGTTCCACAATAGGATCCCACGCACCTTTATCCTTGAATTTTGCCCCAAGCAGTTGACCAAGATAAGAAATAAGAAGAGACCCCAAATTGCACCCCAACAAGTTGGCAAGAAACCAGTCATTAATATTCTTACTAAGAAGGATTAAGTCACTCTTACCAAGATTAACCTTTAGCCCCAAAACCGCCTTAAAACAAAGGAGGACACAACGAAGATGCAAAATTTGAGTAGCTTCCACCTCACAAAAAGTAATTGTGTTATCGACAAAAAGAAGATGGGATACACTCATACAACCCTCATTGCTTCCCACCTTGAATCCACACAAAAGTCCCCCATAATTCGCTTTCACCAACATCTTACTATAGGCCTTCATCACCAAAGTGAATAAAAAATGAACAAATGGCCCTTTTCCTAAACCCCCTCGAGACTTTATAGAAGCCGGACGGATAACCATTCACAAGAATGGAGAACGAGGTCGAAGAAATGCACTTGTGAATCCAGTTACACCATTTCTCCCCAAATCCCACCATCCTCAATAAGTAAGTCACAAACTCTCAACACACATTGTCATAAGTTTTTTCCATATCCAATTTAGAAATAACCCCCTCCCCACCATCTTTTAAATGAGCATCCACAACCTTATTAGCAACTAAAGAGACATCCAAAATTTACCTACCCTCAATGAAAGCATTTTGATGAGGACTCATCACTTTCCCAATCACTTTCTTCAATCTAAGAGTGAGGACCTTTGATAAGAGCTTACAAATACACCTTACATAACTAATAGGCCAAAAATCTTTCACACAGAAAGCTCCCACCTTCTTTGGGATAAGGACAACAAAAGTAGAATTAAGGCTGTTCACAAACTCCCCTATATAATGAAACTCCTCAAAGAGTTTAATAATATCCCTTTTAACAACTTCCCAATGATGCTGAATAAAGGCCATGGAAAAACCATCAGGACCCGAAGCCTTATCACTATTACAACTCCGAAGAGCAAACAAAATCTCTTCCTCATCAAAAGGACGCGCAATCCAACACACTTCCTCACCATCAATACTTGCAAAATCCAGTCCATCCAAAATCAGTCTACTATCACAAGACTCCCTGTAAAGATTGCTATATAAATTAGAGATTGCCTCTTTCATCTTCTCATTTTCTTTAAAAAGGTTACCATAACCTCAACGGAGCCAAGAAAATTGTGTCTCCAATGATCATTAGCCATACAGTGAAAAAATCTAGTGTTCCTGTCACCTTCCTAAAGCTAAATCTCTATGAACTTTTGACTCCAAGCGTAATACTCGTATTCGTGAAGTAATGGTAAAGAAGTAATTTAATAAATATGTCATGAAATTTAAATAATATATATTTACGCGAAGGATTAGTATTGAATAAAATAATTCTTTAAAAAAAAAATTTGACGTGGATGTCATTAAAAGAAAAGAAAAAAATTATAAAAAAAATCTGGACGTTTTGGACGTCTAGAAGAAAAAAAAAGAAAAGAAAAAAAAAGGAAAAGAAAAAAAGTCGAAAAGTAAAAAAAAAAAAAAAGTTTAAAGTCAAAAATTGTATCTACTGCCAAAGTAAGAAAAGAGAAAGAAAATCATTTGGTATAAGTGACATTTGTTCTATTCATGGCAGTAAGAGAAGTTGGGGAGGGGGCAGTTACAAATTTAAGAAGGCAATTGCAAATTGTCTTGCACATCTCCAAAGTGTGGAGACCTTTGGAGGGGGCTGCTGAAGTTTTCAGCCCAATATATATATATATATATATATATACACACACAATAGGTTCAGGTAAGTTACGCGAAGGGAGTTCGTTTAGTTTCATGTAATTCATCTGTTTTCTTAAAATATTTGGGAGTTCAAAGAAATGCTGAAAGAGTAAAATTTTGAAGGAATTTTCTGCGGAATTTCATAGAGAATCGGGAAAAGCTCACAGAAAAACAGAAGGTAATAATATAATGGTTATTTTTTTAATTTCTGACACTTATAAAGTTTCCCTGAATTCAAAGTGGAAATTTTCAAAGTGTGTGGTTTATATCGAATTGAAGAATAAACTAGAAAATTTATATAATATGATGTCAAGTGTTGACGATCTACAACCGGGGGAATTTTTTAGAGAAATAGGAAAGGCAAGGAGGTGATCCACGGGTAGCTTTAAGAGCTATGTGGTGAGTTGGATTTACTTTAAGTAGTCTAAATAAAAATCAATTATTTGGTGATAATATGAAATTTAATTTTTAAAGTATGATTGGATGGTAGATAAATATTTGGGTGGATAGATATGGTATAAATATTGGAATCATAGAAAATTATTTTGTGAGAAGAAATATTATTAGAAAAATGAGTTGATTTAATAATAAAAGTGTGAAGTGAAATTCTTGATGAGCTATGGTTGAGATTTTGATATGAATTTTTGAGAAGATAAATTTTAGTGGATCTTAACAAACTTTGATGGATTATTTGATGAGATTTAGGTTGAAATTTAGTGAATCTTGACAAGTTTTAATGGATGATTTGATATGATTTGGGATGAGAGAGTCTTAATGGAAAATTTTATATAAATTTGAGAATGATCAGGAATGCTAATTTAATTGTTTTAAAATTTTGTTTTTTTATATTACTGTTCATATGTTCATTTGATATCAATGTTCATATGCATATGCATTAAATGAAAAGAAAAGAACCAGGAAGGCAGCCAGTCTAATTGAAAAACCGTGAAAGCCGGTATATGCTAGAAATGAATCCTGTGGCAGTCGAAAAAAACTGAAAGAAACGGGAAGGCAGCCAGTCTAAATGAGAATAAAAGAATCGAGAAGGCAACCGGTCTAAGATAATAACTACCTATCGATAAGTGGGAAGATGTTCCCATCATATGCATTCATTGTATTGCATCTGTTTTAATTATTACTTGCATTATTGAAATACTGATGTGTGATGTATAAATTATGAATATAATTAATGATGGTTGAGTTTCACTGAAAGAGATAGTGATGGTGATAAGATTATTGAAATGCTGAGATGTGGTGTATTAATTGTGAATTTAATTATAGATGATTGAGTCTCACAGAAAGAGACTGATATTTTCTTGCATTATTGAAATGCTGAGGTGTGGTGTATTATTGTGAATAAAATTATAGATGATAGAGTCTCACATAAAGAGATAGTTATGGTGATAAAATGATTGAAATGCTGAGGTGTGGTGTGTTATTTCTATGGTGATAAGAACTATCTAAATGGTAGACTTTATGATGTGAATCTCATTGCGAGGTAATTATGAAATAATTGATGGTATTGAGGTGAACCAATAAATAAGAGGAAGAGAATGATAGAGAATGGATGTTATGACATGGGTAGTGATAGTAGAGTGCTAGTATCAATTGTAGGAGATATAAATTGATTTAAATATTAAAAGACTGTTTATACAAATGAGTACTTTTAGTAAATTTAATTCACCGAGCTTGTGAAGCTCACTCTTCATTGTACAATGATTTTCAGGTAGCAAGCCTGGCAAATAGTTTGGTGAGTTGAGGTTCAGAAGAAATCATTTTCTATAAGTCATATACGTGTCAACATCCTCAGACTAATGAGAAAATAAAAATAAAAATTTATTTGTAAATTTTCATTCATTTTACATTGTATAGAATATTTAAAGATCGGATGGATGTAAATTTCTTTTGGTGTTATTTATTTTTATTGTTGCATATATGTGTCGTGCTAAGATTTTCAAAATGTGATGACACCGTTTCGGGGGTGGCCAACCCGAGATGGGTCATTACACCAAGACATCTCCATAGAGATAATCTTAGACAATTCCTTCTTCACCCAAGCTCTTCTCTCCAATTCAGCACCAAAAAGCCCCAAAGAAATCTTTTTCTCATCCAACCGGCAAATTTCCCCTACAAGAGCATTAGAGTTAACATTCAACAGCATATCCTTATTCCATTTTTTCATTTCTTCTTTGACAAATTTCAATTTCGAAGACACTGCATAACTAGCATAACCTTCCACAGTGCAAGACTCCTACCACCCCTTAACAAGGTCTCCAAAACCCTAAAATCCCAGCCATATATTCTCAAATCGAAACGGAGTCAGGCCCACTACAAGCTCCCAAGATCAAGAACAGTAGGATGATGGACCAGTGGGCCGAGGCAATAGCTTCTAAATCAAACAAGGAAACATAGCTTTCCAATCCTCATTGACAAGAAACGGTTGATTCTAAAGAAGGATGGAATCTTTGGACCAAGTAAAGGACCCACCCGATAAAAGGCAAATCAATAAGATCGTGACCATGGACAAAATCCAAGAACTCCAACATAAAACTATTCTCTGAAGGCCCATTGGTTCTCTCGTGAGGATAAAGAACGACATTAAAGTCTCTGTTAACCACCCACGAAAGGCTCGTTGCCTCTTAACATCCTAAAGCTCCTCCCAAAACAAACTCTTCTCCCCACTCTCCCCGGACCATAAACACCAGGCAAGCACCACTTCACTCCCGTAACACACACCATGAAAACACAAGATAATGAAAACATACCCATCACTGAATCGACTAACTCAAGCACCTTATTAATCCACATAATCACCACACCACCTGAGGCACCAATAGCTAGTAATGTTTTTCACCTACATGATCTTAATCCCCCACACACTCTAAATAATTGCATCATCTACTGCCTCCATTTTAGTCTGTTAAAAGCAAACCACATCTCTCTTCCAATCTCTAAGATGGTGTGATGCCAGACAAATAGGTAAAAGCAGAAACAAAATAAAGAAATAGGAGAAACAATAGAGAAGCAGTAGAGATAGTAGACAGAAATAGACTAGGTAAAAAAGATATTAGGGCAAAGAGGAAATAGCCATCAGAGATAATCAATTCTTAATTCAATATTCCAGTCCCCCGAAATTAACATAATAAGGTGCTTGTATAAGCACTAAGCACACTAGAAAATCATACTAATTAATAAGATCCCTAACATAAAAGGAAATAAATCAAAACATAATAACTTCCAAATAAAATCCCCAACATAATAGGAAATAAATCAAAACATAATAATTCCCTAATATCCCAGAAATACTAGAATAGTACATAATTCATTTCCTTTTCTGCATCATTCTACTCCACTTGCAAAAAAACTCGACCTCGAGTTTTGAAGTGATGAAGGATCAAAACTCGTGATTACCGAAGTGGACTAGTAAAGGCTGGAAATTTTCTAGATGTAGTGTTTGTAAATGGGAACAATACTGATATCAGAGGAGCTTCAACCCAAAACAGTAGAACAAACTCAACGAAATGAATGTAACGTACACATATATCGACATCCATATTTTGGTAATGGTGATCTTCATTGTGAAGGGTTTCAAGAGATGCATCATGTGCATCGCGAGAATTGAGTCCTTATACAATGACTAGAGCTCGCTCTTCAAAGTTTTCTTAGATTAGATAAACGACTTTATACTTGGTGTCGTCATGACATAAACCTTGATGGATAGAAGTTTTGGCAAAAGCTGCTTTTACTAATTTTGTTGTTCGTGCAAAAAGTTGTTGAAATGATGAGTCGAATTTCAAAGTTGGAGTATTCAATCTCCAACTGGCAACAGTTGTCATAAATACAGCGGCCATCAAGCTCGGTTTCGGCCCAGAAAGCATTTTGAGGCAAGTTGTATTGCATAAACACTTAAAAATCCAATAAATTTAGGATAAGGCTAATTTTC
Organism: Bretschneidera sinensis; assembly: GCA_023935145.1. Taxonomy (NCBI): domain Eukaryota; kingdom Viridiplantae; phylum Streptophyta; class Magnoliopsida; order Brassicales; family Akaniaceae; genus Bretschneidera; species Bretschneidera sinensis. The sequence continues at coordinate 65,884,269 of CM043698.1, read as the reverse complement.
TCAATATGACCAAAAAAACGAAAAATCCGATAAAGTACATCTTCTATAATTGGGTACAGTATATGACAAACTGTAACCAGAAGAACTTGGTTCAAGTCACTCATTCCTCACAAGTAATGTAAATAAAAAATGAACTTATAAAACAGAAAAGGAAACTATTTTTTTTTTCCTACTGTTTTTTTCTCTATTTTTTTCTTTCTTTTTTTCTTTTAAATTAGAAACTAAAAAAAGAAAATATATAAATAAAAAAACAGAACACTGTTCATCGACACTGTAGCAATGACACTATTTATTGGCACTGTAACAACAACATTGTTCATCGGTACTATAGCAATGACATTGTTCACGGTAGAGAAAACAAATTTTTTTTAATACCAAAAGCTAATTTTAGGGATAGATAGAGATATGAATGCAGAACATTGCGGCTCTAATACCATTTGATGCTGGACAAATAGGTAGAAGCAAAAACAGAATAGAGAAATGGGAGAAACAACAGAGAAACAGTACAGATAATAGACAGAAATAGACTAACTAGAAAAGAAATTAGGACAAAAGGAAAATAATCAATTCTTAATTCATAATTTCAGTCCCCAAAAAATTAACATAATAAGGTGCTTATATAAGGATCAACCACACACACAAAAAATCCTACTAATTAATAAGATCTCTAACATAAAATGAAATAAATCAAAACATTATAACTTCCAAATAAAATCTCTAACATAAAAGAAAGTAAATCAAAACATAATAACTCCCAAATAAAATCCTAAACATAATAGAAAATAAATCAAAACATAATAATTCTCTAATATCCCAAAAAACCTAAAATAATACATATTTTCTTTCCTTTTCTGCATCATAATGTTTCACCAAGTTAATCGAGCCCTACACATTTCGCAAAAAAAAAAATGAGATAATTTGTTAACAATTTCATCTCTGTTCACCACATCGCTCTTGCCCGGATTACTAACTTCCCCATCATAGTTAACATCGAACTACAATCTTTTTAAGTTCCCTATGCACTTCCCCATGTTGCTTTCTAGCGGACTCTTCTTAGCCCGAGCATTACACTCTTCCCTTTTTAGTCTCTCAATTTCTTCAAATGAAACCCCAACCATTTTATGCAGCTTCTTGACCCAATTAAAGGCCCACGTCGAGGCTTTGAAATTCACCTCTACTTCATCCCCCTTTTCTTTAACTAACCACTGTTCTTGCTCCTCATTACTAACACAGTCGCCAAACTATCTACCTCCACAACACTACAGACCTTACGCTCCTCTCCATCCAAGAAACACCCTTATCTGCCAACACAGTTTCTTCACACATCGCCATTGAGCACCATCACACCTAAAAACCTCACTCTCACAATTCTCCACTACTCTAACCTCACTATCAATCAAAAAAAGAGAAAACGCAAGACGAGGAGGAGGGGAATTGAAACACAACATTGCCAAATCAGAGTGATGTGAGTCGGAGCCAGCCTCAGACATAGACAAAAAGTCCATGAAACCGAGAAGAAGACATCTCTCCTCTTTCTCATGCACTACCTAAACAGTTTGAACAAAACAAGAGCTCTGCAACCTTCACACCAGACTGCATCCCCTTATCTGAGACTGAAATTGACCTGTTTTCCATAACATCTCCCTCGACAGCAAATGGCTCAAGCCTCGACGGACAAAACTGCCTTTCACCAAAGGCTTTGAGCAAAAAGAACCTTTCTCCTCTCTCAATCACATCAGCCTCCTCCGCCAACAACCTCCACATCCGACCGCCATAGGCACACCATCCCACCATTCTCTTTTTTCTAACGGTAATCCTTGTGACACCTGAAGAGAGACACTAGGAGCAAGTAAGCCCTCTAACGAGGACCCAACAGGATCGTCAATGAATTCTGAGAGAGGTTGTTCCTTTTGTAACTCTGACGCCTCTCTTGCTTGATAACGCTCATAGCTCTAGATAATTTACGGGTTTTAACCCATTTCTTGGCTCTAGAGTAGGCCTTCGACAACATAAAAGAAAAAAACTTACAACGAACTTTAGAGAGAAGGCCCATACCTGACATAGTTTTTCGAATCACACTTAGGAAGCCTACCAAGCACTTTGAGGCTTTTAGATTTTGGCTCCTACTCTGCCCAACCTCCTTACCCATAGACCCAAAATCCTTATTACTGTTGAGGTCCAAAAATGAACTCGGATCGAAGATCTTAACGGTCTAATATGAGAATTGAGGCCTGGGTACTTACTGGAGGGTTTGAAATTTGAAACCTTATCAAGTTGTTTCCCTTCTCTGACACCAGCGCACGCAGCCTCACTTGCCCTTGCGCATGTGAGATTGTTTTCATCACCTCCAGCAACCACCAACACCCATGAATCCTTCACTGTCGTACCACTTTTCAGTGCAAACAAACCTTCCAATTTGAAACCACAGCATGGGCAACACCCACCCAGCGATAAAGGAGTGAAAGTGCTTGCCGCAGTAAGAATAGGCTTTTCGCCACTGCTTGAAGCACCATAATTGACACTACTCACCACTACAGACTTGGAACCAACACCACTCACAACAGCTCTAGGACCACAAACAATGGGACCTTTACCATTATCAATAACTCGCCTTTGCTCAGGCAACCTCACACGAGACTTTTTTGGCATAGCCACCTCCCCTAGTTCAGATAAAGCCCTAAACACCCTTTGCCTCCAGCTTTAACTCCTTTTGGGAATGCCAATAATCGATTGTGCTTTCTCAGTCTCTGGAACCAGACTTTTTCCCTCTTCTCATACCAAGCAAAAGGAAAATCTCTTTCCAGGAACATATTTTAAGAGTCTAAAGACATCCATTGAATTCCCCTCAATAATAAATTCAAAAGATTTCTTGTCCACGATCATTGATCGCCTACACTCTGACCTCCCCATTGCAACATCAGACAAAACCATAGCTTAGAGATAGAAAGAGAATAAAGAAGGGGAGGAGGGAAATGATGGGAGAGAATAAGAAAAAAGCCATAACCAAACACATTATTGAGTTCACATAAAGATGAACACAGGCCCACAAAATAAAATTCATGTAGATCGCGATTCACAAGCAAGAAAAACAAAAAAAAATGAATATTTAGCAAAATGAATTCAACAAAAAAAAACGTGTTAATACACCCATCATTTTGGGGGAACAATAATTATGCTGATGCATATACACTTTAGAAAATACCTACTACGTTGAGCAAATTGAAAGAGCAGACAAGAGAGCAAAGTGAAAAGCAAATACTGCTCTTCTAACTATATATGCAAAATCGTTTACATAATTTTAAATCTCTAGATCCATTGTAGCTGATACTGCTAAAAAACACACACCCAATAAAAAGATGACACATGGACCTTCCCAAGGATAGGCAGCAGAGCGGCATGCAGATGACCCAGGCTCGGACAGCTGGACCCCAGGTCATCACCGCCTTCTAGGTCACACCGCCCTTAGGGCAATGGCCACCTCGTGCATGGAAAGCCCCTAACCAAGATAGCAAGGCCACACAATTGGGCCCCCTGGGCATTATTGCCCACCCAACTGGGCCTCCTCATCATCATCGCCCTAGATGAAAGGCCCCCTCAACACCCTATAAAAATATTCAGGTATGCATTCCAGAGGGGATCTTCTTCAAAAAACCAAAAAAGGGAGCGCCGTTATTCCCGTACACTTTATCTTATACTAACAAAAGCTTCGGAGCATCCTCATATGCACTCCCTCCAGCGACCCCCTAGTTCATCCCTTCTCCCCTATGCAGATCCCCTTGAGACCCGGCCTCCAACTCAGCAAACATATTTTTTGCATTAACAGATTAGTGTCGTCTATAGGAAACCACCATCTCTCGCTAAACAGTAAAAGCGAAGAAATCTGAAAGAACTCATCTGTTCCCATGCCACCTGATTACGGTCAAATTAATACGCGGTTATAGTGTATAGTTAAGGTGTCGATCCCATAAGGAAAAGCGAACTACAAGGAAAAGTGTAAACCTTAACATGAACGATAAAGATCAAGTGAAAGAATCTGAGTTTTGATAATGAAGTAATTGGAAAAAATTGTGTAAATATAATGAAGAAAAAACAAGGTTCCAGGAATCCTCTCTAGGTTCGTTGCCTTATTCTAATCTCGATTCAATTGTTTTTATCTCGATTACTAGTTTCACATCCCAAACAAGCAATCGGCAAATATTCAATCAAAGCATATGAAAACCCTAATGTAATTGCTATGAAGTACCATTTACTTTCGATTCAAGCACACATAACCTTTCTTATAGATTTATCAAGAAACGACAACACATTTCAATGATAATATCGCAGTAATGGACAAACCTAAAAGATAAATCTACCGGAATCAATCACATCCAACAATCTTGATATAAGAAGAGCATGACTAGACTTATATAGAGAAGAAAGACGCAATCACCGGATTAAGAGAAAATCTTCTAATTAAATCAAAGAGTAAATCATAATAATGTTTAGCAATAAATCCAAACTACAACTGAATCAAGAATAGAAATAAGTACAACTACACCTAAGAATTCATCCTTTCGCCTTGCTTGGAGATTAGTTGGCTATGGGGCACATGCTTGAACACCGTAATAGAGAAGAATGTAGTTGTTTTCTTGAGTTTTTCTAGCCTCCTCTTTATCAAACCCTAAGTGATCTATTTATAATACAAAAGGTCCAAGAGTGTTTTCGGGTATAAAATATCATTAAAACCCTAATTAGGAAACAGGGCATCGTACTTACGCCACGGGGCACACTAATCTAGGTCGCGGCTCAAGCTTTTGACTACTTTTCTTTACTTTTTGGATGCCGCGACTCAGACCTTCCAGGTCGCGGCTCAAACTGGTCTAGGCCGCGGCACACACTGATAGTCTTCTTGATTCTTTTAGACATGGTTCTGGAGGTCGCGACTCAGCTCTTCAAGGCCGCGACACGCACACTCCTTTTCCTATCCGAGAAGTTGATGGTTCTGGTGGCTAAGGCTTGAAGTTCTGGGCCGCAGCATGGAACACTAAAGATTTGGTTTCTCTTCATTTTGTCCTTCTGCAACCATGCCTTTACTTAGATATGCATCGAAGCATCGTGCTTTAAGCTATGATAGCTTTCCATCTCTTTTGAACTCAAAGTACATGAAAATGCACCGAAATAGATCAACAATCCAATAATATCATTTTAGAGCTGTTAAGGTATAAAAGTGTAATCCAAACCTAGATCAACCCAAAAATGCTAACAAATAAGTACTGTTAAGATGTATCTTATGACTCTCATCATAACCCCCAACTAGCTTATTGCTAGTCCCTAGCAATTCAAGCAAAAAACAAGACAATATGACATGAATTTTATAGTATAAATCAAAACAAAATAAAGCAATGTTAGCGTTAAACCAAGAGTAATTCAAATTTTTTGTCTCAAAAATCGCAAATAACACATAGAACATAGAATCATTAAATATCACCCAACTCCAAAAGTAATCCAAACATCAATCTTAAAATTGTTATCGACTCTTAACATCCATTTTACCACAATCCATTAATCTGAACACCCAGATGATTTTATGCACAACATTCATGAATACAAGTCTTGGCTTCTAAAAATATATTACTTTGCGTGACATCAATCACAAAAACAAGCTCTATAGGCTCACTCTTCAAATCACTCTCCACTATTGTAGAAAAATCACACTACCTTGGATCAATAGGTCTTTAATAAGCTTGTAACATTAGGCTAAGGTAAAGGTCAAGAAAGAACGGGAAGTATTCAACAAGTAAAAGAACTCAATCTCTTAATTTTAAACACAACCACTTTAAGCACTGGATAACCTTACTTCAACACTCAACTCTTTCAACCATATTTCGAGCATTTCTCTCAATAAATCACCATTTTTTTCTTTTCTTCTTTCTTTGCCATAATTCACTTCATTCTCTCTTTTTTCTTTTTTTTTGGGTATAAGACCATTCACCTCTTTTTTCATTTTTTTCATTTTTTTTTATTTTTCAAAACCCTCAACTTATCTTCTTTAATGTACTTGGGTTATGGTAGTAATATTTTTTCATATTTCCATCCTTACTCCTCTTAATCTCAACAAATGGGTTTTCAATAAAAAGGCTCATAAGGGTAAGTAAATGGGTTTTCGAAAGAAACAAAGCTCAAATTCTTTTTCAATAAAAAGGATCAAACAGGTGACTAGTGATAAATATAGCAATGGTAAGTTGAAAGGCTCAAATGGTTCAAAAATGGCTTATATCATATCCTAAGTAATGTGCATTCTAGGAATTCGCCTCAAGTGATTATCAAATAAATTCTAAAGCTTGTCGAGACCGCAAAAGTATTCCCAAAACAATCGCACATAAAACTTCTTTAGATATTTTAGACTAATCATACAATCTTACTGCAAACTAGAAGATTGATACTTAAATTATTTTCAAACCGAAGCAAGATTTAACTTCTTCTAAATACTATATGCTATCTCAATTAGGCTCATATTATTGATATGTGAATTAACTCCAAGGCTAACACAAGCATGCTAAAAACAAACAAAAAGGGAAAGTGACACTAAACAATTCAATAGTATGCAATAGAAATGTGTTTCCTCCACCCCCAACTTAAAAATTGCATTGTTCTCAATGTGAAAGCAAAAGTTAAGGAAAACTCCCTTTTTAACTAAAGGTGCGAGGAGTTGGAAAATTGTGCACGACCATTTGAACTGCTGTGTATATTTGTCCCTGAAAAAGAAATACGAAGTTAATACTGGAAAACAACAAAATACTAATAAAAAACAATAAAAAAATATGAAAACAATAAAAATAAAAGGATATGATGTGGGGTGCCTCCCATGAGCGCTAAGTTTTACGTCTTCAGCCAGATGCTCTTATTCTCTCCTAGACAAACATGAACTGAATGCACCAGCAACTGCTTTACTGCCAAATTTGGTTCTTGTATGCTTTAAAGAAGCCTCAAGGATGTTATCAGTAACATCTGCAGATTCTGGTTTGATATTTGCTCTTGTGAAACCATGGGTGTGGATTTGCTCCAATGGATTAAGGAGATGGACCTTTTTCATGTATACTTGGTGGCTCTCGTCCACATCCTCTGATTTGTTTGTTATGGGGATGTGTAATGACTTAACGCTTTGGGTCACAATGGCATTTACCTCCTTCAAATTCTTTTACGCCAAGTGTTGACCATGGGGTGTGGATTGAGCTTGGGAAGGGAACTTACCTCGCTCATTCACACTCAAGGATGTTATCAATTTGGACACTTGGCTCTTTAGATCCTTATGTTCTTCAACAACCTACTTAATTAAAGATTCAAGCCTTTGATTAGTCTTACCCTGTGCCTCAATAAAAGCATGCAAAGTTTCTTCTAAATGACTACTAGAGGGTGCAGGTGCATGATATGGTGCAGGATATGATCTAGGGGGTTGTGCAGGCGGCTGGTTTTTAGATTTTCAGCTAAGATTGGGGTGATTCTGTCACTCCGGATTATAGGTATCAGAGAAAGGTGAAAGAGGCTTCTTGTACATACCTAAGGCATTACATTATTCCTCATACATCTCTCTTATCTCCGCAAATGTGGAGCATTCTTAGGCGAGATGACATACCCCGCCACACACAAAACATAGTCCAAAAGACGCTGCATGATTAGCTACTTGTGTTGGCTTTAAATTCGTAGTCTTTAACGCATCTAGTTCCCTAGTGAGCGTCTCGACCTTAGCTTTTAGGTTGTCCTTTTCCCTAAGATGGTATATTCTACCACCATTTGGGTTCCCTACAGGTCGTGACCTGTTTGTGCTTTCAGTAGCACTAGGTCCAGTCCAAGTGTGATCTTTTTCAGCAAGCTCATCGAGGTATTCTATGGCCTCATCAGGATCATTTTGTAAAAATTTACCATTACACATCATCTCTACAAATTAGCGCTCTTTATATGTAAGTTCCTCATAAAAATAGCTCACTAAGTGCCAACTCTCATACTCATGGTGAGAGCACATACTCAACAACTCTTTAAATCTTTCCCAAGACTGATACAAAGTCTCACTGTCCTTTTATGCAAAGGTGGAGATTTTCCTTTTTAAAGCATTGGTCTTATGTTGGGGAAAGTATTTATTGAAGAAGACCTGAATCATCTTAGTCCACGACCCAATAGATCGTGGTCTCAGTGAGTATAGCCAACTCTTAGCTATATCCTTCAAAGTGAAAGGAAAGAACTTAAGTCTCACAATGTTAGCGGTTGCATCTTGACTATGAAAAGTCGCAACTACTTCCTCAAACTCTCTAATGTGCACATATGGGTTTTCACTTTCCAAGCCATGAAACGTAGGGAGTAATTGTATCATCCTCGTTTTAAAATCTTGATGGCGATTATTGGCTGGAAACATGATGCATGATGGTGTGGCTATGTGTGTAGGGTGGAGGTAATCCTGAAGGGTCCTAAGGGGTTGATCTTCGTGTTCACTCATTTCTTCGGGACTAGATGGACTGTCAAATAAAGGATTTAAAAAGGAATTTAATTCTGACTCTAGCACAGGCCTACAAGCAAATCTACCCTAAGGGTCTCTATATCTAGGCATGCAAGATCACAAAATAATAAAAATCCTATAAAAAGAAAGAATAAAATAAAATAAAAAATTAATACAGCAAGCTAAAAGAAGGAACGAAGTTATCGCCTTTACAAACTTCTGAAAGAAAAAAAAAACTATCTACAATTCTTCTACCGTCTTATCTCAAAGTTGACAATCTTCTTTGTTCTTAAACGCGTCTCTCCGGCAACGGTGCCAAAATTAAATTACGCCCAAAGTATAACGCGGTAGTTGTAGCACAGTTTTGGGGTGTCGATTCCACAGGGAGACAAGCGATCAACAAGAGAAAGTGCAAACCTTAAAACGAACGATAAAAGTTAAACAAGAGAAATTGAGTTTTGATATTGAAGTAATGTGAAGTAGTGTAAATATAATGGGTAAATAACAAGGGTCCGGGAATCCTCCTCATGTTCGTTGCCTTATTCCAATCTCAATTCAATTGTTTTTATCTCGATTGCAAGTTTCACATCCCAAACAAGCAATTGGCAAATATTCAATTAAGCACATATATAAACCCTAACGTAATTGATATGAATTACTTTTTACTTTCGAGTTAAGCACACATGACCTATCCTATAGATTTATCAAGAAACGACAATATATCTTTAATGAAAATCTTGCAATAATGGACAAACCTAAAAGATAAATCTACTGGACTCAATCATACCCAAACAACGTCATATAAGAAAAGCATGACTAGACTTATATGGAGAAGAGAGATACAATCACCGGATTAAGAAAAAAATCTTCTAATTAAATTAAAGAGTAACTCATATAATGTTTTGGTAATAAATCCAAACTATAACTAAATCAATAATGGAAAATAAGAACAACTACACCTAGGGATTCATCCATTTGCCTTGCTTGGAGATTAGTTGGTCATGGGGCTCATGCTTGATGGAGTTTTCCCCGTCCTCCAATGAATGATAATGAATTCTCCTTCTATCAAACCCTAAGTGATATATTTATAATGCGAGAGGTCCAAGGGTGTTTTAGGGTTTAAATAATCATTGAAGTACTAATTAGGTCATAACTCAGAGAAAGGGATCGTGTGCGCACCGTGGCTCTCACTTATGTGCCCCATGGCCCTGCCCGATCCTTGGTTTGTGGGGGTGCTGAGCGCCGCGGCTTTGGCTGGTCCAGGCCGCGGCTTGCCCTGATCTTTGGTGAAGCAGCTTCTGGGCGCCTAAGCTCTGACTTCTGGGCGCCTAGGCTTTGTCTGAGCGCCTAGGTTCTCTCTTCTAGGCACCTAGGCTCTCACTGAAGGCTTCCTTATCCATAAACCCTTCATCTTGTCCTTTCGGAAGCACTCTTTCACTCCGATAAGCATGGAATCTTCGAGCTTTAAGAAATGATAGCTTTTCCATCTCTTTTAAACTCAAAGTACCTCAAAATGCACCGAAATAAGTCAATGATCCAAGAATATCACTTTAGAGTTATTAAGGTATAAAAGTGTAATTCAAACCTCGATCAACCCTAAAATGCTAACAAATAAGTACATGAAAGATGCATTTTATGACTCTCATCAACACATACTTAACAACTCCTTAAATTTCTCCCAAAACTGATACAAAGTCTCATTGTCCTTTTGTGCAAAGGTGGAGATTTACCTTTTTAAAGCATTGGTTTTATGTTGAGGGAAGTATTTATTAAATGTTGACCCTCACCCGTATTTTAATGATGACAAAACACAACTATTATTATACCAACTAAGTGTAGTTAGTAACAAAAGCATTCAACCAAGGATCAAAGTTCAAGAACTAAAACTGAATCAAAGTATCAAGTCAAGATTGAAGAACTAGTATAGGTCTAAGGTTTTAGAACCAATGTAAGTCTCACTTATACACTGTAATAGCTTGTTCAATGGCTCAAACAAAAAAAGTTTTCTAAACCGATCTTTTTAAAACAAACATTTTAAATTAAAACAGAAAAACTGGGTTGGAAGACAACCCAGTCGACTGGGTACATATACCAGTCGACTAGTATATGAGACAGTAGGACTCTAGTCAACTGGGTCATTCATACCAGTCGACTGGTAAAATGGACAGTGAGTCCCCAGTCGACTAGATGAAATATACCAGTCGACTGGATACCCAGAAGGTCTGAAAACGTTATTTTTTCAAGTGAACCCAGTCGACTGGTATCACGACCCAGTCGACTGGTAGTTCAAAAATATGACCGTTGGACTCTAAATCAGAACGTTTTAAAGCAAATCTTTTTCAAATTAAAGTCCTAACGGCCATATTATTTGATTGCTATATAAACCTATTCAATTAAGCATTCAATAATAAGCTGCATATATTCAAAAAGAGTTGATCTCACACAATCAAGTTATTATACTCTTGAAACACAAAAAGCATTGAAATATTCTTATTGAGCCATTCTTCAAGCTTTACTTTGAAAGAGAGACATTATTCAGTTGTATAAGCTTCCATTAGCTGTTTCTCTACTATTTACTTTACATCATCTTTTGTAAAGGGATTACTTCCGAAAGGAATGGGATTACTTCCGAGAGGAAGGGGATAGCTTCCGAGAGGAAGGGATTGTAAGGTTTGTACAACACCGGGAAAGTTGTACGACTAAGTTACTTAGTGGATTACTTCAAGGAGTTCCTTAAAGTGAATGGACGTAGGGTCGGAACGAATCCGATATTGCCAAACTACTATAATCTGAGTTTGCATCCTCTTCTCTCTAAACTCTTTATTTACAGCACATTACTTGTTTTATTTGTTTGCTGCTTATTCATTTTTATAAACTTGTATTAATTTCGTAAAAAGTTTTAAAAACCCAATTCACCTCCCCTCTTGGGTTGAAACCTTGATCTACAATTGGTATCAGAGCTTCGTTCTCATATTTAGGCTTAAAATCCTTGAGTTGATCCAATGGCAGCAAATAGCTACTCTGAGGGACACTCTTATACTAGACCACCTTTGTTCAATGGCTCCAATTATAACTATTGGAAAAATATAATGAAAATCTTTGTCTAATGACAAGATTACAATCTATGGAGAATCATTGAAGAAGGACCCAGAATTCCTACAAAATAAATAGCTATTGGAGAGACTCTTCATACAATGCCTAAACTCAAAACTGAGTACACTGACGAGGATTGTAGAACAATGTCTCTCAATAGCAGAGCAACAAGTATGTTATATTGTGCATTAGATATTTCTGAATATAATAAAATATTTGCATGCGTTTCTGCTAAAGAGATATGGGACAAATTACAAGTCATATATGAAGGAACTAGTGAAGCAAAAAAGTCAAAAATTTACATGCTAATTTCTGAGTATGAATCCTTTAAAATGTCTCCTGACGAAACTATTTCTGAAATGCACTCACAGTTCACCACTATTATAAATGGTTTAAAACTGCTTGGTAAGAATATTGAGGAGGTTAAACTAACCAGAAAAATCTTGAGATCTCTGCCACCAGAATGGAAACCAAATAGGACAGCCATACAGAAGGCCAAAGATCTTGAAAAACTGGATGTTGAGACACTACTTTGGTCATTATTGACGTATGAGATGGAAGAAATGACTCCCATCGTCAATAATAATGAGAAGAAGAAAAAGTATATTGCTCTCAAAGCTTCTACGAGCAGCAAAGAAATGGAATCAGAAAAAAAAGTTGAGAGCAGCGAGGAATATGGTGAAATGGCATTGATCACCAAACGATTTCACAGGTTCTTGAAGAAAAGCAAGAAACCTTACACAAAAGATCCCACTCTGAAAAAGGAACCGCTTATGTGCTATGGTTGCAAGAAGCCCGGTCATATTAGAGCTGATTGTCCAGTTTCAAACAAACCATATAAGGGCTTCAAAAAGAAAGGCATGGTAGCAACTACCTGGAGCGATGACGAAGAAGATGAGTCATCAGACAAAGAAATCGGATATGAGGAAATTGCCAACCTTTATTTGATGGCAATCGACGATGAAAGTGAGGTAACATCTTCTCCTTCTTCTAAAAATAATTTTGTGAGTAGTAGTGAAGAACTGCTAGAAGTAATAAATGAAATGCATGAAGAATTGAAGAAATTTGATTCTAGAAATTCTGTTCTCAAGAAAGAGGTATCATCTCTCTCTAAAGAGATGATAAGTCTTAGAGAAGAAAAAGAAAAATTATCATCTTTACTGTATGATTCTTCTCAAGATTTTCTCAAAGATGAAAATGAGAATTTGAAAAATAAAATTTCTGAATTGAATAGCACTAAATCAAGACTTATGCTTGGTAAAGAAAAACTTGATGAAGTGTTTTCTTCCCAAAGATTAAGTGGAGGAAAATCTGGTGTAGGATACTCTCCTTTGGGAAAGCAAAAATCAAAAGAGAGCTTATTCATGAAAGCCTCATTTGTAAGTGAAGCCTCTACTTCAAGAAACCCTAACAAGATTAAAAACAATGCTAGGAATTCAAATGTTCATACAAAAATGAAGCAACCTAGAAATACACATGCTTATATGTATGCTCACTCTAGAAATGCTTATACACATCCTAGAAATAACCAACATGTACATAATCAACATATGAACTCTGCATATGCTCATCCTAGGAATTACAATCATGGTTATCCTAGAAATAATTTGCATACACATGCTAGCATGTATCCTAGAATGCATCATCATTCGTTTTCTGGAAATGACATGCATTTTCATACTCTTTACCATAGAAACATGTATCCTATGAACTATTATCCTAAGGATTATAGGAATGCACATGTAAGATATCCTAAAAATTTTAATTACTATCATCCTAGGATTGTGCATCATCAATATGTCCATAGATCACCATATACTATTAAGAAAGTATGGGTTCCAAAAGGAACAGTGTTTTCTAGGACTAACCCTGAAGGACCCAAGAAATTTTGGGTACCTAAAAGTGCTATCGTATATCCTTGTGTGATGTAGATTTGTCTCCACACCAAGGAGAAAGGTAACTGTTGGTACCTTGATAGCGGATGCTCGAAGCACATGACCGGTGATAAAAGTGTATTCAAGGAGCTAACTCTAAGAGATGGTGGACTTGTGACCATTTGACACAATACTAAAATAAATATCATCGGGCATGGAAAAGTCGGTAATGATTTCTCAACCTTAGATAATGTATTGCTAGTACAAGGCCTTAAGCCAAATTTACTTAGCATTAGTCAATTATGTGACAAAGGATCCAAAGTCACATTTGAGACCTCTTATTGTCTAGTTATAGACATCAAGAGAAACAAGATCAAATTCATTGGCCATAGACACGAAAATGTCTACATAGTTGATTTGAAATCCTTGCATTCTGAAAATGAAAAATGTTTTCCTGCTTTTAGTGAAAATCCATGGCTATGGCATAGAAGGCTTGGTCATGTAAACATGAACTTGCTAAAAATCGTTTCAAGAAAAAATTTAGTTATTGAACTTCCTAAAATCAATTTTGAAAAAGACAAAGTATGCGATGCTTGTCAAATGGGAAAACAAACTAGGATTTCTTTTAAAGCAAAAAATGTAGTATCAACAACTAGACCTTTGGAACTTTTGCATATGGACTTATTTGGTCCAATTAGTACCATTAGTCTAGGTGGCCATCAATATGCTCTTGTTATTGTTGATGACTATTCAAGATATACCTTTGTTATTTTTGTTGCTTACAAGGATGAAACTTTCAAAAGATTTGAAAAGTTTTGCAAAAATGTACAAAATGAAAAAGGAATTTGTATTTCAAGCATAAGAAGTGGTCATGGAAAAGAATTTGAAAATCAAAGCTTTTCAAAATTTTGTAATGAAAATGGAATTAATCACAACTTTTCAGCTCCTAGAACTCCTCAACAAAATGGAGTTGTTGAGAGGAAAAATAGAGTTCTAGAAGAATTTTCAAGAACTATGCTTTGTGAAAATAATTTACCAAAATACTTTTGGGCTGAAGCTGTGAATACTTCTTGTTATATCTTAAATAGAATTTTGATAAAGCCTCTGCTTGATAAAACTCCATATGAACTATGGAAAGGGAGAAAGCCCAATATTTCCTATTTTCGTGCTTTTTGTAGTAAATGCTTCATCTTAAATAACAATAAAACTAACTTGGGTAAATTTGATTCTAAGACCGATGAAGGAATATTTTTAAGCTATTCAACATCTAGTACGGCTTATAGAGTTTTCAATAAGAGAACTTTAGTGGTAGAAGAATCTGTACATGTAATTATTGATGAATCTAACCCAATTAGTAGTAGAGAAGTTTCCTTTAAAGATGATGCAGATTTTATTCCAAGAATGGAAACTCCTACTCCCATTGTTGACCCAAAAGAGAGTTCACCTCAAACAAATGAAGAGATGAAAACTCCCAATTTGGACCAACCATCCTCAAGCCAACAAGAGGAAAGTCTACCCAAAGATTGGAGGTATGTAAATTATCATCCAATTGATCAAGTGATTGGTGATTCTTCACAAGGGGTAAGAACTCGCTCTTCCATTAGAAATATTTGCAATTTTGTAGCTTATTTGTCTCAAGTAGAACCTAAGACATTTATAGAAGCTGAAAAAGATAATGATTGGATAATTGCAATGCAGGAAGAGATAAATCAATTTGAGAGAAATAATGTTTGGAAACTAGTTCCAAGACCTAAAGATCATTCAATAATTGGAACTAAATGGGTATATAGAAATAAAATGGATGAAAATGGTATAGTAACTAGAAATAAGGCTAGAGTAGTGCTAAGGGATATAATCAAGAAGAAGGAATAGACTTTGATGAAACCTATGCTCCTGTAGCTAGATTAGAAGCTATTCGAATGTTATTAGCCTTTGCATGCTTTAATAAATTCAAGCTATTTCAAATGGATGTGAAAAGTGCCTTTTTAAATGGCTTTATAGAAGAAGAGGTTTATGTTGAGCAACCTCTTGGATTTGAAAATCTTAGTTTTCCAAATCATGTCTACAAGCTTTCTAAAGCTCTATATGGGTTGAAGCAAGCTCCAAGAGCATGGTATGAAAGACTAAGTAAATTTTTTATTGACAATGATTTTGTAAGAGGTAGAATAGACACAACTCTCTTCACAAAAAAGACACTTTGATAGTTCAAATATATGTTGATAATATTATATTTGGTGCTAATAATGAATCTATGTGTCAAGAGTTTTCAAAGTGCATGCAAGGTGAATTTGAAATGAGCATGATGGGAGAACTTACCTACTTCCTTGGACTTCAAATCAAGCAACTAAAAGGAGACATCTTCATCAATCAATCAAAGTACATTAAAGACCTACTAAAGAGGTTCGGGATGGAAAGCTCAAAGCCACTTGGAACGCTTATGAGCACAACTACTAAACTTGATCTTGATGAAGGAGGTAAAACTGTAGATTCTAAATATTATAGAAGCATGAGAGGTGCTTTACTTTATTTGACTGCAAGTAGACCTGATATAATGTTCAGTGTATGCATGTGTGCTAGATTTCAGGCTAATCCTAAGGAATCACATGTAGTTGCAGTAAAAAGAATCCTTAGATATCTACAAGGAACCCAAACCATAGGATTATGGTACTCTAAAGATTCATCTTTTGAGCTTGTAGGTTATTCAGATGCTGATTTTACTGGATGTAGGTTAGATAGAAAAAGCACAAGTAGTACATGCCAATTCTTAGGAGCTATGTTAACCTTTTGGTTTTCCAAGAAACAAAATTCTGTTGCACTATCCACCGTCGAGGCAGAATACGTTGCAGCCGGAAGTTGTTGTGCCGAAGTATTATGGATGAAACAACAACTAGAAGACTATGGCATGAACCTCAAAAACATCCCAATATTTTGTGATAATATTAGTGCTATCAACCTAACCAAGAACCCTATTCAGCACTCTAGAACAAAGCACATAGAAATAAGACATCATTTCTTAAGAGACCATGCTCAAAAATGTGACATAAGACTAGAATTCATACCTTCAGAAGGTCAAATAGCTGACATTCTTACAAAACCTCTAGGTGAAGCTAGTTTCTGTAAGATAAGAATGTTAATGGGGTTATTGGATTATGATACACTGAATATCTGATTGCTTCATAATTCATCATATGCATGTTTGACATCTAATGAAAGAGTGTTAATTCTTGTTTAAATATCTCCCTCACTCAAGATGTCATAGATAAACAAATTTCGTGCTATATTTCAAGACTGAAAATTTTTATAAGGGTCAAGTTGACTGGTGAATCTATACCAGACGACTGGTAAGTCACTGCCCTTTCTTCCAGTCGACTGGTAAGTTTGACCCAGTCGACTGGTAAGTCTCTGTCTCTTCTTCCAGACAACTAGTAAATCCTGTCCAGTAGTCTGGTATCTCTAGACCCTGTTTGGAGCCAATTTTTTGAAAATCAGTTGTCATCCAATCGACTGGTCAATTCAATCCAGTCGACTGATATCTTACTGTCAGTTCACCCAGTCGACTGGTTCATGAACCCAGTCAACTGGTATGAAAACTGTTCATCTTTCCAAAGCTACCCAGTCGACTGGTATCGCGATTCTATATAAGGGACTGTTCATTTTTCTGATTTTTTAAGCCATTTTTGAGCACCCTTGTTTTCTCCCTCTAGAAAAATTCACCCTTTTGATCCAAAAACCATCAAAACTTCATCTAAACACACCGATCTACTCATCCACAAAGAGATTTTTAACTTTCTATGGTTAAAATCTCTTATTTTCACCAAAATCCTTTTTACCCAAAAACTCTTTTTTTCTTCAAAATAAGCGATAAAATCCGTGTAAAATTCACAACAAGTGGACCTAATGCGCCTAAAAAGCCAATGTCTTCAAAATCTTCAGCATCGGAGTCGCGAGGAAAGGGAGCAGCGGGCTCATCTAGCAGAACGCCCAGAACAGAGTTGGAGGAAACTCTGTTTTCCAGTCCGGCGGCTCATACGAGGTATAACTCCATTATCCGTCATAAGAGATCATGATAGGTAGAGTTGTTTACTTTAACTCTATTTGTCATGGAAATTTTGATATTCTGCCAGCCTTTGAGGCAATAAATCTGACCCCACTGGTCAGAATACATGAAAAATATTACCCGAGACTGATTCACCAGTTCTACGTGAACTTAGTGAAACCCAGTCCTCTGGCTCTGAGATTCAGAACCAGAGTCAGCGGTGTGGAGTTTGAGGTCAACACTGACCTCTTGATGAGCATATTGAGAATCCCTGTAAGGGGGATTCAGTGGAGTCTGGATGGATGGCCAAACAGCTTTGACATCGAGGCGGCCTGTCAGATAGTCAGAGGAGACCCTAACTATGTGTACAGACCCACTACATTTCACACGTGTAGTGACATGCCCCTCAACTCAAAGATGTTTCAGCTGATTGTCAGTTGGACCATCCACCCTAGACTCGGGAGTCGAGGGTATCTATCTAAGATAGATACGGTATTGATTTGGTGCCTTAAATTTGGGCACCACTTCAATATTTATCATCTGCTGTTCGCCAACATGATAAATGGAGAAGCTAGCGACTCCGGGTGTCTTCCTTACGGGATGCTCATTACACTCATACTCCAGCACTTTCGGGTGCCTCTGCCAGCCTCCGAGGCTCAGGATATTGGACCGACGGACATCATCAATGTCTTATCACTGAAGAAGATGGGATGTGCGGTTCGTGACGGCTTCCTCCATCCAAAAGCCGGGAAGCACTTACGGATGCGAGGAGATGAGATTGATGATGATGAAGAAGAGGAGGCTGTTGCCTATGCTGATATGGACACTGACACCCAAGTACCTCCGATTGGTGACTCGAGTACTGGTCAGATTGGATACGGAGATATACTTCAGGCTATCTCGAGCCTTCAGATGACGATGGAGTCCGGATTCCAATCCATGCAGTCGGAGTACCAGAGATTAAGCTCCTCCATCGACCACCTACGGGACGACTTCGAGTTACATCGAGAGCACACCGAGGGTTCCATAGCTGAGATTAGGGAACTTTTTCGTGATGGCTCGGACTCTCCCACTCCTTGAGTTTTTGTTTTCTTTATTATGTACTTAGGTTTTTCCAGCTCTTACCACATAGCACGGACATATTTTGTATTATTTTGTCTTATTTATGGCTCTATAAAGCCCGTTCATGTATTAATTTTTTATATATGATGTTATGTTTCTATTAGTCATATTTTATATATCTATTTACATCATTTGTGATATGTTTGCATAGTTTCAAACTGCTTTTATTCACGAAAATGCTATGAAACTGATAATGCTTGTATGAAAACTTCTGGTTCTTCCCGAGAAGGCTTCTGAAATCTGAATAAAGCTAAATTTTCGCATACAGGTTTGTTTAATCATTCTCTAGATGACTGTAGTGTATAAGTAGCTTATTTTTTGGTTTCTAGCGCCTTTGGTTGCTGTTGTCAAAACGGGGGAGAAAAATGAGAAAAACGAGAAAATCTAAGTAAAAGAAACCAATGCATAGATTTAGGGGGAGCACTGCTCCAAAAATTATTCTTTGATTGGTTGATTAATTGTGGTTGGTTGAAATATATATATGAACTACGTTTGCCTGTTTACAGGGTGGTTTTATTCAAAAAACAGAGGAGACTCTATCTGATTTTTCGTAAAAACCAAACACTTAGCTTTTTTATCTGTTTTCACATTATTAGTTTTGTCATCATCAAAAAGGGGGAGATTGTTGACCCTCACCCATATTTTAACGATGAAAAAACACAACTGTTATTATACTAACTAAGTGTAGTAAGTAACAAAAGCGTTCAACCAAGGATCAAAGTTCAAGAACTCAAACCGAATCAAAGTATCAAGTGAAGACTGAAGAACTAGTATAGGTCTAAGATTTTAAAACCAATGTAAGTCTCACTTATACACTGTAATAGCTTGTTCAATGGCTCAAACAAAAAAAGTTTTCTAAACCGATCGTTTTAAAACAAACATTTTAAATTAAAACTGAAAAACTGGGTTGGAAAACAACCCAGTCGACTTGGTACATATACCAATTGACTGGTATATGAGACAGTAGGTCTCCAGTCGACTGGGTCATTCATACCAGTCGACTGGTAAAACAGACAGTGAGTCCCCAGTCGACTGGATGAAATATACCAGTCGACTGGATACCTAGAAGATCTGAAAACGTGAGTTTTTCAAGTGAACCCAGTCGACTGGTAGTTCAAAAATATGACCATTGGACTCCAAATCTGAACGTTTTAAAGCAATTCTTTTTCAAATTAAAGTCCTAACGGCCATATTATTTGATTGCTATATAAACCCATTCAATTAAGCATTCAATAATAAGCTGCATATATTCAAAAAGAGTTGATCTCACACAATCAAGTTATTATACTCTTGAAACAAAAAAAGCTTTGAAATATTCTTATTGAGCCATTCTTCAAGCTTTACTTTGAAAGAGAGACATTATTCAGTTGTATAAGCTTCCATTAGCTATTTCTCTACTATTTGCTTTACATCATGTTTTGTAAAGGGATTACTTCCGAAAGGAAGGGGATTACTTCCGAGAGGAAGGGAATAGCTTCCGAGAGGAAGGGATTGTAAGGTTTGTACAACACCAGGAAAGTTGTACGACTAAGTTACTTAGTGGATTACTTTAAGGAGTTCCTTGAAGAGAGTGGACGTCGGGTCGGAACGAATCCGATATTGCCGAACCACTATAATCTGAGTTTGCATCCTCTTCTCTCTAAACTCTTTATTTACAGCACATTACTTGTTTTGTTTGTTTGCTGCTTATTCATTTTTATAAACTTGTATTAATTCCGTAAAAGTTTTAAAAACCCAATTCATCCCCCCTCTTGGGTTGAAACCTTGATCTACATTAAAGAAAACCTAATTCATCTCATTCCATGACCGAATAGATAGTGGTCTCAGTGAGTATAGCCAACTTTTAGCTCTATCCTTCAAAGCAAAAGGAAAGAACTTGAGTCTCACGATGTCATTAGTTGCATCTTGACTATGAAAAGTCGTAACTACTTCCTCAAACTTCCTAATGTGTACATATGGGTTTTCATTTTCCAAGCCATGAAACGTAGGGAGTAACTGTATCATCCCTGTTTTAAAATCTTGTTAGCGAGTATTGGCTGGAAACATGATGTATGATGGTGTGGCTGTTCGACTAGGATGCAAGTAATCCTCAAGTGTCCTAGCAACATTCTCATTGGGGTTATCAGCCATGTTAACAAAATCCTCTAAAGTCTCATATGGGGGTACACTATGGTTTGATCTAGGCGAGGTTTCACTAACGGACGCGGAAGGAGAGGGTAACTCTATTTCAGGCCCTCTAATGAATCTACCTCGCGAATCTCTCGGTCTAAGCATACACTAAATGAGTTAAAGGGGAAATAAATAAAATAGAATAACAAAAAAAAAATTAGAAAATCAAAACAAAGAGAAAAGAACAATATTACCGTCTTGTCTCAAAGTTGACAATTTTCCTTGTATTTGAGCGCGATTCCCCGATAATGACGCCAAAATTTGATTACACTCAAACTAATACGCAATTGTTGTGCATAGCTGAAATGTCGATCCCATGAGGAAAAGCGAACTACAAGGGAAAGTGTAAACCTTAACACGAACGATAAAGATCAAGTGAAAGAATCTGAGTTTTGATAATGAAGTAATGGGAAAAAGTTGTGTAAATATAATGAAAAATATAATGGAGAAATAACAAGGTTCCGAGAATCCTCCTTAGGTTCGTTGTCTTATTCGAATCTCGATTCAATTGTTTTTATCTCGATTGCTAGTTTCACATCCCAAACAAGCAATCGGCAAATATTCAATCAAAGCATATGAAAACCCTAATGTAATTGCTATAAAGTACTCTTTACTTTCGATTCAAGCACACATGACCTTTTTTATAGATTTATCAAGAAACAACAATATATCTCAATGACAATATCGCAGTAATGGACAAACCTAAAAGATAAATCTACCGGAATCAATCACATCCAACAATCTTGACATAAGAAGAGCATGACTAGACTTATATAGAGGAGAAAGATGCAATCACCGGATTAAGAGAAAATCTTCTAATTAAATCAAAGAGTAAATCATAACAATGTTTAATAATAAATCCGAACTACAACTAAATCAAGAATAGAAATAAGAACAACTACACCTAAGAATTCATCATTTCGCCTTGCTTGGAGATTAGTTGGTCATGGGACTCATGCTTGAACACCGTAATGGAGAAGAATGTAGCTGTTTTCTTGAGTTTTTCCAATCTCCTCTTTATCAAACCCGAAGTGATCTATTTATAATACAAAATGTCTAAGGGTGTTTTCGGGTCTAAACTATCATTAAAACCCTAATTAGGAAACAGGGCATCGCGCTTGCGCCGAGGCGCACACTAATCCAGGCCGCATCTCAAGCTTTTGACTATTTTTCTTTACTTTCTAAAGGTCGCGGCTCAGACTTTCCAGGCCGCGGCTCAGATTGCCAGGCCGTGGCTCAGACTGGTCCAGGCCGCTGCGCAAACTGATGGTCTTCTTGGTTCTTTTAGACATGGTTCTAGAGGCCGCGGCTCAGCCTTTCCAGGCCGCTGCCCGCACACTCCTTTTCCTATCCGAGAAGTTAATGGTTCTGGTGGTCGAGGCTTGAAGTTCTGGGCTGCAGCATGGAACACTAAAGACTTGGTTTCTTTTCATTTTGTCCTTCCGCAACCATACCTTCACTCTAATATGCATCGAAGCATCGTGCTTTAAGCTATGATAGCTTTCTATCTCTTTTGAACTCAAAGTACCTGAAAATGAACTTCCAAGAATATCAATTTAGAGTTGTTAAGGTATAAAAGTGTAATTCAAACCTAGATCAACCCAAAAATTCTAACAAATTAGTACTATTAAGATGCATCTTATGACTCTCATCACCACCCAAACATACCACTATGGGACGCCGGCAAAGGAGCAGCGAGGGCTAGTACATGCACCTATCGGTCCGGATCAAGTTCTTCAACCGAATCTGATGCGCACCCCAACATGGCTACGCTCCAAACACAGTTCGTAGAACTCTCGCGACTGGTAGCTGACCTAACCGCAGAAGTTCCCAGAGGGGCTCGTCAGCCTTCTCCCACACCATCACGATCGGACCTCAGCCCAGCCTGCTTGGCCAGCAATAGGCCCCCCGTCGATAGTTATTCCGTGACAGAGTACTCCCCACCCTGGATGGTCAAGTCCAGAGAAAGACCCTCGTCCGAGAGCAGTGAGGGCCTTGGTAAGTGGATAAAAGACATAGAAGGGTGAATTAACGAAGCACTCAAGGGCTGTAACTGTAGTGTCATGGACGAGCTTAACATCTAGGACCCACCCTTCACTCAGGAGGTCTTGGAGGCCCCCCTCCCGCCAAACCTCTGGATTCCCCAAATCAAGCCTTACGACAGTTCCACGGACCTCCTAGACCATCTCTAGCACTACAAAACCACGATGACGCTCCACAAGCATTCCGATCCAGTAATGTATTGAGCTTTCCCCCTAACACTTGAGAAGGCAGCTGGGACGTGGTATTCTCGTCTGAAACCAGGAGGGATCTACACGTTCAAAGAGCTAAGTTATGCCATCGCCTCACACTTTCTTAGCAGTAAGGGTCCCAAGAAGACCTCAGAATCCTTGTTTAACATCGTCCAGTTAAAAGGGGAAAACTTCGAGCCTACATATCGAGGTTCAATTCAGCGGCCTGGGAGATCTTCTACTTCGACCCTAGTGCCCAGATACTAACATTTAAGAACGGGTTGAGATCCGAGATATTCAGTTTGAAACTCACCAAGAGGTTATCCAGCGACGTGAATGAGATCCTTGCCCGAGCTAAGAAATACATGTTGGAAGAGGATGACCAGGCTTTTCGAAGAGAGCGGAAAGGGGACGCAGAAAGAAAAAAGAGAAGCCCCGCCAGTCCTCGTGGGGAACCCGTCAAGCTACTCTTCCGCGAGGACAGACCCAGGGTCCCCAGGCCCCTCAGGAACTTTACCCCTATCAACGCATCCAGAACAGACGTCTTGATGCAGATTCAGGACAATGTGACCTTGCAGTGGCCTCCAAAACTGCTGCATCTCAATGAGGACCGAGGTAAATGGTGTCGTTTCCACAGAAACCAAGGGCATGACACAGAAGATTATCAAGCACTAAAGTACCAGATAGAGGCCCTCATCAATAGAAGACAGCTGAAAGAATTCACCAGGCGCCTCCAAAGGAGTATCGAGTGCCTTTTCAATCGGGATAGGATGGTCTGGAATACTCGAAAGAGTCTCGGGCTAAGCCATGGTGAGCCCAGCCAGAAGAAGCCAGAGGCCACTGCGGCCAAGATCATTAAAACAATTTGCGGGGGGCCCACAGTAGGGGCACTTTCGAGAACTAGGGAAAAACTTATGCTCGGTCCGTGGCCTCGATCATCGGGGCCCACAAGAGATAAAAGACGGATACAACCATTGCTTTTATGGACGAGGATCTAGAAGGAGTCCAGACCCCGCATGACAATGTTGTGGTCATCTCTCTTCTCGTGGCCAACCATAAGGTCAGGTGCGTCCTAGTTGATAACGGAAGTTCGACCGACATCCTATTCTACGACGCTGTCCAACAGTTGCAACTAAGAGACTCTCGACTGGAGCCAGTCTTCACCCCGTTCTACGGCTTCTCAAGGGGCCGATGTTTGCAGAGGGCAGCATAGTTCTCTCAGTAACCGTAGAAACAGCCCCACAGAAAACCACCGTACAAAGTACTTTCCTGATCTTCTGACAGCCATCGTCCTATTACATGATCTTAGGCCGATCCACTCTCAACAGGCTCCGAGCAGTCATCTCCACATATCACCTAAAAGTGAAATTCCCGACCGAGGGTGGGTGAGGTTAGGGGAGACCAACAGATCTCCAGATTTTGCTATTTCAGCAGTAAGAGAAAACAAGAGGATAAAAGCTCTCCCGCTTGAGTTGGATGACCTTAGGGATGAAGGAAGGAACCCACGGGGCCAACCAATGGAAGAGTTGACCGCTATACCCTTCAGAGATAATGTCTCTATAACCATCCAGATTGGCTCCAATCTCCCCGAAGACCTTAGGGGACTATTACTCACCCTCCTCTGAGAAAACCAGGACCTCTTTGCCTAGTCAGCCGCAGATATGCCCAGGATCAGCCTTAAGGTGATTGTACATAAGTTAAATGTGGACCCAAACCACAAACTGGTCATTCAGAAAAAGAGATCATTCGAGCCCGAACGATAAGCTGCTGTCGAGGCTGAGGTAGAAAAGCTACTCATGGTCAACTTCATTCATGAAACAGACTATCCAGATTGAGTATCTAACGTAGTGCTGGTGAAAAAAGCCAGTGAAAAATGACAGATTTGCATTGACTTCTCAGATCTAAATAAAGCCTGCCCGAAAGATAGCTTTTCTTTCCCAAGGGTCGACTAACTTGTCGACGCGACCTCGGGGCACGAGCTGCTGACCTTTATGGATGACTACTCAGGGTATAACCAAATCCTTATGCATATGCCTGATTAGGAGAAAACAACCTTCATCACAGGACAAGGGCTCTATTGCTATAAAGTTATGCCCTTCGGGTTGAAGAACGCTAGAGCCACCTATCAAAGATTGGTAAACAAAATATTTCGGGAGCAAATCGGCCAAAGCATGGAAGTCTACGTAGATGATATACTGGTAAAAAAATTAAGGCTGAGGATCATAAAGACAACTTAAGGGAAGCCTTCAAAGTCCTTCGATGCCACTAAACGAAGCTAAATCCCTCTAAGTGCGCATTCGGGGTCACTGGAGGAACATTCATCGACTTCATGATAACGTAAAAGGGTATAGAGGTAAACCTCAAAAAGATAGAAGTCGTCCTTAGCATGAAATCACCCCGAACTGTGAGGGAAGTTCAGTGGCTCACTAGGCAAATAGCGGCTTTGAGCCGATTCATGTCAAAATCCGCGGAAAAATGCCTCCCTTTCTTCAAAGTCATTAGAAAAACCAAGGACTTCGTCTGGTCCAAGGATTGCCAAGAAGCGTTTCGAGAACTGAAGAAGTACTTGGGCTCGCCCCCTTACTTACGAAGCCCGTCGTCAGCGAAGAACTTTTTCTATACCTCTCGGCGGGGCATGAGGTGGCCTCCGTCCTAATTCGAGAAGAGGCAAGCATCTAAAAACCCATGTATTATGTGAGTAGGGTTCTCCATGATGTAGAAACAAGATATATTCCTATGGAAAAGATGGTGTATGCTCTTCTGGTTACGACCCGCAAGTTTCGACCGTATTTTCAAGCGCACACGATTATCCTCCTAACTGACCTGCCCCTCCGGCAAGTACTCCACAAGCCGGACATCTCCGGACGAATGCACAAATGGTCAATAGAACTTGAAGAATTTGGCATTCATTATCAGCCTCGCACAGCCATCAAAGCTCATACCTTAGCCAACTTCATTGTGGAAATCACACTCCCGATTCAAGAAGATTCTAACCCAGATCTCGACAGGACCAAGGAACTCCCTCAATGGACTCTCCATGTTGATGGATCCTCCAGCGACACCAGGAGCTACGTCGGGCTCATCTTGAGTGGCTCGGACAGCTTTACCATCAAGTACGCTTTAAGATTCAAATTTAGAGCCTCAAACAATGAAGCTAAGTACGAGGCTCTCTACTAGCAGGGATGAAGTTAGCCAGGGTGTTGTTCGTAGAGGCCCTAAACGCCTACAGCGACTCACAATTGGTGGCAAACCAAGTCAATTGAGAGTTCAAGGCCCGAGGAGAAAAGATCACCCGCTACCTAGTGAAAGCCAAAGAACTTGACACGAAGTTCCAAGTGTTTCGAATCAACCAAGTTCCCTAGGTCGAAAATTCGAAGGCTGATTCCCTATCACAGCTCGTCGCCTCTCGACAGCTCGAATCCACACGAGTAGTCTACCTCGAAACAGTCACCACACCCAGCATTGATGAAACAACCGTGTTGCCCGCGGCCGCTGAATGAACCTAGATGGATCTTATCCTCGGGTATTTACGGAACAGACGTCTCCCGAGCAAAAGGAATGAGGCCAAAAAAATCGTCTCCCGAACGGCACGGTACATAATCTTGAACGATTAACTATATAAAAGGGGTCTCACAACTCCATATTTAAGATGTCTAGGCCTGAGTGAGGCCAATTAAGCTCTCTGATAAGTCCACGAAGGGATTTGCGGGAATCATCTCGGAAGGTGGGCCCTCGCCTTCAAGATCCTTCGCCAGGGGTATTATTGGCCCAGGATACAAGGAGAAGCCATGGAACTAGTGAAGAAGTGCAAAATTTTCCAACAGTGCGCTACCATCTCCTGCAAACCGACGAATCTCCTCACACCGATCACTAGCCCACTACCTTTCGCCATGTGGGGAGTGGACCTTCTCGGACCTTTCACCGGAGAGCCCAGCCAGTGAAAGTACCTCATAGTGGTGATAGACTATTTCACAAAATGGGTAGAAGCCGAACCACTAGCCAGCATCACCGACCATCAGGCCAAGGTTTCGTCTGAAAATCAATAGTGTGCTACTTTGGTATACCCCGAGTACTGATGACGAACAATGGCAAGCAGTTCGATACCACTCGGTTCAGGACATTTTGTGACGAGCTACATATCAAGCATCACTTCTCTTCCATCGGATACACGCAAGCTAATGGCCAGGCCGAAGTAACTAACAAAACCCTCTTACAGGGTATCAAAAAAAGACTAGACGAGGCAGACCGATAGTGGATGAACCACTTATTGAATATCCTTTGGGTGTATCGGACCACTACCCGAGCACCCACTAGCGAAACCCCTTTCTTCATGACTTACAGTGAAACCGTCAATCCCTTGGAAATCGGAGTGCCCTCATTCTGAATACAAAATTTTGAAGGTAAAAGCAATGACGAAGCTTTTCGTATAAACGCCGATCTTGTCGACGAAGCACGAGATAAAGCTCAGATCCGACTAGTGGCCTATCAAGAGCGGACCGCTGGATATTACAACTCTCGAATACGAGGAAGGCATTTTCAGCTTCACGATCTCATTCTATGAAAGAACGAAGTATCTCATCCACGGGAAACGGGGAAGTTGATCCCTAATTGGGAAGGCCCGTACCGCATCAAGAGGGTATGCCATCCTGAAAATTTCGAGCTTGAAGAACTAAGTGGAAAGTGTATTCCACGAACTTGGAATGCCGAACATCTTCGATATTTCAACCAATGAACTCGGATCCCGCGCACAAGTTTTGAAAGAAAGTTCGATTGGAATAGGAAGTGTAAAAGGAAAACTGTTACAACACAACAAGGTTGGGAAAAAAGAAAATTCTCATTATCTTTTCAAAAAATTACAAAAAGGCACTAATGGCCTTGAAGAACAAAAGAAAAGAAAAAGAAACCTAGTCTAGGTCTAGAGCAGCCTCAACCTTAGCTTTCAGCTCGATCGTCGTCTACTCCCCAGCTGGAGCCTCGGCTTCCTCCTCCCCATCCTCGGGCTCCAGAAGGTTAAGGCCCAAAAAATTTATTTCCAGGTGCATGGCATCGACCTTCCTCTTGGCCTCTAAGAAGCCCTCGAGGAACTACTTTCCCCCCTCCAGGTCCACGGCCGTCTTGAAGGCGTTCGAGCCCTGGAAAGCAGCCAGGGCCCCCTCAATAGCTTCCCAAGTGAGGGCCTCGCCCTCGTCCCTCAAGCACTGCATAGTCCACTCAACCTCGACCTGGGCGCAGAGGGAGGTGTACTTCTCCCTAATTGCCTCGACCCTGCCCTGTTGGCCGCGTCTTTTGAGGCCTGCAGTTGCTAGACGACCTCGGTCTTCTCTTCCAGCTGGCACTGGGTGTGGCCCAACTGCTCAGCTGTCTCCATGCAGTGGAAGGAAGTGATGCTGAGAAGAACACCCATCTATGACCAAGCGAACAGGTGTTAGTCAAAATAAACTAAGGAAACACAAATGAAAGGAAAGAACTTGGGGATAAGAAATGCCTGAGACGCGACGATCTCAACGGTCTAGCAAAAAGGCTTTTGTCTACCTCCGAGATAGCTACAGGAGATCTCGGGGAGGGATCCTCATGATCAGATGCTCTTGCGCTATTTGTGGGCTCGTGAAGATAGAATCGTCGAACTTTAGGGCCCAATTGGGCCTGAAGACCATCGACCCCGAAACAGCACCCGCCGAGGGGCCAGGAATAGCAGAGGCCACCGGGGGAGCGCAGGTTATTGGGACGGGCTTCGACTGTGGAGGGCTCTCCAAATCGATCGGGGTAAAGGCACGAGGCCTCTTCCTCATCCCCGAACCCGAGGCCAGTTGCCTCTCGACCGAGGTAGCCTTCCTTCTCTCCATGGCTAGCTTCCTCGCCTGCTCTCGATCATGGGCCGTGGCATCCATCTCTGCTTAGCATAAAAGAAAGAAAAACACATGAGTACAAATCTACGACATAAGTAGAGCAGAAGTAAAGAAAAGAAAATCTACAAGTATAGAAAGGTCGGGTTTTTACTACCCTCGAGCGAAGACTCGAGGCATGGAGGGCAAAGGCCACACCTCGCCAGCTCCTCGTTGTTGTAGAGGACTTCAACGTCTAGCGGCGAGGTCACCATGGCATCCAAGATCTCTTGCTCGCATGGATGAAGACCTGTTTTCTTACATTTCTCAGTTCGGTCCATACTTCACAAGCAGGGAAGGTCGAAGTCTTCAGTAGATCGGATGAAGAAAAAGTTTTTCTTCCATCTCTTGATTGATGACGGAGTCTTCTTCAGCAACCTCCTCTTAGCTCGAGTGCTAAAAACCACCCATTCGGTCTGGCCGTGCCTACTAATCAGGAAGTGAGCTTTGAAAATATCCATATTCATTGGCCCACCCACTTTCGAGCAGACACAAATAAAGGCCATAATCAGTCGTACCGAGTTCGGCACTAGCTGACACGGCGCAATATCAAAGTACTGTAAAATGGCATAAAAGAAGGAGTGAAGAGGGAATCGAAGCCCGACCTTCATATGTTGTTCGTACACACACAGTTCGTAAGGTGCACGGCTCGGAAGGGGGTCGCAAGCCCTCTCCTCTACCCCGGCCAGTCGAAGGGCATACCAGCACGGAATGCGGTACGTCTTCCGGATCACCTCCAAATCTTCGTTCTTTAACTGATTGGGGACCTCGTTGGCAATAAAATGCCACTTCTCCTTTTTATTCGCGGTCGAGGTCCTTTTGATATCAGTCAGGACCTCATCCCCAGAGGAGGAGTCATCTTCATACTCCTCCACTACAGGGACGTATGGCACTATTGCCAAGGGCCCTTCCCTCACCACAACCCTTTCCGGGGTCGCCCTCCTAGAGGAGGACGTAACCGACCCCGTTTCCTCAGTACTACCACTATCATTATCGCTACTCCTACTACTACCATTACTACTAGGCTGATCTCGATATGCATGAAATAAAGACATACTTAAAGAGAAAGAATGGACGAACTCACCAAAGTCCGAGGAATTTAGACTCTAAATCAAAGCTCTCCAGAAAAAAAACTCCTCGTCTGCGGCTCTCCAAACGACATGACAACCAAAGCCTCCACACCACCAACCAAGCTCGAACAACCAGGAGAAATCGAACACCAGAAACCCCGAAAACATCAGGACGAAAGCCCTCGAACACTTGGGACGAAGGCAAAAAAATCTCGAGATTTAGGGAGAAATAACACTCAGAGATTTAGAATGAGGATGAAGACTCTCAGAAACTTAGGGGTGAGGATGAAGGCTCTTACAGATTTCTCTCTGAAACTCGCTTAGAATGAAGTGAAGAAACAAGAAAGCAAAGGCCTCCTTATATAGGGAAAACGAGCACGGCAAGAAAAGACATTAAAGGGGACGATTGAGGAAGTAACCCTTCAGCAATTCGAGGATACTTTCACGTTTCCCAAAAGAGTCAGCCGCCATAAACTATGTGGCACATGATTATGCCTATCGGACATTTCGTTCCCCTAGGCACCATTCCTCTCCCTTAGGCACCGTCCCACGTCCCAAAAAGCTTCAATCATTAACGAGCAGCATTTAATGAAAGCTGACACGTGCCACGTGTCACGAAAGGCCCAAATGCGCCCAAGATTTGGGCCCTAAAATGAAAACCCAAAAACATATGTGGGTCACAAAACACATCCTTCTTGGGCCCAAAAAACAGGAAGCCCAAAAGGTCTCCTTGGATCCCACTATCTCCAAGGTCCGAGCAGATAGACTATTCCACACATGCTCGGACACATATTTCTAAGACCGAGCAGATAGATTACTCCACACATGCTCGACCCATTAGCTTCAAGGTCCGAGCAGATGGATCGCTCCACACATGTTCGGACTCATATATTCAAGGTCGAGCAGATGGATTGCTCCACACATGCTCGGCCTACTAACTCTAAGGTCCAAGCAGATGGATCGCTCCAAACATGCTCGAACTCATATCTCCAAGACCGAGCAGATGGATTGCTCCACACATGCTCGGCCCACTAGATCTAAGGTCCAAGCAGATGGATTGATCCACATATGCTCAGACTCATATCTCCAAGGTCGAGCAGATGGATTGTTCCACATATGCTCGGCCCACTAGCTCCAAGGTCCGAGCAGATGGATTGCTCCACACATGCTCAGACTCATGTCTCCAAGGCCGAGCAAATAGATTGCTCCACCCATGCTCGGCCCACTAGCTCCAAGGTCCGAGCAGATGGATTGCTCCACTCATGCTGACTCATGTTTCCAAGGCCGAGCAGATAGATTGTTCCACACATGCTTGGATTCATGTCTCCAAGACCGAGCAGATGGATTGCTCCACATATGCTCGGCCCACTAGCTTCAAGGTCCGAGCAGATGGATTGCTCCACACATACTCGGCCCACTAGCTCCAAGGTCCGATCAAATGGATTGCTCCACACATACTCGGACTCATGTCTGCAAGGCCGAATAGATGGATTGCTCCACACATGCTCGGACTCATGTCTCCAAGACCGAGCAGATGGATTGCTCCACACATGCTCGGCCCACTAGCTCCAAGGTCCGAGTAGATGGATTGCTCCACACATACTCAGACTCATGTCTCCAAGGCCGAGCAGATGGATTGCTCTACACATGCTTGGCCCACTAACTCCAAGGTCCGAGCAGATGGATTGCTCCATACATGCTCGGCCCACTAGTTCCAAGGTCCGAGCAGATGGATTGCTCCACACATACTAGGACCCATGTTCTCCAAGCCCGAGCAGATGATTGATCCACACATGCTCGGACCCATGTTCTCTAAGTCCGAGCAGATGGATTGATCCACACATGCTCGGACCCATGTTCTCCAAGGTCTTAAATTGCTCCACACATGCTCAGGCCCATGTTCTCTAAGGCCGAGCAGATGGATTGCTTCACGCATGCTCGGCTCGGCACTAACAGAAGCTCGGTATATTATGCCCTTTTTTTCTGAAGACCGGACCCTACGATACTTCCTTGAGCACATAAATATACTCAAAGAAGTAAGGGGCCTCTAATACTGCTAAAAAACACACACCCAATAAAAAGACGACACGTGGACCTTCCTAAGGATAGTCAGTAGGGCGACACGCGAATGACCCATGCTCGGACAGCTAGACCCCAAGTCATCACCGCCCTCCAGGTCACATCGCTCTTAGTACAAGGGCCGTCTTGTGGGTGGATAGCCCCTAACCGAGACGGCAAAGCCACGCAGCTGGGCCCCCTAGGCATCATTGCCCACCCAGCTGGGCCTCCACATCATCACCGCCCTAGATGAAAGGCCGCCTCAACACCCTATAAAAAGATTCATGTACGCATTCCAGAGGGGAGCTTTTTCAAAAAACCAAAAAAGGGAACGTCATTATTCCCGTACACCTTATCTTATACTAACAAAAGCTTCAGAGCATCCTCGGCACTCCCTCCGACAACCCCCTAGCTCATCCCTTCTCCCCTGTGCAGATCCCCTTGAGGCCCAGCCTCCAACTCAGAACACATATTTTTGGCATCAACAGTAACTATAAGAGAATAGAGATATCTAAGATCACCTGCCCAAATATATTGTCTCAGTTATACTGCCATCCACTGTTTGCCCTTCAGTTCAGCTGTTCCAAGCTTCAAAATAGTATACTTCAAACCATTATGCAGCGTCCAAAACTCTGACAAGGAATGGTAACAAGAGGATGATGAGATTCCCTAATATTCATATTATCCGGAAGAAGCAAATACAGCCAAGGTATCCTATTGAGAAATAATTATTCATTACATGTATGAAATACTGATCAGGTTTTCTTAATCACTTGATAACTATTGTAGTCAACAAAATTTAGCTACTTTCTCGACTTAATGACAAATTCACTAATTTGACTAAGAAGGATGTGGAATATAAAATAGATTTTACTAAGTAGGCATAAGATATGAAATAAACAATAAGATTGCTTATTTCGTGATATACAATATAATTAGAGTATATATAATGATGAAATTACATGAAAATGGTCTTATCTATATCTAAAAGAAGATCTCACGAAAGTTCTTATTCCTAGCATACAATCACATCAAATAGGTAAGATGGTAAAAAACTAAAAAGAGCTCATTTGTAAGCGGTGTACATAACTGCAAAATATATAAATCTGCAATGTATTAAGTTGATTTCCATAAACTAAATTTATTAGTACAACCATCTGGAAATGAAGCACCACCACATCAATGGTGTATTACTGTTGAAATCTAAATATTCATATACTCAGATCCCACATGATTTGTCATATAAGCATACAAGGAAAACCATATATAAATAGCACTACACTGATCTTTGGTCCACAACCCCTCAAAATTCTACCACGTCTCATGCTTTATTTGAAGCTCCCTCTATCGCTTCCCCTCAAAAAGCAGGACCTTAGTCTCTCTGCTGAAACCCAATAATCATCAATTTTTCACATTTACTCATTAAGTCGTGCTGACAGAAAATTGAAAAAGAAGGAAAATATAAGATCCGTCTTTTTTTTGGTGGAAATAAAGATCATGTTCAGAAATTTTAATGTGAAGGACATAATTTCTGCAAACAAAAACAACACAAGCTTTCACATTCAATATTTTACTAAGGTAGAGAATGAGGCTGCAATTTTGAATGTCTGCACAGGGAGCAAAAAGGACTATTGCAACATGTGAAGCAAGCAATTTTCTTTTAAAAAAAGATTAATCCCATTGAAAGACATGGTGACACATTGCATTTGCTTTTTGACCTTCCCTAGCAGAGAAGGCATGTTTACTTCAGACCCAAGAAATGCTCATCTACTCCATTTGATGACCTTTCACCGAGTCAAAACATGCAATAAAATTCAAAAATAAGAAATTAGGGTTTCGTGACCTTTCAAAAAATTATTTAGTGATTTTTTTTGTAAATCAACTGATAAAATAAAAAATATTCATATTAAGTGCACACATCGAGTATTTGTTTGCAAATCGATCTAAAGGCTCCAGATGTTGATATCGTATAATTAAACTAAAACAGCTTCTATAACAACCAAATCGATCTCCCATCTTCGGGAAAAACCAGAATAAAAATAAGGGTTTCTTACCTCGCTAAATGAATCAAATTTTTGTCACTCTCTTTCAAGCATTTTATCATGCAACATACGTGCCTCACAGTCTCATCATAATACGCATGCCAAAAGCTAACCAAAAATGTGAATAAACCACGGAAACGAATGAAGGAATCAAGGAAAGAAATGACAATATGACATAATAAAAAAGAGCAAGAAAAAAATAAGCAACACCAACAAAGAAGAGTGGAGTGGATAGCAAAACTAAATTTGATATTTCTGGCCCATGCAGGAAAAGAAAAATATTTAATAGCGCTGTGGCCCATGCAAGGCTCGAACCTACAACTTTCGCGTTAGTAATGCGACGCTCTAACCAACTGAGCTAATAGGTCATGTGATTGATACATCTCTGTTAAATAATGTTAAAGTGGATATATGAAAAGGAAAATATTTCATTGCGCTCTGGCCCATGCAAGTCTTGAAGACTGCGACCTTCACGTTATTAGCACCTTTAACCAGCTGAGCTAATACGCCAACTGCTATATTTTGCTGCAAAAGTTATATAACACTTTTTATTTAAAATATTCCTAGATATACTATACTACATAAATTTTTTTTGACTAAATAACCCGCATTTTATTTTGATCATACAATTTTTAATTATATCAATCAAGTTCTTAAACTTTCTTTTATCTCTTAATTCAATACTTAGAGAATTTAGATTTAAAATCTCGTTGAAAATCACCAAATCAGTCTCAAGATTACATTATAATCATTTCAAATGATTGTTCCGTGTCGTCATCCGGGCAATTGATTCTAAATCATCTGAATCCATACAAGATAACCACCAAATCAGTCTCAAGATTACATTATGATTATTATGCTAGTTGGATCATGGTACCTCCCTGAGACATCACTTTTTTGTCCATGGACTCAAGATGCCCTTTGCAGGTTCCTATCATTAGCTTAGAACAGAACAAATTTACAAGATAACCACCAGAACTATTCAAGCTTATGCTGGTGAACTTGAAACAGACCAAATTTACCCAGCAAGAATATCTGCCTAAGAAAATTCCTTAGGAACCAAATGTATCATGCTAAATTTCCTATTTGCATACATAATTCACATTGTTTCAGTACATTTTGGTCTCCCAGAAAAGAAAAACATGAAAATAACAAAACAGGATGTTTTAGTCTTAATATACAGGGTGCCTAGCTAGGTGAAAGCTGGAAAACTAATGTCCAAACTGCAGCTTGCTGCCAATGCCATCACCTAGGGGGCATTATATCAAGGTAAAGAAAGTAGAGCAATGTCTGGATCAGTCTGTCAATATACTTGATCTTACTCGTCTTTGAGGAACTTAGCTTAAGCCACACAAGAGCACAATTATAAGCTATAACCTTCTCTATTGCCATCGTTTCCCTTCTAAACAAATAAGTATTTTTTCCACCGAAGTTATCATGAAATTCTGAAACAAAACCAATAGAGAGAGAAAGAGAGAGGGAAATGTGTACCCCCTTGTTTCAATATTCAAAAGTTCAAAACAAATTATGCAACACAGCGAACTGAATTTGAAACAAAAAAATGTACCCTCGTAAAATGGTATGTAGGATCAAATAGCTACAATCCTCGTAACGAGCTATGACATACCATCCAACACCTATACATCTCGAATTATTAGTATGTTCGAGGATATCTAATAGAAATGTAGACCAAACTACATATTATTGGGTACTTCCTGCATGTAAGAAATGTAGAGCCATATGGGGGGTAGTAGTAGTAAAATGAGAACAAAAAAGGTGCAGCATCCATCACTCTGAATGCAAATGTAATGGCTTGCCTCGCCCCATGGTGAAACCTTTGGTTCCATCTGGCATTCTTGGACCCTTAGAAGTCTGTTTGGAAGATGCTTCATACTGGCTTGCACTGCTAAACTGAGGAGATGGGGTGATCAGACCACGTCCGCCATGGCTTTGAACGCGTCCACGGCCCTTCCCACGCCCTTTAGCCCACCCTTTCTTTGATCCCCCTGAATTATCTTCAGCCTAAAAAATGTATTATAAATGTTAAGACTGTAACACATTTATATTCTTGTTATTCTTAAAAGTTAAAACTATTCTTAATTCAATATAAAGTATAGAGATGATATCATATTAAGCCATTGTGATTCACTTTTTAGCAGGTGGGTATTCTAAATAATTCTGCAAATATGAGATAAAATGCCTCTCAAGAGGACAGTGTCCCTCATTCAGAAGTAAACATAAATCTGATTTGAGCAAGATTATGTGCAGCAAACGAGTAATATCGGTGTTCTAAATACTTGCTGGCTGTATCAGATGAAGAATTAGTAAAATATAGATAGATATCATAATATAATTGATCATACAAGCAAACATTCTTACATTATTTTCAGTAACTGATTCCACATTGTTTGGATGAGAGGAATCTTCCATTGATTCAGGAGCTGGTTCGTCATCATCCTCTAGAATGCCATCAAAATCTGACTTTCTCCTCTTTAGAACAGATTTTGGCTGATAAATTGTTCAATTTAGAGTTATCATCATTTCCATTAAGCAGAAGCATAAAGATAATTGAAATGAAGAAATACCATAATAGCATAAAAGTGTTATGATAACATCTATTAGACATACCGAGCATCTAAGCAGCAACCTCACTCGAAGCCCTTTTCTCCAGTTTCTTTCATCATTTAGCTTCTCAATCTGGTTAAGTTAATCAGTTAGCTTGCTCTTGCAAAATACATTTTCATAAAAAAAAGAAGACAGAAAATTTGTAATTGGGGTTCTAACAGTTAGAGCATACCGCTTTGTCAGCAATCTCTGTAGTCTCATACTCCACAAGTGCATGAAGCTTTAAAAGAAATAATGGAAACAAAAAAACTTATAATTTTTTTACAATAATCTCTCCAGTTAAAAAATAAAATGCGTTTGGTTCAATTCTTTTTTACCTTGTTACTCATTAAGAAATCACCTTTAGAGTGAGAAGAGTTGGGTTCCTGGGGGTGGCATATTCGGATGGTTTTCACGCTGTTTTAGGATAGCAGCTATCAGTATGCAGCAAAGATCTAAAATTCTAATAGGGAATTAAGAAACCAAGTTGAAGGCCTTACCTTCCAACCACCTTAAATATTTTATCAAGGTTTTGGTAAGAATGATCTTCAGGCAAATTCTCTGCCACAACAGTACGAGACTGCAATAAAAATAAAAACATTTGAATTAGACCAAATAGTTATAATTTAGCTTTCTAGATTATAAAAGCTACAAAGAAGGTTTACTGTGTCATACCTGTAAGTCCTCTCTGTCTTTATCAGTGAAAGGGTGTTTACGTCTAACCTTCTTACCATCGTCACTTACAACCTTCAAAGCATCATAAGAAAAGTCATGTTGGTTGTATAAGTTTTGCTTCAAATGATGAGAATTAGAATTTTATGCATAACTTTAACTAAAGAACTCACAAGTTTTGCGGAGGACCGGAGTGCTTGGGCAACCAAATAGTGATTACTAGTGAGTGACTTGATTTTCCTTGTGGAAGCAATAAAAGATATTGACACTGTTTCAGAGACAAACTTGAAAATTAAAATTGTTTCAATAGAAAATATAATAGTTCAACTACTCTTCATTCTTCAATGGTCCTTACCATAACCTTCAACATCTTTATTTACGTTTTTCGATATAGACTCATTTGCTAGAAGACTCATGTCAGTGAACTGGTATTCCACCTGTTTTATACACAAACCATCCTCAGATTCAAAAGGTGCTCAAAAGTTAACGAGTGTCACAGGAAACTGTGAGGTACTATTTCAAAAACATTATGAGCTAAACTTGACCCAACCAAATGCTACTTATTATAGAGTAAATAAAGATAGGACCATAAAAGTGAGATGGGATTTAAAAATTCTGGCCTAAATGTAATGGAATCAAAACACACGTGAACAAAATTATAGTAGTACAAAATAGAAAACCAAATATGTTGATGGATACAGCATACACTTTCACTAGTACTAATGCAGGAATAATATGGGCTAATTTACGCGAAGTGATGAGTTAAAGGCTGAAAATGGAAGTGATAAGAAAGATCCTAAGTAACCAAATTCAGAGAGAAACGAAAGAGGGAAACGTGGTCTAGTCAAACTGAACAGAATTTCTAAAGTTAGGAATCAGACAATGCAGCAGCTAGAAGGAAAGAAATTCCGCCTAAATGTGCGAGAAAATGATGATAAACGTATCCTTTTATTGAATGTTTTAGAAACATTTTCGATGAGAACATGTCAGATTTGATTGGATTTTGCAGCAACAGGATTGATGAATAATAATCAGGTTTCACTACAACCTCTAGTAATGCCTCAGAGAAATAAGTCTCAATGTCGCGCTTGTATGAAGATCTAATTCAATTCTAATATAAAAGGCAAGGGCATGGGGGTAGTACAGATAATAGGTAAGAGATGCCACAAAATTGCCCAAAAAAGAACAAATCCACAGATGATATTACAAATCTTGTAGTAGCATTTTGTATCAGAACATATCTATACCAATAAGTTTTGTCGATCTAACAATTTCATAAGGGGCAAAATGAAAGGGAAAATGAACAACAAGATCAAATTAAAATATTTAACTTCTTCACATAACCAATTGGCCTATGGTAACCACATCTCGGTCCCAAGTTCAGATCCTTCCACACCCAATAAAAAAATCAATGGCAGCAAAGGATCCATTCATCAGGAAAAGAAATAGAACACAACCTAGGGGTAAATCTAATACAATCTTGAACATGAACAAAGGAAATTGGTAATTAACACAAGACAACATGACCAAATCTCAAGTAATCATACAAATCATCTGATAAGAGATTAATATTAGCAAAACCCAAAAACAACCAACAAAACTTATATCAAACAACGCCCATGAATCATCGAGAAAAAAATAAAAGAAGGAATTGGACCTGCTTGATGATCTTTAGCCGGAGATCGTCGGAGAGGGCATTCTTGGAGGAAGAGGAGGAGGAATTGGCATTAGACAGTGTAGCAGAGGGATTAGAGAAGAAGAAGGCAGCTGGTTCTTGGTCCCCAACAAAGAACCAATCAGACCCAGAAGCATTGCCACCAAGATAATGGAAACAGGGATAGAAATAGCCCGAAATCGGCATCTGGGTCTGCGATCTTGGCACGAATTCTGGTGCCTGTGCATTGAATTTGAAGGATACATTGCTGGTGTTACCATTAGTGCTTTTTGTTGTCTCTTTCATATTTTCCTTTTCTTGGGTCTCTTGTGGAGGCTTCTTTTCAGGTTTTGCCTGTGCCATTTTTTTGTTCTTTGCTTACAAATCCCCCCTCTCTCTCTCTCTCTTTCTTAGATGAGTGTTTTTGAGTGTTGGCTAATTATTTTTCAATATCTCTCTTTATCTCCTGAAGTTAAGTAACTGTAATTTGATTACTGAATCCACGTTTCGCGCGCAAATAAGGGCAGCTATGTGTTAGATGAGAAGGAGAGAGATTTGCTTCTTACACTTGACCGTTGCTTGTGGGTTTGACCAATTTTTTTTAAGGTTTAGATCTTGCCAAAGGCCCACTCTTCTCAGCCCATACCTTATACCTTGAATGTTGCAATAGAGAATTGTGGTTCCTTATTTTGTAGTCGGTTGTTTTAAGTTAAAGTAGTAGTAGTTTCTTATTAAAAAAAAAAAAACAACATCATAGTAGACTCGTAATTTTAATATGTATCGTTTAAGACACATTCATAATTCTAATATAGTATTAGAAAAATATCTTCTATATAAAGGGTCTTAGAGAAGATTTAAGACACTTATAATGTCAATATACATTGTAAATCAAAGAGATTTACTATTAGAGTTAGGATAAGAGCTTTGGATATATTAAGGTTTTGAGTAATAAAGTAAAGATAGTACTTACAACTAAAGTTAAATTGAGAGTTTTTGTTGTATTTGGGCTTTTGGTTTGTGAGGTATGGTAGTGAGAGTTTAACAACTTTGCTCCTCTTAAAGTTGTGAGTTTGTTGGTGGACATAGAGGAAGAGATTGTTGAACCACATTAATTTTTTATGTTCTTACTCTTTGTTTGTTTTACCTATTTAATTAGTGTGGTTGTGTTTTTTGCCTAAAGTTTGAGTAGATAGATTTTAGAGGTAAAATCTCAACAAGTGATATCAGATATGTGGTTCCGATGGCAAAAATACAAAAAAAAAATATGCATAATTAATATTGAGTTATTTGATTAATTGAAGATGAAAGAAGATATGATGAATATTTACTTTTTCAATTCCATTATCACTAATTTGTTGAGTAGTATATTGACGGAGACGAAGCACTTGCCACCGGAAGAATATGAAATAGTCAGATTGTTAATGGTGGGCAAGGAAATTTGGATGGATTGAGAGGTTTCTTAGTACTTCCAGAAATAGATAAGTTAAAGAGACCAAGTGTGTTCAAAGTTGAAGAATTGTTCGTGATTATATAAAAGATGAGTGAGACAAAATGTGAGAGTGGAAAACTTCAAGGATGGAAGAGGAAAGATCAAGATCTAAATCTCTAGATTTTTCAACTAAAGAATGCATCTACAATGAGGAAGAGGAACACACAATTATAAAAACAATGTCATAAGAAGGACTTAGAGGAGTTGAGTAGAATGAAAAAGACTGATAATGGAAAAGCTAATGAGGATTATGAGATGTAAGTTTTTAATGGTTCAAAAGTAGTGATAAGAGATACCATGAACAAAGAGAGCTTATATATGCTGAATAAGAGGCTGGTTGCTTCGAAAGGTAAGTAAATGAGATGGGAAGACCAAAAGGAAGAATTGCATCAACCAAAGAAGAAAGTCAAATTCGATGATGCTGTGGAGAATTTAAGTCAAAGTGGAGATTTGTTTTGATTGACTCAAACCCCACAAAAAAGACTTCTAATTAGTTTGAGAAAAGTAGTTTCCTATTTAGTAGTTGTTTGTTCTAGTTGAAGTAATAGTAGTTTCATATTAGATTGTTACTTGTACAAATAGTAGTAGTAATTTAGGATGAGAGCTTTGGGTGTATTAGGGTTTTGGGTTGTCAAGTAAAGAGAATACATACAACTAAAGTTAGGTTGAGAACTTTGGTTGTATTGTAGCTTTTGGTTTGTGAGATAGTAAGAGTTTAGCAATTTTGCTCACCCTAAAGTTGTAATTGAAAATTAATAAAATTATGAGTTTGTTGATAGATGTAGACAAAGAGCTTATTGAACTACATTATTTTTTTGTGTTTTTACTTTTTGTTTGTTTTATCTATTTAAATATTGTGATTATGTATTTGTGTAAAGTTTGAGTAGGTGGTGGATTCTAGAGATAAAAAATCCCAAAGATCTTAATTTTTCAGACTTCTAAAATAGTGATAAA
This sequence comes from Bretschneidera sinensis, assembly GCA_023935145.1. Taxonomy (NCBI): domain Eukaryota; kingdom Viridiplantae; phylum Streptophyta; class Magnoliopsida; order Brassicales; family Akaniaceae; genus Bretschneidera; species Bretschneidera sinensis. Next base: position 65,842,849 of record CM043698.1, on the reverse strand, counting down.
TCATTAACCATGCAACCTGAAACAAAAAAATGAAAAAAACTACTGTAAAAGTGTAAAAAATACGTGCAATATCTATTTACTTTTTTCTTCAAACAACTCCATGCAATGAATAAAAGTGATTTGATTTAATACCTCCTCTTTGAAAGGAAGTAATCAAGTTATTGACAATTAATTTATTATGGCCTCGACCATTTAATATTTATATTGTATCATCAATTTTTTTCTTTAAATTTAGATAAATATTTCTCTATGTTGGAAGTTTATAAATAAATATTAGAATTCATGTAATTAGCGGAATTGTTTAGTGGCAACGAACATAAACATTTTGTTAACACATAAGTCTTAAAGTTCGATTTTTTTATGAGTGCAAATAACTCTCTTGAATCATTTTTTATAAAAAATTATTTAGTAAAACCCAAAATCATGCAAATTTAATAAATTGAATCGCAAAACCAAACCACTTCACAATATATAATGATATTGCGCTAAACTGGAAGGAAAAATTTCGTTAAAAATGAGCAAAGAAAACTGGTAGGAAATATTCGTTTGACAACTGTCTTTATATCATGCTAAAACAGAATTTAAAATAAAATGTTAGTTTGTAATTATGCCACCGTTTAGCTTTGTGTACCAAATGCTTCTTTTTTTAGATTAGCCTTTCCTAGTAGCCTTTCCATTTTAATATATTTTTTAAGAAAAAAAAGAAGAAAAAAAAATACCCATCTAAGGGATCATCATCTGTGGCTGATCTTCGAAGGAATCTTTGGTTAAGAATGGTTTTCTCTGTGAGACCAAAGTACATCTGTTTTTACTTCAGCTGCCATGTGAGTAGTCAATGTCCAAATCTCTTGTTACCATCTTAAAATATTTTAATTAGAGTTTTCACAGGGTTGCAAAACTAAGGTTATTTGTGGGTTTAATCTCAAATCGTCAAGCAAAAAACTTAAAACTAAAATATTTACAGAGTTTGAAATTCTCAAGAGTGCTGCCCCTTACCCCTACTCACCAAAGAATGGGACATGTGGTCGTCGAGGGGGTCTATAGGTCTAGACCTGTGAAATATGTACAAACTCTAGCAATTATCATCAAACACCTTTACATTTTGCCTTGTATTTCAATGTTTGCTTTATATTTTTAAAACGATCAATTTACCATTTACATTTTAGTCATGTGTCCAATAAACCTTTTTAGTAATAATTCTGACGAAATTGATACCGATGTACACAAAAATCTTAAACAAAATTGATACCGAAGCACAAAAAATTCTTGACCAATTTTTTTTCTTGTTTAATAGTCAAGATTTTTGTGTGCGTTATCAATTTCGTCGGAATTATCACTAAAATGATTTATTGAACATACATCTAAAATGCAAGTGATAAATCAATTTTTTTTAAATGTAAGAGAGATATTAAAATATAAAAGTATTTGATTATAATAACACTTTAAAATATAATGAAATTCACTCGAATAAAAAGATTAAGAATAAAAAAAATTAACCCACTCAATTTACTAATTTAGAAAGGGAATTTAATGAGAGGTTCCTATCATTTTCACTCACTTCTTTCAACAAACAATTTATACCATATTTAAAGTGGACTTATTAACGTGGGCTCCTTCGTTATAAATCTTGTGTATAAGATTCTCTCTATTATTTTGTTTATGAGAATGACTGTTTTGTCATGCACCTAAGCTATAAATAATTACAACTGATTATGTTTTTTTAGTGGGATATAATATATGACTGGGTTAGGTGAAAAGGATAAAATCTTGAGGATTTTAAACAATTTAAATAATTAAGAACCTGTTTGGAGACCCCATAATTGGCTCAGAAAGGACTAACCTAATGGATTAAAGTTTAATCAGAAGATATGGCCGTACAAAAAAAAGTAATGGGTAAATTTTGCTTCTAAAATATATATTTATTCACTTATAGTTAGTTTTTCGATGCTTTTTCGTTAGTTAATTGTTCAAAATTCAAATCAACATTGTGTTAATTCGTCAAAATTTATTGAAAAATCGATTTTACTCTTAATAATTTTAAAATCTAATAAATGTTTGGATGCAACTTGGTAAAACATTTAACTGGATTATGAAATTATTAAGGGTAAAATCGGGTTTTCAATAAATTTTAATGAGTTGACACAATATTTGATTAGATTTTAAACAATTGATTAACGGTAGGTTATTGACAAACGGGTAAATATATGTTTTAAAAACTAGACGAGTAAGTGTAATAATAAACTAACCTCAAATAAGTTAATATAATTTACCCAAAAACAATAACCTAAAAATAGAAGTAATTTTTAAACTGTCAAAACTCAAAACAACAGCAATGAAAGGCAAGGGTTAAGTAGAATCAAATGCATTAGACTACTAAAAATCTTTACCTACTTGATAATATTTAAACCCTTCTTTCATTCATTGCATTTACCAGAAATGTAATCTGCAATTAGGCCTAAGGTCATAATCATATTTTGATTCAGATAGTTTTCCCAAACAGTCTTTTAATTTGGGATGGGAAACTGAGTACTTTGGTGAGCTAAATATGGAAGAATAATGTCAACTGTTTACATGTCTATATTATCTTTTCTTTCAAAAAGTAACTTCACTGAACATAATAAGAAAGAAAATTGTAAGAGTATGTTTGAATCCTGGGAAAATGAAAAAAAAAAATCACATGAAACCTACTTTATTCAAAATTTTGTTTTATTCTTCTTAACTTTTCCTCTGACATCCAAAGAAAACAAAGAAAAATGATTTTTTTTTTCTCATTCTACAAGCAAAATCACTCTCCACTTTCATCAGTATGAACATTGGAATATAATAATTTCTTCCAAACATGTTGCTACCGATCACAATTAATACAATCGTAGCCTCGTGGTACAGAATAATTCACAAAAATATTATAATTCATGATCGTAACATGTAACTAAACAGCCAATGAAGGATCTTAAATGGTCGTAATTCTTTGATCAACAAAAGGAAAAATAAATATTGGAAAAACACCTTCTTAATGGAATCCTATCTACATAGGGTACTAAGTAAGCATAATGATCTACTGTTATAGGACGAAAAAATTCGGTATCGAAAAGAACCACTGTGACACCTACCATAGTAGGATGAACCAGCTAAAAATGTGTAGTGAAATTTTCCCCTTTTTCTACAGTAAAAATCTGGTGTATGAGACAGTGAGAACATGGTTTTGTTTCTATTTGTATGGGGGGAGAATAAGTTTGCAGCAACTTTTTCAGGGGAATGAAACAGGACAATAGTGTGTAGGGAGAAGTATTATTACCTTAATTTTTTTTTTTTTTTTTTTTGTTAAAATGCATTAAAAACCAGACAGGCTACAAAATTGAAAGAGAAATATCCCAAAATTTACTGTTCAATTGCCTTAAAACTCGGCAAGAATCAAGTAAAATTTCTGCTATGGTTGGCTCTCAGTATTAGCTCTGCAGCTCAAGTTTTTTCTCCTTTCCTTCATCTCTTCAACAACCAGAAAGAGCATTTATTCTGGGTATTGCCATGAAAAGTCTGAAAACGTTCGCCATTCTCATGTCTTCAAACAAAAAGAGAGATCACTAGAAAGCATTTTAACCTAAATTCTCAAGCAACGAGAGATTCCCAAACATTGAATTCATGGAAGACGTAAGTTGCGAGAAAAAAGAAATTCACAGGGAAATTTAGGCATTATGATATGAAATAAAAGGTCTGGTTTTGTCCATGAAAACATGGATCAATACTTAAAGAGTTCCTTTAACTATCAATTCAAGAGGAAAACAAAACTCAATGTTGGTGCAGAAGGAAAACTAATCCTGCAAAATTTCACAATCCTCTGTGTCTCAATATTCTCTGTCTCAAGATCCTTCTCTTTTATGTATTACATAATAGTATTATTTTTCATAATCATACTAATAAACTCCTCCCATGTATACTTGTATCTGCAAAAATTCATGGTAGGTACACTTTATACATCATCTTTTCCTGGTTTATGAATGTGTCCTTTCCAGCTATAGCTCTCAGATTTTGCATCTTCATCATCTTCCATGCTTTCACCTCCTGTAGTTGAGGTCCCTCCTGTGTTTCCTGTTAACTGGAGGGGACCTTGAGGAGAACCAGAATGGGAACTGCTTCCCTTTGAGGAGTCACCATACTGATCTGGGGACATCCACAAACCCCCCAAAACAACGACGGATTCATTTGCAGGGATTGATTTAGCAGATGGCAGTCTTCTTGTATGCAATCGAAATTTCTGCAAAGACAAAATAAGCAAATATTCCAATAATTTTCACCATCAAAGTTCAATTATCAAAGTGAATAGAATTCTAAGAACAGATCATTCGTTTCTTCGGAAGAAACATGCAAAGAGAGAGTAAAACCCTTGAGAAATGGCTTATTTTTCAAGCATTTCTGGTGGTGTTTGCTTCTTCTTACTCGAATTCTTTGCAAGAATCAAAATGCCAAGGGAAGAAAGATGAGAAATTGAGAACCCACCTGCAAATGACTCTTCACTTCGTCGTTGGTCAAGCCATCGACTTGCATAAGCTCTCTAATCTGCTTAGGAGTCGCCACTGCAAAAGATCCACAAGTTCATACTAGATGCTTGAAGATTAAAAAATCAAAGGGTTTGATTCATAAGAATTCTAATCATACAAAAATAAAAAGATCAATCAATTTTAGTTCCACCTATCAAGACAATCATTAATGTCATACAGTTTCATAAAATTCACTAACTTATCAGCAAAATCTTCCATCTTTGCAAATGAAAGTAGCTAAAAATTAGAATCAAAAGAGCATAGTTTAGGTACCACCAGTTTCCTTACATAATTCTTTTTCCTTTTGCACATTCAGCTATTCAACAGCCATCCATTTTACACTATACTTGTCATGTATGATAATCAACCAGATTAAAGAGGGAAAAAATGAAGAACAAACTCCAGATTCTTGAATCAAAAAATGAAAGAACTCGATAATTTTTCAAAAGACGTAAAACATAAAACTTAAATCTCATCTTGTCTCTCACCTTGGGAGCCTCCAAGTTGCTGCAAGGCATTGACAAACCGGCGATGCAGCTCTGGAGACCAGCACCTCCTCTGCTTCCTAGCAGTCTGCTGCTGCGTTGGCTGTGGCCCTGACCGAAAATTCAACTGAGAGCTAGGGGCAGAATAGGAAATTCCTCTGCCACAACTACTCCTCGAACCGGATTCCTCCATCGGATTCTTAATACCAGGAGTCAAAAGGGATAGCCCTTGAACGGGTAATTCCTCCTTATCTTCCTTCCTCACTGGAAAACCAGGGTACCCTTTAAATGGCATAAATGCCCTTGAATCAGCCCTGTTTTTACTGCTCTGGAATAATGGATCCTCACTAGGAAACCGGTTCTCTTCATCGTTTCTCTGTCATGAACAACAAAAAGACAACATACTTTTAGTTTACTCAATAGAATGTGATTATTGGGTAATATTTGGGTTTAAATTTTTGTTTTTCTCTTTTTGGGTACCTTAACTTCCAGGTTGTGAGTCTGTTTGGGATCAAAGATGCGATGATTAACAGGACTGGAGGAATAATCGTCAGTGTTCCATAGCTGAACAGAGCTCATCCAGTTTTTCTTGTCTCTACAGTCTTTTTCCTTTTTGGTTGCTGCTAGTGCTGCACTATCTTCTTCTTTCTCATCTTCATCGCAGTTGTGCTTCTTCAATGGAATGAATTCTTCTAAAACTGGTCGAGCATTTCTTTCCGTACATTGGATTGACTCCTCCTTCAAAGCTAAAATCGCTGCAACAAATAACCAAAACAATGCATTGATCAAAATATTCAAAACCCAGACAAATAAAATCCATTTTAAAAATAAAAAAAAACTAATTAGTTTTTTCTTATGCATAAAACTTTACATTTCACGCAATGTCCATTAGTCAAAACCATTAAAAAAACCGTATCAATAATTTAATTATTTTCCCAAAAATGAAGCCAAACCCAACAATCAAAATTGAGTAAAATAAAAAACCCATCAAATAAAACCAACCATCATTCAAGAGAAGCATGCAAAGGGGTAGCTCGCGTTTAAACGCATCAATCTTTTTCATTTCCTCTTCAAGTCCCTTGAGTAAACCATCAAGTCTCGAGACTTTCTCAGAGACGTTTCCGATCATCGAGACCTCTTTGAGGAAATCACTGATCGTTTTGGGAACAACAGTGGGTCTAAAATCCAAGCTCAGTTCAGGTGGAATCGAACCCATTGCTTTGGATCTTTTTGTTGTTTTTCTTTTTTTCTCTCAAAACTCAGATTTTCCCTTCCTCTTGTTTTTGATGTGATTTTTATCAGTAGTAATTGAAGCTACAAGGATGTGAAATAAGAGTGGAACAGAAATGACGAGATCTGTGTAAATATATAGAGATACATGGGTATATATCTTGAGTCTGAAAGAGATGTGAAAGAGAAGTGTTTGGAGAGAGAGAAAAGGTATAGTTTCCGGTAGAGGACTGGAAAGGAAAATTGGGAACGCAAGATTCTGCTGTGGTTTTCGGGTTATAAAGTCGCTTTCGCATCGTCGCGTATTTTATCCACCACTCCCACCCTGAGTCTACTCATGGATCGACTCATTTCAACTCGGACAGAATAATTGGAATGCTATTTTTTTATAAAGAAAAAAAAGAAATGTATAGTTATTTAAGCTTAATTTGAAAACCAAACATATTACTAACAAATTATTATTATTATTATTATTATTATTATTATTATAAAAGATTGAAGTTTAATCCCCCAACTTGTTTGTTATTTAAATCTTGAGATTATTATTATATTTTAAGAAGTATCAATTTAATCAACATGTTCAAATGAAATATTTTGAACAATAAATTATTATAGAGAATTTTTTTAAAAAAATATTAATTAGAAAAGTAAAAAATAAATAAATTTAAAGTAACGTCGATTTTATTTTAATCCAACTTGATATTTCTACCTTTGATTAATAGAATAACAATATTGAAAGAGTATGATTTATTAATGCTATTGCGATATCAGCTTAAAATGATAAAAGTAACCCAATGAAAAAAATGACATATTAAGATATTTTTCATTTTAAGAAATATTGTTTTGACACTAACAAATTATGTTATGACAAGTTTATCCTTAGGAAATTTCACACTTATATGGTTAATGTCAATTCAAAAGTTTTTGAAAAGATAAAATTTCTCTCATATCCATCCCTCTTTTCGGGTAATTTTTTTTTTTATATCATTTGTTATGGCATTAACAATATCTCTTATGACAATATGAGCTACCATACATAAAGAGAAAATCATGTTTATTACTGAAAAACCTCAATATCTCTCGGTGTGACTCACGTTTCATATCAATGATACAATGAAATTTTTTTTATATAATTTAAGATTTTATGAATCCAAAAGACAATTTGAGATGACTATTAGTTCGTGGCGTTACAAATAGTATCAAAATAGAATTAAGCCTACTATCATATAGATGTGTAATATTTAGATTGATCACGAGCTTATCGTAATATCTGGACTTTCAGTTGGTAAGAACCGTTGGTCTGATTGTATGTTATTTGTATTCCCTCTCTTGAGAATGAGAAAGTCTAAATAAAAGAAAATTGTGACAATTAACACCCCACATTGATAATGTAATAAAAAAGATTTTGGTATATATTTAAGACTTTATTAACCTCAAAAAAAAATTAGAGCATGCAATTTTTTTTGGAGAGATAAGCTCGTGTTGGTACAATTATATTAAATTTAATTGGTAAAATCGTATATCATCTTTCAAAAGATTTAAGTAGCTCATACTTTCATGAATGAAAAAATAAAAAGGTTTAGCAAGTAATCAATCATTCCAATATTTGAAGAAATAAAATAAAAGCAAGAAAGAACTTGCAAAAATTCGAAAGTTGTTAAGTATAAGATAGCTTAATTTTTTTATGATCAATTTGTATGCATTAAAAAAATAAAAAAAAATAAAAACTCTTGAGCTCCCTCTCACAAAAGAGAGTAATTAATTGGAATGGGATTCTCTTTATTTATCATACTTGGGGTACAATATTTTTTATAAAAAATAAATTTATCTCACCTTCTTTTATTATTTAAAATTTATTTTTTTATTGTTTAGACTTTATTAGATTCCCAAAGAGTTGTTAAAACGAAAGTGACGGTGGAAAAACAAAAAAGATTTCATAAATTATTATTGAAAATTATTCTTGATAAGTTAATTAACTTTTCACTTACTTCGTATTTGTTTAGCATTTTTAACTTTGTCATTATTGATGGGGTTGTTATTATTAAACACATTTACAATTTGTTATGTATTTCAATCTTTTTTATATTTTAAAAGTATATTTTATATCTCACTCTTTTTATTAAGTAGATTGGATTAAGTGTTATAATTAGAATGATTGAAAAAATATAACTTTCTTATCCAAAAGAAAGAAGAAACATAATTTTTTGTTTGGTTTGTTTTGATAATATTTTTAAAAACTGTGTCATTGTATGACATGTTATTCAAAAAATATATTTTTTTAATGTGTGCTAAATTATTTGTGACAAGTAAATTAAGATAAAAGAATGATTAACGTAATATATTTGAATAAATGAATTAGATAAATGTTATATTTAAGGTAAATTTAAGTAAGTTTAAATCAGCTTGCTTAAGGCATCGTTTGGTAATATTTTAAATCTAGCTTAAATCATCACAGATTAAAATAAGTCAACCTACCAACCCAACAAATCATCTACCTAATTTAAGTAACTATGCTTAATCCAAATTTAAAAAATTGTCAAACGGCGTCCAAAATGTTAAAATTATATTAATCAAATTTAAATATATTTAAACAAACTAATTTAAACTTGTTTAAATTTACTAAAGACACTTATTATGATTGCATTTATAAAAAATAAAAATAATACGATATGTGAATCATCATACTTGTTTTCATCGTGATAATTAATCTTCTTGATCAATGTGAAACAACTTCATCTTAGGGCAACATCACTATTCAAAAGAATGATAGCCATCCTTTTAAAAATAAAGGCACATTAACTTGTGCTCCTCTCGAGCAAAGCCTTTTTGATAAAAAGAAGAAAAATGAGTACTTTCTACCCGAAAAAATGAGTACTAAAAACCATAGCCTACAAGCTCGAGAAAATCATTACAATGTCTTTCAATTAACTTTACAAAAATAATATATGCACAATGACTTTTATCATTTTGAATAAAATATTAAATATATTGAGTTTAGATTATTGGGGGAAAGAGAGAGGGGGGAGAGGGGGGGGGGGGGGAATATTGATTTATTTTAGCCAAAAGTATCTTGAATTGGTCAAATATATATACTTTATCCACAAGGCCACAAAAGTAAATATTTTAAGGGCATTGCAGTCAAACAATGGAACAATATTTTAAAAAAAAGATTTTATTATAAAAAATACTTAGTGATTAATTGTATTTTCAAAAAATCTTTTGAAATTTTTTTTTGACAAAAAATACAGTGATATGTTTCTGTTAACAAAAAATATATAGTAGTTGACATAAAAAAACATACCATATGATATTTTTGACTAACATAAACATAGCACATGATATTTTTTTTAACAGAAATATACCACAAACTAATTTTTACCATAAAAAAATCTCAAAATAAAAATGAAATCAACCACAAAATATTTTTTACTATAAAAAAAAACTTCAAAATAATTTTTTTTAAAAATAAAATCAATTACAAAATATTTTTTTAATTAAAAAAAAATTCTAGTTTTTCAATCAAGTGAAGATTGGTCAAGGAGTCAAGAATCATTTTCTTTTTGTGGGGAGCAATAAGGCCACCAAAATGGAATGTTAAGGCATGGTTCTATGTCCATTAAGATTCCAACACGTGTATGCTTTTTCTTTTATATTCTTTTATTTATATTTTTCTATGATAAATACAATAGTTTATGTGTTAGCTTACCATTGGTAAGATTCTTTTTTTAAAAAAAAATCAAAGGGAATCACCCACTTTCACATGGATTATTAAAAAAAATTATTCTTTTTTGTTAGATTCCAAACCCCAAATTTACGGTCTATCATCTTTCCTCAACGGTCCACAGGCTCCACACGCCATCTATCATCTAAGGCATCTTTGGGTTTTTGCTCAAGCCAGTTGTTGGTACCCATTCAGTATTTCAGTTAAAGTGGAAAACAAACCATATTGTTAAAGGACCTTTATTAGAATGCAAATTACTATAAAGTGCTCCCTTATTGAGCTTTTTACGATTGCAAGTCTTTGGAAAAATTTTAGTCTCCCAAAAACTGACAAAGTTACATTTAACCAAAGATATAGTTGTACAACAAATTCAATCAAACATATTTTGAAAAATAATCCTCGTCAAGTTCGAACAGTTTAAAGATGAGTGTCAAACTCATTTAAAAATTAAATCCAATTTAGAATTGAACCATAAATTTATTTAAGATCAAACGCTCTTATATCACATCAATAAAGTAAGTTTTTTTTAAATAAAAAATTTTCAAACAATGACCAGAGTCACATCCACACATGACCCGTTGGCACGTGGGAGACATATAATCGACTTCAGCCATATCTTGCTATGATTGCTTCTATAGTTTTTTTACTCTTTCAAAATCTGACTAAACAGTATAGGTGGTTTTCTGCAATATTTATCTGAAAAAGAGCAAATTTAAAATCGAATTTCCTTCAATCACACTGATGATATATGAAAATGGTCTAACCAATGAAAAACAATAAACCCGATATTAAAATATAAATCTCGTCTAATTCTTTGCAGTAGTGTTGGGATTACACCTTTTTGATAAAAAAATTGATTTGAAATCACAAAAACTCTTCAAAAATTAAAAAAAATTAAATTAATGATTTCTTAAATTATTTAATTACCCTTCAGTTTAGTTAAAAGAAACATAAATTTTTTTAGACTATTTTAATCATTTCGTCACAGACTAAAGCAAATGGAGCAGACCTTGGAATGAGGACAATCATGATACTATATCGTAAAAACATTTGTACTGTTTGGTCTAATTGTAATTTCGATTTATGACAAACCAAAATTGTTTGTGAAATATTTTTTTCGAAACAATTATGAATTTAAAAGTTGTTTTCTGGTTAATAAAACAATTATTAATCTATTTGGGTATATTTTATCAATTGAAGAACTTTTGAAGGTGTAACTTTCATGGAAGGGACAGCTTAGAGCCCATGATTGGAGGGTGTTGAACACCCACCTCAGAAGCGTGTATACTTGTCATTTCAAAACATTGTTATCAATTAAATGGTTTAAGCTTAGAGATAAGGAATCTAGAGATGTGTAGGGCCCAATTTCGATATTGCCTGATATTTCAGTTGGGCCATTTTTTTTTGGGTCTTTGTAAAGGTCAGAGTAGGAGAAGAAGATGCTCCTTTTTTTCAATGCCCACAAAAAGGACAAGCTTTTACAGCCGTTAGATTCCATTTCTCTTCCGTAGAATTAAGAATCTCTCTCTTCTCTCTCCACCATATTTTAATCACAAATTAATTATATACACTATTTTTTTATTAATAAATTAATTAAATATATGTCTTATTTTTTTCTTTTCAAAATTCTATCTGAAACGTGCAGTTTGGATTAGATCCACTCCGGTTTCTCGCATCTCCATCGGTTTTGTCGGACGCTTGTAATCAAAGAATCTATTTGTCCCTGTTATGAATTCCCAATAATACCCATTTGGTTTATCAATTTTTTTATAAAAAAATTTACGCCAAAGTTCCAAATAATAGTTCATTCACATCAAACACATTTTTAAAATAATTTATTTTTAATTTTAATATAATAAAATAATTTTAGAGTAAAATGGTAAAATTTTGATTATTTGCAAGTTTCATGATTGAATTGATCTTGTTTTACTTGTGATTTTGAATAAATTGTTGGGATTCTAATCCATTTAAATAGAGATTGATAGTGGTGTCTTTTCCCTGAGTCAAATTGAATTAAAAAGTTAGTGGAGTCATTTCCTTTACAAAGTTTGATTAAGTATAATTGTGGAATAGCTGAATAAAATTGAAGTTTCTAATCAATTTCCATCATGTATTTGGAAGAAAGAGGGTAGAAAACATATTCAAAATTGGAAAAAGAAAATTGTTTGACATTTGAAGAAAGGTAGAGGGCATATTAGTCACCTTAGTCTCTGCCTTTCCTTTTTTTTGTGTGGTTGAGTCTTTTTTTTAACTTTTTTTTTTTTTTTTTTTATGATCAGTCAAACGGGAATAAGAGTCTCTTAAATCTTAATTATGCTTCTAATGAAAGTAATGATAGCATGAATTGAAGCCAGGTCATGAGATGGAGAGTAGTTTTTGAAGCAGAAAGAGTTTAGTCAATTCAAGAAAAGAGTAACAAAAGGATAAATGTGAAATTTGCCCATCTCATCATATTCTCTGTTTTGAAATGTTATCTGTAACAATCCTTGAGTTCAATACTTTGTACTTTTTCTCCTAAATGGATTTAGATCATTCTTGTTCAAGAAATTTTTGTTTAAATCTTGAATAAAAAATTTCTTTAACAATTTTCGTATGGATATCTAACATATATACTCTTAAATCAGAAGATAACATTTGTCAATTACAAAAACAAAAAGGTAATCTTTATTTCAGTTTAACTTTATAAACAAGGGATCCTCCAAACAGTAAGCATAATAATAATTGCTCTCATTTTTGTTCTCCTCAATTCGTAATCTAACTTAAACTTCGGAGGATCCTTCTCGGAGCCATTCCTGGTCGACTTCCATTCCAGACCTGATTCCAGTAGCAAATCCAACCGGACCAAAATACACTTGATCTATATTCGACATCAACATGTATAATTTTTCATTTAGTTATTGTTGAGACATGTGTTATTTTCTGTGTGGTTTAATTCAAAATTTAGTTTTTAAATCTAGTCCGAACAATAATTTCTTATGTGGGTGGTGTTTATCCGAACAAGTAACATACCATCTTATTATAAATTACAGTATAACACTAGTTAACGGCGATGTTTGAGTCAAATTTAAAATAAATTTTAAGTTAAAACTTACTTTTTAAAAATTATCAAATTGAATCGAATCTTATTAAATAACCATTAATAGGTAAAATTTTATAAAAAAATAAATTTCAACTTGGTAGAACCAAACATAGAGAGAATCTAATCATAAAATATCCAAATCCATCCCACATGAAAACTAAATTGCATGTTTTTCACAGTGCTTTATCAATGGAAGCAATCTAAAATATAAAATAACAAATAATAAATATAATATATCTGCTGATAAAATTTGACATAGAGTTTGAGTTGACTGAGATGTTGGTTTTTTTAGGGGTCAAGATTCAAGAATGGTGTAGTAGCAATAGTTTAAATATTGCTTAATCCTCCAAATAGAGGCAATTAAGTAGGGGTCTGCATGCTCTAGTAAATCAATCTCAATCATTTTCCATGGCATTATGTGTTATAAAAGTTGATTCTGGAAATTGTAATAAAAAAGCATTGTAATTATTTAATTGGCAATAAATTTTCACGTTCCTATTTTAATTAATTTCATGCATAAAAAATTATTTTCATAAAAAAAAATACTCGCAATTCATTGCCCCAAGAAACATTTCAAAAAAAGTAAAAAATGGCACTCACAAAATGAGATAGAGATTAAAAAAAAAAAATTATTTTATTGTTATTTTCGGTCCTCTTACTTTGAAAGGATTACTGATTACACATGCAATAGCGAATCTCAAAAATTTTGTTAGCAAAAACGGTATATACACATTCATATTATACAAGGAAACGGTAAATATACATATTTAAAAACAAAAATAATATAAATATTGATGATAATTCTTTTTTTCACAAAACAAAAGTATGTTTTTGTGTTTTGGACTCAAATACGTGCTTTTTTTTTATACCGTTCAAGATCACTAACATTTTTTTTTTATTACAAAAACTAATCAAAAGAAAATAATTGCATTAATTCCATTTACAATTGTGTCCTGCATGATTTCATAAAATGAAATCGACATATAATTTTTTTTTTTCAATACCATAAAAAATATATATCTTTCATTTAATGTAACCATGCACAAAAATCCAATGATAAAAAAGGAATTCAGATTTGAGGCACCAACCACCAAGCTTGTTGCATAGCAGAGAAGTAGAAGGCCACCGTACTTTGTAAATCGTGAATTGAATTAAAAAAGGCATGGTAGTGTTTAAAAATTTGACCGTGGAATGTTAAGGTTTCAAGTTATATGAGGAAATTACAAATTTTAAATAAAATAAATTTATAATATTATTTTATTTTTCAAAAATCAAATAGAGGCAATTGCCTCAACTTGCCGCCACATTGAATATGTTCCTATGTACATGAGATCGAAAAGGAAACTTCAATCTTTTTATTTTTTAAATTTTTAGTTATTTTTTTTCTTACCAATTTAAAAAGTGAATTTTTTTTTTTTTTTACCAATCACAATCTTACAGGGTGAAAATAAATCTTTGGCAATAGTTCTTCATCCACTATAAGAATAATAAAGAAAAATTTTCAGGGTCTGTCTCAACTTTCAACAAGATTCAGTGAATGAGCCATTCCCTTTCACTTCCAAGAAAATTAACAAACACAACTAGTACATGGATTGAATCCAATCAACATAGACAATCCTTATCAACCCATCCCCAAAAAGCATCTTTCTCGTGATGACAATCTTATTGTTCATGGCATTTATGTGATCCTTCATTTGTGGGTATCTTATGTCATTATTTTTTATTTATTTTGCCATTATCAAGAATATTGAATCTTTTTAAATAATTATGTGGCAAAAATTAACAGTTTTTTTCCTTTAATTTTTTTTGAAGCTGTTGTCTTGTCGTTTAGGGTTTTGGTGTCTCTGTCTACTTTTATAGGAGTTGTTGAGAGGCAATATTTTTCATGCTTTGTCCTTGCAAGAATTCCACTTACCTGGTCCCCTTCTAACATCATCATTTTACCCCCTATCTTTTTTCACATGTCACCCTACAAATTTCAACTCGCAATATGCGCGCGCGCACATATATATATATATATATATATAAAATTGAATCATATTGTTTGTGTATTCTTTTTTTTCTTCGCAAGAGATTCGGTAGAACAACGAAAGATGACTCTTTTTTTTCAATTTTTGTCGTGATTGTAAGATTTAATGTGCTAAATCTTTTATGCGATAACAAATGATTTTATCAATAAAATTAATAAATAACCGTAAGAAAATAACATTTTTTTAAAGCATAAATTGTAATCAATGTCAAGAGCATTTTCTTTGCATCTACTTAAATACTTATTAGTTTAGTTATAAACATCTCATAGTAATACCATCAACCTCTATGAATGGACAACAAAAATAATTTTTGGTTATTAATCTTAGAAGGATACAATTGCATTATAATTATTACATTGCTATATGAACAAAATCAATTGGAATGTAGCAAGTAGAATTTACCAAAATAGTAATTAGAGTAAGTGCATGCGCTACCAAAAAAATCATCAAATTCAACAATTAAATATATACTTGATTAATTAGATTATCAAAAACACAATTAAGTGTTTTCTAAAAAGTACAATTGAATGAATATGTTGTTAGAATTTTGTTAAAAAAACATTGATGTAGTCGACTAGGCTCTTGTCTAGCCGATTGAAGTTATTTTTTTTAGTCGATCGTAACAATGCCCAGTCAACTAGATGTCTAGCACTTAATATAATCTTCATTTTGAGACGTTAATTCAGTTGATTGAGGATAATTCACAATCGACTGGATGTTCGAAATTTGAAAATCCAACAACTATTTTTTTAAGAGTTGTGTTATTTTTTCAATAGCTATATCTTTAGATCACAACTCTTTACTTTCCGACTATTGAAAGTTTAAATGAACACTATAAATACCATCAATAACTTTCAAAATAAACTAACTTTCATTTTACAGTATTTTTTCTTCTAAAATTTATATATTCAAATTTCTTCATTATTTCAAAAGATAACTCAAAAGAGAATCTTTTAATTTGCTCTCAAATATTTTCCGAAAGACTATTTGTCATAACTCAGAAAAATCAAATAGGAACAAATAAAATTTTAAAGACAACTTTAATACACATCTCAAAGTTCTATTTAATTTTTTTGCCTTTCTTAGACTCTGAATCCACATATTTACCAACATAGATAACTTAATTCAACATACATGCATAAATTTTTTTAAAAACACAATGAAGCCAATAAAACTTTGGTTCGAGCAATGATAAAAAGACCAATGTTGGTGTTTCTGGGATCTTATGCTCTAAAATTCAACTCTTATTAATGTATGTTATTAATTTATTCAAATTATTGGTTATTTTTCACTTTATGTAAGTAATCTGTTGTCAACATATACATGAGTCATGTGATAGTATAATTAATATTATGAACTACGTTGTAATCAAGTTGTTGTATCATTGTATTTTTTTTTTATAGATTCTGCTTTTTTAATATATTGAATAGTTACAAAATCTTTTCTTTTTTCTTAAGAGTTTCCAAGGTTTAAAAATTAAAAGGGTGTTAAAAATTCCCTACAAAAGCTCATTTGTTTAATAATTCAGAGATAATATGAAAATAGTGGATACATTTATATATTTATTTTTTGGCTTAATTATAAAAATATCATGTGATTGATTTTATTTTTAAAAAATATCTTGAAATTTTTTATGGTAAAAAAAATCATATAATTGACTCTATTTTCAAAAAATACCTTGAGGTTTTTTTAGATAAAAAAATACATTGTTGTATGTTTATGTATACCCTATCATATGTTTGTTTTAGTCAACCACAATATATTTTTTGTTAATAAAAATATACCACAGAGTATTTTTTACCACAAAAAAATCTTCAAGGCATATTTTGAAAATAAAATCAACCATATGATATTTTTTGTAATAAAAAAATCTTGAGGTAATTTTTTAAAAATATAATCAATTTCAAAATATTTTTTTAAGGGGAGGTTTTCGAGTATTTCCAAAATTGCTGGCTACTAAGAGAGATCTCTATAGGCCCCAAAAGAGAGAGCCTTTCGTGTAACGTGGTGTGGTAATAAAACGTGGTCATTGTCAGGTGGGGTTCGTGGCATGACGTGGCAAATGATGGTAGGAAGAGTCGGTTCGCCGCATATGAACGGTGGTGCTTTTAACATCAGAATTGTTGGTGGGTCCCACACAAAAGATTCTGACGAGAGGTGGTAAAATCTCAACTGATCCGAAAAACTGATCCAATCTAATTTGGTTCAGATCTGATTCGACTTGAAAATACATCAAAATCAAAATAATATAATTTAAACCTGATTCGATTCTAATCCGAGTGACTTGAAACGATCCAGATTCAAAATGACCTAAACTCGAAACGACTTGAAAACTCGAAACGATCTGAACTCGAAACGACCCGACCCAAAATGACTTGAAAATATTATTTTTTGTAAAAGATAATTTACTTTCTAAAACCAGGATAATAGTTGTCAAATAAAATAAACTATATAACAATTAATTAATTATTGACTTACATGTGTTGATATGCATGGTTCAACATTCTATTAATATGAGTAATATCATTAATTTTAAATAAAAAAATGAGAAGAATAGTCAATTTTTCATTGTTATTCAAGTCACAATAAAATTTTATTTTTAATTGTTCTGAAAAAATATAATGGAATGAAGCGATTATATGAAATTTAATCTCTAAAATTTGGTATAAGACGTTACTAGTGAGAATAACTTTGTAAACCAGTTGTCTGAGATCATTTAAGACTGAATTTTGGGACTAAGAATCATAACATTGTAAATAACATTAAAAAAATTAAATATATTATTTAAAAATTAAATATTGATTTATTATTAATTAATTTTCAAGTATTTGACAATGTAACTCTTTTAGTTATATTATATACAAATAAAATATATTTTTTAATTAAGCATAAATATATATTTTGTTGACCAGATTTGACTCAACCCGACATGACCCGAGCTCGAAATGACTTGAACCCGACACGATCCGAGATTAACATGATTCGAACTCGACTTGACTCGAATAATCTGAGATTCAACATTACCCGAACCCGACCTGACGTATTTGCCACCTCTAATTTTAGCTCGATTTTATGCCCACGTTTTTTTTTTCCCAATCACATATTTCATCCCATGAAAATATAAAAATTATTAAAGTGTCTTGCACTATCCTTTCCTTTGCCTTTTTTTTTACCATTCGCTCCATTATGGCTTCTCAATATCCCCCACATACCCCTTGTGGGTTTGCATAATTGCAACATTTTGAGATTTTAGTAATGCAAATATTATTTTTTAAGAATTTTATTCAAGAAATATATACATCAAGAGTAAAAGAGATAGTTAAATATAATAATGATTACATATATATTTTTTATAATCTATGAATCGGTTCAGATCTCAACAATTTTTAATGGATACGTCCTGAATCCTAAATGTCGATGTACATGACCCTCACATTCCACGCATTGAAAAAGTGAACTATTTAATTAAATAACCTTATGGTGACCACAAAAGATCATGAGAAGTATCGAACTTAAGACATCTGAGATCCCAAGCTCTACCCACATGTTAGAACTGCAAAATGATACTTATATGTAATTTTCTTTAAACATATATTTTTTTTAAGAATTAAACACATCAACACCGTTTGAGTTCAAATTTAAATAAGTTTAAATCAACTTTCTTAAATCTATCAAGCAAAATTTATGTTTTCAACTACCATGTACTTGTGAAATGGGATATGAAGAGATGGAAGTAGTATTTTTTTAATTAGAGGCACATATTGCCTTAGAAGCTATAAAACTAGAGATAACCATTTTTTATTCTTATCCCTCAATTTCTAATGTAATCGGGATTTGATTTCAAATCTTTTATACAACGACAATTGATTTTAGCTCATATGGAAAGATTGTACGGAGACATTTCTTCCTCCCACAAAAATGAAGAGATAAATCTCGAGTTTAATTATTTAACCCTATGATTGCATTTGAAAAATTTAAAGAAAAAGAAAGCTGAAAAGAAAAAACAAAAATTTTTTTTGTTTCTTTGGATGTCAAAGAAAATATTAGAGGAAAGATAACACAAATTATATAAACTAAGTGACAAGAAAATGATTTTTGAAATGAAAATTCTTTTTCATTTTCTAGGATCCAAACATACCCGTGAGCAATTGCAAATGGAATTACAAAAGTTCAACGTGACCCTTTCTACTTTTCTTCAAATTTTCAAAAGGGTGACGTTATTCCACGATCATATTGTTGTTTGTTGCCTAACACAAAAAGAAAAAGAAAAAAAAAAAGCATGTAAAAAGAGTACTCCTATTTGTTATGGTGTGGCAACGACAAACGTGACCTTGACAAAAACACCGCTTTTTTCTTTTGAGAAATCTTCACAAAGATGGACATATATGTTGATGGTCCACTCTTTTCCGACCATCTGTTATGATGAGACCAGTACAATAATTATGTCAAAGTGCACCTACAAGCTTCAAAATCTAATACTACCACCATTGTACTAGCACGTCTGCTGTTCACACTCGATCATCAATTTTATGCGAGTTCACCAAGTTGTGCTTCTTCTTCTACATTTTAAGGTATCAAATGTTTTAAGATATGCAAAAATAATTGAAAACTAAACAGCAATTCATAGTCCCATGATTACTGTGAACCTTCACTGCCATAATGGTTTTAGTTCCTAATAAACATAAGCTAGACCAAACATCTCCAAAAAAAGTTTCTAAAAATAATCACAAGCTGAATTTGTCTTAAACACAAAAGCTTCACAATTATTTTATTAAATATTAAACAGTTTTTATCTATTTATCAAAAACTGTTTCAAAAACTCTTTGACACTCAAAACTGAAACCACAGCTAAATCAAATGATACCTAATCATAGTCATATAATCACTGTGGATCTTCAGTACCAGATGATAGCAAGTTTCATTACTTTGCAGTAAACTCCAAGTTATCATCTTCCTAGCCAAAGGCGAAAATCAGCAGCTTCTACTAGTAAAATTTCAACATCTGTAATCTCATTTACAAAACAAAATCCTAATTCATTCATTTACCAGAAGCCGACTAATTAATGAAATCAAAGTGTTATTTTTTACACTAAACATGAATGGATTATGCAATTTGATAGTGTAAAAGTTGTCACAATCTAGATAAGAATTTCGTCATACCACATTGATGTTATAAGCTAACATCATATATTCCGACAAATGATCAACGCCCACCAGTTGGATTATTAGTGTTCGAGGGGAAAAAAGAAAGAAGAAAGCTGCAAAGGATCAAACAGGGTATCAAAGTTTTCTTGACTTCATGGTCCTTGCAAGACCACAATGAGTACTAACTTGCTTTCAAAATGGCCACATCTATATCTTTCCACTTCCTAATGGTCTTTGTAAGAATCCATAAAGGATAAGAGAGAGAACTCCTCAAGTAACAACCCCCCTCTCCCCCCACCCCCTCAAAAAAAAGAAAAAAGAAGAGGAAACTAAAATAGTGTAAGTGTTGAAGAAGAACTAATAACTTTCTCAAAAGCATTGTTTCCATTTCTCCCCCCACCCCTCAAAAAAAAAAGAAAAAAGAAAAAAGAAGAGGAAACTAAAATAGTAGAAGTGTTGAAGAAGAACTGATAACTTTCTCAAAAGTATTGTTTCCATTTCTTGGACAAACTAAAAGCATACAAATACGTGTATGTGATCAGAATACTAATTCAAGCAAAATTTCCCACTTCTAACAGGCTCACATCATATTTATATACAAAAAGAAACTCATTGTTCATTCTTGATGAAATGGGCAGTTAGAAGCTTTGACACTGAGAAACCATTGAAGGAGTCAACCTCGAAGAGTTCTTTTAGCTTATTGTCACATATGATTCTCCTCTTATCAGATGGATCCTTTGGCAAGAAGAAGGAAAAACCACGCGTGAGATAGATAAACAACTCACATACCAGGATCTGACAAAATTCTTAAATAATGAAGAAAAATACAGCTGAACAATTAATAAATGCATCTGTATCATACAAATTGTATGTTGTGAGAAAACTTTCTCAAGTCGAACTGAAGAAGAATCTGAAAGGAGAAACTAGTGTTTCACAAAGATGCCTTGTAATTATATATGTGCATGAAGATTTTACCACTCATGTTCATAACAAGGAATAAAAAATAACAGATACCAGTATACCACTATTAACACTGCAACAGTTAGACTAGGGTCAGCAATGTGATACCTGCAGATCATTCTGTTTTATGTATGCCCACATTCTCTTTATGACATCAGCCCGAGATAATTCATTTTCACCAGTACCAAAGAACTTCACTAGAGCATCTGAAAGTGGAAGGGGAGCAAGAAGACCAGAACTTCCTTTCTTCTGCCGTTTTTCTTTTTGCTTTGGCTCATCGACACCTGAATGGTGAAGAAATCTTAAATTTTTACTTTAAAAAAAAAAAAAAAATATGAAAGAACAGATGTAGTTTACTTTTGATTGTCTTATACAGGTAGAGGTTTTGCCGGTACCAAAGTATAATGTGGTGTAGATACAAAATAACTTTGATGATCCAGCAAGTCCATTACCCATAGACTTTAAGTTACTGATCTCACCTTCTTCCCTCCCTTGCTTAGACTGCCTTCCCGTTTCTGCAAAGTCATCTGGGGCTCCTATATTAGGGATAAAACAATGTATTCAAGCTAATAATACAAAGAAAGGAAAGATATTGATAAAAGAGAACTTTGCTAGATTGAGACAGCAAAATCCAAAGCTTTTGCAACATTCTTTTTGATGAATGTTCTATCAAACTGCATACTTCTCGTTGGTAAGCAATATAATTTTTTGAGAGGGAAAAGTTTTGCACAGAGGGTGTATACAAGATTTAACCTAAAAGAAGAAAAGAATGAAGAAATTGTGAATCTAGAAACTCCGGGAAAGACAGCCGTGAATTGTGTACTGAAGACCAGGTGAATAACGAATGGAGAAAGTGGGCCTTCATGTCATGTAAGGTGCATTCCATACCCCTGAACATCCTATTTCTCTCAAACCAGATAGACCACATAACACAATGGAATCATGCTCTAAACCTTCCACTTGAAGCTCCTAGGAGACCACCCTTCCAACAAAATAGTATATCAACTACTGATTTAAGCATAACCCAACAAATGCCTATCAAAGAAATACCAATGTCCATAACTTCATGACAAAATACAATGGAACATTAAGTGATCCATACATTCCCCACTTTCTTTGAACATACAACATCAATAAGCAATTACAAAATTTCTCAAATAAGATTATCCACATGAATTTTTTTTTTATCTAAAAGAGCTGTCGAAACAAAAAATAGCCACTCTAGGAAGGGTGTTTGTGTGCCATATCTTCTTCCAAGGAAACTGCTCTCTAGGATTGCCAATCAAAACACGTAAAATGATTTCACATAACACCTCTTCCTTTTTACCACCGTCCACTCAATGATATCGTGACCTCGTCACGTACCTTGATTGAATAATATAATGCAAAAAGGATATTAACCATCTTCAACTCCCAATCCTGAACCAATCTGACATACTTAGGACACCAAATGAACACCTCCCCTAGACTACTCCAAATAATTGGCCACCAGAACATCTTTATCCTTGGTATAGAAAAAAAAAATCTGTGACAAATTTATTGCTAAACGAACACCAAAGAAAAGAACTATGACCCAACAGACTTTTCAGAGAAAAAGAAAATTCCTAATTTAAAAAGTTTCCCAGTGATACTTCTATAATTTATTCCTGTTTGTCAAGTCATCGCCTTATTGTTCTGACCCTTTGTGTTTATTTAGGCATATGCCTTATTTCATTAGGTTCATAAAATCCACTATATTTATCAAAAAAAAAAAAAAAAAATCCACAACGCAAGAGAACAGAGAAGGAGAAAAAATATGAAATTTGAAAGGAGGAGATAACTTTCATTTGGTTAGATAAGATCATGCTAACATGAACCCAGCAGAATGTCCAAAATGTTCACTCTAGTTGTTTAAATATTGTCAATCACTAAAAATAATCATGAAAACTTTCGTAGGGATTACTACATAAGATCTCTAATAAAAAAAATAGAATGTTAAGTGTCGAAAGCCAGAGATTGGATAAATGCAGTTAAAAATATTTGTGAAACCAGGCTGAAGAGTGGACTATGCCACCCTCAAGATTTTTTTTCTTTTTTTGTCTTGGTAGTTTGTATGGACTTTTGATGCAGTAGAAACCACATATCCTCGTTCCATATTAGAGGAACATTTCAAAAACTTTGAAGTACCTGTTTCAAAACACATGATGAGGGTCATGAATATTAATTCACTGTTGGTTATTTTGCATTAAAGAATCCTGCCTAATTCACTAGTTTGTGGGAAAATAGACATGTCTCCATTATAACTAAAGTTCCTGAATTTTACCACAGAAAAGCTTTTTTTAATAAGTAAAATGTATAAATAGAAAGAAAAGCGCACCAAGAGGGTGCAACCCAAGGCTATCTATAGGAGAGACTCAACAAAATCAACTATATCTACTTCATTTACAAAAGAATTTCTTGTGACCCAAAAAATAAGAGTATTAAATCACCTCTCCCTAATTACAATTAAAGGTCTCTCAACACCATCAAAAGCTCTACAATTTCTCTCATTCCAAACCAACAAAAAGATAGAAAGGGGAATCAAAGAGTAAGCTTTCTTAAGGCTCTTTGAAGTCCAAAACCCGCTCCAAGCCCAAATTTCATCCTTCACGGAGCCAACAAAAGCCCAGCACACACCCAAAACCTTATAAACCATCTCCCATAAAACTCTACCCAAAGAACATTCCAACAAAAGATGAAACACAGATTCTCCGCAATTTTTGCAAATGACACAATGGTTCACCAACACCCTCCTTCTTCTTTGTTACCAACTTAAATGTTTACAAATCTTTACTAATCAGTCTAATCTCAATATCTTAGTTCTGGTAAACTCTTATTACTTTCTATAATTAGTTCTGGCACACTTTTGTTGTTTACAATCTATTTCCAGCAGTCTCTTCCTCTCAGTATACTTTGGAATTTAGCATTTTCTCTCCTTTTCCATATTCATCAAATTGCTTGTTGCTTTCAGAGTAATTCTAACCAATCAGGAAACCACAACAAAGAAAAACAACACTGATAATGAAATTGTCTATTCTGTGCCTCTCCATTTTCCAGTTCAAACCGTTTGTATGGTGTGCAGTAATGCACACTAGTCACAGGGCCCAACGTGTTAAGTGAAAAGTAATGAGCCAAGGTTGCTGTACGAAGACAATTATACCACATATTTCATTCAACATATCATAAACTAAAAAGAAAAGATCGTAAGGAAATACCATCTTCAGCATCTAATGGCCATATGTGCTTCGACAAGGCTTTATTCATTTGAAACATATTGATAGAATTTACACGAAAGAGAGCATGCAGTGATTCATCACATATTATTTTTCTCTTATCCTTTGGATCTTGTAAATTTTTCTCCCGGATATAGCTCCAAAGCTTCTTGACAACCTGGGACCATAAACAAAAGAGAAAGAGGAGTGGAGGAGGAATGCGTGTGATTATGGTTTAAGTAAGTTCATCCTTGACAGCATGAACTAAGGACAAAATGGAAAGATTTTCTCAAACTCTTATCTACATACCTCTGTTCTGGCCAATTCAGGAACTCCAACAAATGTTTGAAGCTGTGGAGAAAGGCTGCACAATTTAGTAAAGCCACCTCTTCTTTTCTTGACATCCTTATCAGCCTTCCTCAACCTAGTCGGTAAAACAAAACAGTATTTAGTTTCGAAATATCAACACTAGCAAACAGGGGACCCAACTAACATAAAATAAGTGAATCATGGATTAGAAATTTGATATCAACATTCATATACCTAACACCATAGTATTTATAATGACAATCTTTGTATGATAAAAGATGAAAAAATGAAAAGTCTTAAATATGTTATCCTGGTGCTATTGAGCTCCTTTAAGAGCCTAACAAAACACACATATCAGAGACCTAGCATATCAATTTTTTTCTCCTTTGTTCTCTTTTTTATTTTTCAGTTTCTTTTTAATTTTTCTTTTTGGAGGGGGGGAGCAGGGAGAAGGTTAAAAAATTTAAACCTAAGTATTATTTGGCACTAAAAAAAGAATTATAGACTCGACAGACTCCTCCAAATCCATCTCATCAACTGCAAGATTCTCTCCTACCTTTCATGATTGCCCGAGCAACATGTCAGTTCAATACCAAATATATGATGGAGACAGTTGCACAGAGGGAGCCACTTCCAAATTTATATTTCTTTGGTCCTTTCAAGGATTAAATGAGGCATTTTTGTAATGCTATCATGCATAGGGAGCTGAGAGCTCCCACAAAGGGTTCAAAGAATGACTTCGGGTTACTCAGAGCAAACATTTTTTTTTTGATAAGTACTCAGAGCAAACATAACTTACTTTTAAACAGTGTTACATATAATTACTAAGAACAAGAGTCTTGATGGAAAAAATATTAGAAGAGTCTTGTAAATTTCCTTTAATATAAAACACCTCCAAAATGAGCTTCTAAGAAGCATCAATCAAACTTGTTCACTTTTACAGTTATTATCTTGTATCTTAAAAACTTCTCAGATTTCAAGCAGATTCAGAGTATTCTGGTTTTAGTCTTAAGAAATTCAACTCACAAATCAGTTATTTTTCTTAACTGACTCATCAGTTAATTGTAGTAGTTTCCTTTTCCTTTTCCTTTTACTTCTCATCATTTCTCTATCTCTCTAACATTCACTGAAACTCTTCATTTAAATTATTCCCTGCATCAAACACACATCTGGAAGTTCTAAAAGTTGATGATAATTTCAAAAGACAAACATGCACACACAAAAAGGGCAGAGAGAGAGAGAGTTGATTGTTAAATATTACACAAATTCCTCTAACAAAATATGTAACCAAAAGCAGGGCCTGTACTGTTGCGCACACAAAAATTTATGTTAACAGGTAGTAAACAAGTAAATGTGATGAATAACACTTTCCATTTGTGTAGGAACCAGGCTTATAGTATAACACCTCCAAGACCTTTAAAAAAGATTGCTTGCTTGGTTTAGATGATAGAGTTGTCTCATGATCCATATTATTATTGTTATAAATTGCATTCAGATTTTAGAATTAACATATCATGTTATATTACTGGAGTATGCTTTATACAAATATACCGAACATACATCATATTTTGACACTAAATTTCTCCTTACTGTCTCTTTTCATCAGCTTCAAGTGATTTACTCTTTCAGCATTGAATTATCTGGGAGGAAAAGTGAAAAATAACAATGACGACAATAATGATGACAAAGACAACTACAATAACAAAAAAAATAAAGATTTCAAGAAAAAAACTGACTTTTCTTTCTTGCTTCCTTTTCCATCACTCTCCGGCTCTTCTTCCTCATTTTCTCCTTTATTTTCTTCTTCTTCATTTTCTTTTTCTTCACTTTCTTCTTCTTCATTTTCTTGTTCTTCATTTTCTTCCTTCGCATTGTCGATGTCTCCTGACAAAGAATCATTATCTTTATCTTCCATACAGTGCCATTGTTTCAGTATATACCAACATTATGCAACTTCAGAAAACTGCTTCTAGAGGTAAATGATTAAGAACATCATAATATACCGTTAGTGAAATAAAGCTGAAGTTCATTGTGGAAGCCTGTTTGTGGAGTTGAAGTTGAAATTGCAGAAAATATAAACATCCTAAAGTAATCTAAATGCTGGGGAAAAAGATTAGGTTATGTGGAAAAAACTAGCTTATACCATGACCATTAAAAAATCACAATAGCCCAGAGAAGAGGATAGAAGCTCTAGCCCAAAACAAAATGCTAACATAACACGCTCACAATACTAAAATTCCTGTATCTCTCATTCACCGGCATAATTTTCTTTATATTAAATAATTTACCCTATACTATATCTTTCATGTTCTCTTCCTATTCCATTGCTTCCTCAAGCAACATCAATTGAAGATTGAATATCTCGGCTCCTCCACATTGCATGCATATAAAAAAATCTTAATGCCCGTCATCATTGAGTTCTTTCAAAAATACTTCATATTGAAGATGTATGAATTAAACTAATTGCAATGCTTTTACCTCCTAATAAAAGTTTTTCTTACCAAGTTTAAATATTCAGCCAATTAATATAGCAAAACCATTCATATATTAATGAACTACTCTTTTCTAACATTACTTATGTCCTTACCAAATTAAAAGGAAATGGAATCAGAAAAACATGATCCTTGAAAGTTCTTCTTTATAGAGGCCTTTTTCGTTCATCCTTAAGCTATGATTGGTACAGAGGGAAAGTGAGAGGAATGAGGAAGGAGAGGAAAGAAAACTGGGTGGAGAACACTTTTTTATTGTTTGGTAGGAAAGAAAAGTGAGAGGAAAGAAAAGTGGGAGGATTGATTTTTTCATCCCACATGTGCAAAACAAGGAGTGGAAGCTAAAATAGACCCTTTTTAGTCTTTTTCTTCTTTCCTCACATTTTTTCATCATCTTTACCAAAAACATGATGGAAAATATCAATCCTCTTATTTTTTCATCTTCTCCCTTTTCCTTCCTCTTACTTTTCTCCTCTACCAATTAGAGCCTAAGTATACATTTTGTTTCTTTTTTTGATAAGCATACATTCTTTTTTATACTTAAAAAGAATCATCAGGTGCCATAAGACAATTTAGGCATCCATAACCCGAATCCCCAAAGAACTGCACATTTTTTTTAATAAAAATACTCTACAATTATTAAATATTATTATCTGGATAAAGCTCACCATGCAAAGTACTAACATTACGTAAATGATTTAATCAGTGAACAAAGACAATTAAAAACATATCCATCTCAATAACAGAAACTTGTGAACAAATAACTTTCTAAAGGCAATACCATCTCTTTCACTTAGTGGCCAAATATGCTTCGACAGGGCCTTATTCATTTGAAACATATTAATAGACTTCACACGAAAGAGGGCATGTAGTGATTCGTCACATATTATATTTCGCTTATTATTTGGATCCTGCAAACTGTTCTCCCGGATGTAGGCCCAAACTTTCTTCACAACCTAAAACAAGGCAAAGAGGAACTTAAAACATGGTTAATACTCCATCCTACCCAGCGTTAAATGGAAACTAACCATTTTTTTTAATGAAAATGGATACCGATTAAAAAAATTATATGGAGACAAATTAGAAAGCTTTAGTCTAAACCATGTAGATACAATGCAAATGTACCTGTGTTCTGGCCAACTCAGGTACTCCAACAAACTTTTGAAGCTGTGGTGAAAGGCTACATAATTTGTTAAAGCCGCCTCCTCTTTTCTTGACTTCTTTATTCACCTTGTTTGCCCTATTAGATAATATATTAAACCCCTTTCAGCAATATCACTAGAGCTTCCACCCAGAATGAACATGTACATCCTTATACTCTATAATTAAAGATTGATTTCATGACAAACAATCACAACCAAATTCAGATTAAAGATAGGTAAGAAGTGATATTCAGAACCCAAACTCCGAAGGTGTATAGGAAATCAATTGCGAATTAAAAGATAGAAACAATACATGGAATTTATAAGCCACAAGAATGATATGTATCCCCCCTAGTCTTCTAGCAGGGAATTGTCAAAGAAAGTGATCATAACAGGGAAAACTTCTTTTTTCTCTTAACTCCTTTAAATAGCTCCATAAACAAGAGATAGAGGCCATGAAACTGGAAGCATAAAAAGTTTATGTAGACTACATTTTGGTAGGATGCCTCAGCATTAAAATATTTATATACAAAGTTTGAGGGCTAATAAATAACTAACTCCGATCCAAATATATCATATATGCTCGTAAAGCAACCCAAAATTGATGGGATTCCTCCAAATGAGTTAAGTGGACCCATTAATGCCACAAAACAAGTATAACTTGCACAATTTTTCACTTAATGTTGCAATCATACTAATTTACATTTGGGATTTGAGCGTACATCTATAAATGGAAATTAGACCTTGAATACAACTGACTTATAATTTCTAATTCACGATGTCAAATTCATCTCCGTACATGCTATTCAAGATAGTCAAACTTTCTAGACCTTACCCTATAGTGTCATATTGTGTGCACCCCGGAAGTTCTGGAAGTTTTGGCAATTCAGAACCAGGGAGCCATCCTTTTTGAAGATGCCACATGGTGGGTAAGTGGAGATTGGAAACCATTTAGATTATGATGTGACTTCTGAAGTCATAGGTGTTTGGTTTTCCCAGCAAATTTTCCCCCATGAAATCCATAGGCATGTTTAGAGCAAATACAAGTGGAGGAACTGCATGTAAACAATTTACTTTATTTTCTTCTCTTTTAAATGGTAAAAAAAAAACAGCAAACAAACAAGCACATCAAACCCCCCATTGGATCATGACAACGTAAATTCCACAATCAAGTCAGCAATACATTAAACCATGAAGTCTAGATATAAAAACAAGAAGCAATTTACAATAAACCAGGAAGAAAACTCTACATGCATGATTCATCTAAACACAACCAATCATAAATTTTAACCAGATCGTTGCACTTTTTGCAACTAATATAGCAATCAAGATCTTTCTCCAAAATCCATAACAACGAAGAGAACAACAAATTATTCAGTATAAGCACACGTGCAGAGTAGAAATTCCAAAGTCAACCAGACTGTTCAATCGTGCATGAAATTTCAAAAGCAAAATTGCACGACATATATTAATTGCCAACATAATCACAATCAGCCAGTCATTTGACCAAATCAAAATCTAAAAAACAAGATCCAGATGCATAAATTACTTAACAATGTCAACAAAAGCACTCAAATTTTCTAATAAGTAATATCCTTGGTGAGAAACAAGCAGGTGAATAAACCCCAAAAAGAAGGGGGTAAGCTTTCAATTATATCTATCTTTAACCAAAATATACAAAAACCACCAAGCAACCCAAGCTTAAAAGAAAAATTCTTTCTTTTCCTCGGAAGCCCATATTCCCATCAACCAAACAACAATTTTTTTATAAAAAAATTAAGAAAAAAAGAAAAGTAACAAACGTTACCCTTCTTGCAGGCCTTCATTTCCATCACTCTCCGCTTCTTCATCTTTAACGGCGTCGTTTTCGTCTTCCAAGTCACTCTTCACATTCTCTCCATCTCCATCTTCTTCTTCGTTTTCTTCTTCATCTTCTTTTTTAGTACTTTCTACTTGTTGGTGTTGGGTCTGAAGGAAAATGTCGATTTGGTCCCTAATAAATACTTTTCGGTCTCTTAACTCAACCCCGAAATCTTCCTCCAGTTGCCTCCGTACGCTGCCGGGCGTGGCCGTGTCGAGGTCCGAGCTCCGGAGGATTTCTCTGAGCCGGGTCACAAGGTCCGCGTCCGATACCATTTTCTCGTACTCGTCTTGCGATAATTTTTCCGATATTGATTTATCGTCGCGGTTAAATGATAAATTTCTTTATTTTGTTTTCGTGGCAGAGAGAAGCGGCTTTTCTTTGAAAGGCTGAGTTTGAGGGTATTAGTGAAATTATAGAAATATCAGCAAGGTCTAATAAAACGACGTCGTAGAACATTTGACTAATTTTTCTCTTCTTGGCTCTAGGTTGGGGGAATGAAGTCTGTAACGCGTGGGGAATGTTTGATTTTTGGTTTGCTCTCCACCCTTGTTCGATCCTTTGTTTTCAGGAACGAAGGTGGAGGCATTGAAGGTAAAATAATATTAATTAATTAATTAAAATAATATAACATTAAAATAATTAAAATTTAAATAAATTAATTATCAATAAATTTAAAGAAAATAATTAAAATAATTAAAGTTAACAAATATTCCAACCGAGGATAAACCTTACATGGGGGAAAACCTAAATAAGGAACATATAATATTACATACTGAGACTAAGTTACAAAAGAATATTATGTTACATAAACGTTGCATCCAAATGATATAAACATTCTACATCTACAAGTCTAATCAGAAAAAACTATCATCATCACTGTTATCGGAAGCCTTTTCGTCAGAATCAAAACCACTATCAAAGTTGATGTTTTGAGGTTCCACCCTGCTGTTCTCCATGGTTTCACCACCCGGTTTTAGAGAATCTTTCAAGTTATCTAATATGTAGGGTTCTGTCAATTTCCAGAACCAAGTTGAATTGCTTCCCAAAAGACCTATCCAAAACACTCTCCCCTTCTTCTTCACTCTACAATCAAGAGACTTGGCTTTCAATGTTTTTACTACCTTCTCAACACCCTCTAGACTTCCCTTCAGCTTCAACAGAACATCTCCTGATGATGTTCTGTATCCACCATACATGTACCAGTATGCAAGAACTCGTGGCGACAGCCAGCGGTGTATTAGCTTTGGAATCGCAGGGTGACCTTTTGGCCAAAACTGGTCAGCATAGAAACCAAAATAAGAATGTGAAATGGTAGAAAATTTGCATGGTATATCATCGCTGCTGTTACTCGGCTTGCTAGATGGATGTAACCACTCGTGGTACTGGTCATGTATATGTCTCCGCAAAATAGAATGCATGCTCGAATTGTCGGTGAACTCAAATCGGATCATATGATTCTTCCTCTCTTCATCTGATTCAATTTGCAAACCAGCTAACAACAAACCCACAAGAATCTCTCGTTGTTCTTTGCTTAATTTCAGACTTATAGGTTTCTTAACTTCTTTCCTGACCAAGCTTAGTACGTAGTCAAGCTTTTCCATCAACGGGGATTCAATAACATATTTCTTCTGGCACATCATATCATATATCTTTTCTGCCTTCACATAATCTCCAGAAATGAGGTATCCACTTAGAATGGTGTTACATGAACGGGTATTAACACCGATTGTCCCATTTCTATGCATTTGGTTGAAAATTTCCTCTGCTTTGCCAAGATTACCAACTTTGACCAAAGAATCCAAGTATATATTGTATATAGTTCTGTTAGGTCTACATTTCTCCATGCATCCTGTGAAGGCTAACTCCAGTTTATCATGTAAACCAAAATTGAGGTACATATTCGCTAGGTCAATATAAGATGGCATAAGTGGCTTCTTACCACTGTCTATGAACTCTTTCATTAAGGATTCTGAAAGTTCCATTTGCTGAGCATTACATAAGACCTCTATGATCTTGTGGTATGCTGCAGCGCTTGCAGAACCCAGATACTCCTTCTTCTCCCTGAATATTACCAAAGATCTCATAAAATCTCCAACCTTTGCATAAACTTCCATTTTATACACAAAAGCTTGAGAAGGGGTGCCACGATCAGATTGGAGTACTCTCAGCCAAGTTTTTTCTGCTTCTTCCACATCCCCCTCCTTCGAGCAAGCTCTCAATATGGACACAAGCACTTCTCTACTCTCCTGAATGCCTGCCTGTCGCATCTCTTCTCTTAGAGATGTTATCCTTTCTTTATCTATGGTGTCTTGGTAGCTGTGTAACCAAATTAAACCACCATAAATATCCTGCTGTATCTCAAGGCCTGATGTTACCAAGTTGTGAAAGATAAACTCAGCCTGTTTAAGATAATGTTTTGAAGAGCCTCCTGGTTTGCTCACCAAAGCTCTAAAAAGAGCATTATGCAAGCTCAGACGAGGTTGGTAGCCTCCCAACTGAATCATTCGATTGTAAATACTACAAGCTTCCTCCAAGCAACCTTGAACTGGCGCACTAAGATAGGCAACAATCAAAATATGAAATGTAGATTCACTAGGCACACGTCCTTGATTGATTATGTCATCAAATATCTCCCGACATTTTGCAAACTTCCGCTCCTTACCCATGTAATCTGCTAGCTTGGTAGCGAGAGCAAAATCAAATCGATACCAATGTTGCTGCATCATCCATTTGTACACCTGAAACATAATAATTTTCAGTACAAAACCTCCAGCATAACGTACCAAGTCACCACACATGATCTAACAGCCAGATAAGATCATCAGAATTCTTATTCTGTGATCTCAACTATAAAAAATAAAGTATATACAAAACAAGAAGAAACATTTGATACAATTTTACTTAGAAAAAAGAAGAAGAAACATGTGATAACCCGCATACCATCAACTGGTTCCAAACTTCCAACTATTACAAGCAGCATACCTAACCTATACATATACAACGGAGGATAAGTGCATTACAGTTATTCATGTGTTGAAAACTTTTAGCTCAGAAGGAAGGCAATGCATGTTCACTGGTTTTCATAGTTTAAGCCAAAACATAGAAATTAATCATGTGCAACCAAGAAATTGGCAACACCTATGATTGATGTGTGCCTTCTGATAAAACATTGAACGTCAAGCACAAACACAAAGTATTCACCCTAAATATAGGTACAAGCCAAATTGGAAAATTTTGGTTCTTAATTTCAGTAAATTTCCCGTATCTTAAACAAGCCAGGTACATAGCACTAAGCAAAAGCGTAACCTGAATATAAAGACCAGTTCATCCAAGTTACCAGACACTTCCACATTAGAACTCACCAATAGCAATAACTAGAATCCTTGAATATAAAGCAAGCAACTTCTATTCAATCTTCAACAAGCAGTGAAATTACATACAAACACATCAGCTTATAGTATCAAACTGGCTA
Organism: Bretschneidera sinensis; assembly: GCA_023935145.1. Classification (NCBI taxonomy): domain Eukaryota; kingdom Viridiplantae; phylum Streptophyta; class Magnoliopsida; order Brassicales; family Akaniaceae; genus Bretschneidera; species Bretschneidera sinensis. The sequence goes on along the minus strand of CM043698.1, from coordinate 65,809,158 downwards.
TGACCCACAAAAACTCGAGCAAATTCTAAACTAAAACGACAATAAACACCAATCTATATGAGCAATCAAGTTCAAGAAACTTACCCTGAAGCCGGTCTCGTTCTCGCGAATCCGCATGCAGTGGACGGCGACATACGTGGCGTCCTCTTGGCGCATCCACTTCCTCTGCGCGTTGAGGATCCTCACCAGTGTCCCCGCCTTGTGCGCCGGCAGCTCCTTACAGAGCCAAGCCACCCTCGACCTCCTCCATTGCTCCGGAAGCTCCTCCAGCTCCTTCAACTCCAGCTCCGGCGCCGCCAAGTGCTTCATGTCAATCCCAGTGAAATCCGCACCGTTGTCTTCCCCGAAGGAAAAAGCTTCACTCTCACTTCCGTAATTCGATAAGTCCCATTTCTCCACCTCCACCTCCTCCTCCTCCTCTCCCTTCGAAAATCCCGCTTTGAATGCCAAGTGATCGACGAAAGTAGCACCCGGCTGTGCTGAAGCGGAGGATGAGAGGGGCGGGGCCCGCAGAGGTGACGGGAATGTGTATCTTTTGCTGGTGGTGGTAGAGGTGGAAGGAAGGGGATGGGATGAGAGAGAGCGAAGAAGGCGGCGACTGCTATGGTGGTGGGAAAGGGAAAAGGAGACGGAGCGGAGGAAAGAGAGAGGGCAGAAGGCAGATGTGCGCATAATAGGGAAAGTGAAAGTTCGGTTAGCGTTTAAGGAGAGGAAAGTAGGTGCTAAAGTGTTGGTGGTTGTGACGGTGCTGACGGTGGTGAAAGATGGAGACAGCTCTGAAGCTCTGCTCAATATCATCTACTTTTTGTGGTTGGGGTTTTTTCGCTTCGGCTTCGGCTTCGGCTCTCTGCTTATTGTCAGTGAAATAATGGGTTTTAACAGTCTGAACCTTGGGCCTAATTAGGAGCCTCTAGGCCCAATATAACTGGCAGACCAGCCCAGAGCTTGAACTTATTTCCTTTCTTTTTTATTTTTTTTTTGGATTGTAAGTCCTTTTTTCCCTTCTTTTTTAATATATATATATATATATATATATATATATATATAGACACACAATATACAGTAACATGTCATCGTAAGAGGAGAAATATATTCATTGGGCTAACCCTACGTTCACTTTGAACCTTAAGTTAGAATTCGTTCATATTTTGATGTCTAAAAAAATAAAATAAAAACTGAAACAAAATTACTTGAAATTCGTGAAATTTTGATAAAAATAATTTTTAAAAACAAAATCTAGATCAGACTTTACAATTCACTAAAACTCGTGTAATAGATAAATTACATAAAAGCTTAATAAAAAATTATCATTTTAGTGTATGATTTAACTCATATTTTATCAATGGTTTAAAACTTATCAAATTTTGTACGAAAAGTTAAAATTTAAATTTATCAAAATATGTTGACTTTTGTAAATACATAATTTAATTTAATAATATATTTTAGATGATAAATCACAATTATTAATTTTATTATTGTAAATATAATTTTTTAAAAAAAAACTACACAAATTTTATGCAAAGAACTTCGTATAAGTTTTGTCAAAAAAATATGTCTAACGGTGAGATTTTACATATTGCAATCTAGTTATTACTTTGTAGGCTAAATAAGTATATTTGCCACTAAAGTTTGTCGATTTTAATATTTTGGTGTTTGAGGTTTGAAAATATGCAATGTCAAGACTATATTTGAAAATTTGAAAATCTTAACAATCATGCCACTGTCATTATGCTTTCTGTTAATTTAGACAGAAAGAGCTGACTCAACACCACGTTGATAATTGACTTGGTCTTAATAGACATGAAAACTTAAAAACGGAAAGAGAAATAACCACATGTTAATAATGTATTGGTTCTTATAAATACAGATTATAAAAAAAAACTATAAATATTGTTTTAAAAAATAAATAACCATAAAAATATTTAAAAATCTAAAAGTAACAAAAATTTGAAAAATACCAACAAAATAAAACAAAAAAACAAAACACATCTTTTATCTCTCCTATTCTCTCCCTTATCTCCGACCATTAGATCCAACACAAAATATTATAGTAGCAATTATCTGTTTTTGTTAGCAAAGACAAAGAAAATCACATTTTCAAGCAATCTAATAAATCAAACCAACACAAATTGAAGAAAAAAAAGAGGGTTTCTGGAGAGAGAAACGAGGGAGAAAAAAATCTCTTCCATTTTCTCTTTGTCCAAACAACATCTTTTTGTGAAAAAATTCAGAAAAAAACTTCACAATCATTTTTCTACCTAGGGCTCGCAAAATCAAGATGGAATGAAACTTTTTTTGGTTGCTTTTTCAAAAACTGGAGAAGAGGGAGAGTTTTCTTTTTCATTTTCCTTGAAACCAACCAAAACTTTTCTCATCGATTTCTATCCCAAATTGATAGTTCTTGAGTTTTTGTTCTTTAATCATTTCTTAGTGAGAAAACTGAGATTTTTTTAATGAAAAAACCAGAAAATAGAAAATGAAAATAATTTTTCCTTTGATTTTCTCAAGAGCTAAGCAAAAGTTTTGGTTATTCTCTGTTTTCGTTTCTCTAAGCAAATATTGGAGAAAATTTGAGACTAATTCTTTCCTCAACCTGGAACTAGTTACCACCACTACTGATGTCTAAAGCTAAACAAGCAAAATCTAAAGCAAAAAAGAATTGTATACCCACCAGGCTAATCGTGACCTCAGGGATGGATCGTGACCTCAGTAAGCTTCATTCTCTCTTTTCTCATTCTCATTCTCTTTCAACTCTCTCCATCACCATATGCTCATTCTCTCTCTTTACCGAAAAATCCAGATTTGGGTGTTCTTTACCTTTCCATGACTCTGTAGTTCCACCCACGACTTGTCGTCGTCCTTCATTGCTTCTTCTGTTGCCAAATTCAAATATGTGCTTGCACAGCAGCAATGTCATCTTCTTCTCCTCCTTACCATCCTTCTCATCCTTCTTGCCCTTTTCTTTCTTCTTTTTCTTCCCCTAACAAATCCAAACTTAGGCTCCAATCGCAGTAGCAATGCCATAGCATTGTTATTGTCGCTCTTGCGTGGCGATCTATGTAGGAAATAAAGGCTGAGTTGGGCACCCATGATGGGCGACCCGACCCGCCCGTTTAACTTTGAACCAAGAAGCATGTATGAAACTATGCAACTCTTGGTTAATTTCAACTACCCATAACTACCATTTCCCTGGTAGTATATATATGGAAAAGACATGAAAGAAAAGGCTACTGGAAAGATGAAGAGAGAGAAAGTTCATCTCATTCTTTTAGAGATAACAAAAAGCTCTTAGGTGGTAAAAACAAGTGTGTTTTTCGATTTTGTGATTACACACGACCTCTAGCGAGATTGAAGATATAAGACATAGAGAAGAGTCCAAAATACAAGAAGATTTCGGGTCGAATCGGTAAGTACCTGACATTCCACTGTGTAACTCTTTTACATTGGTATTAGAGCCAGATTTACGTTCTTTGGATCTATATAGTCTCTATGAATATAAATGCATGTTTCAAATTGATTGAAAATGCATGTAAATTCATAAAACCCGAAATAATGGAGTTTTAATTGTTGAAAATGGCAAATAGTGTATTTTTTTACTATATGCTGTAATTTTCTAGAATAGTGTAGTCTATAGTATGTAGATGAAATCTGAAAAATATGGTTTGCTAACTCTCAAAGATGAGAGAGAAAATTGAAACCCTAACCTTAAGACCTGAAACTTTGAAAATTTGTCATAAATTGTACTTTCAAATTCATGACACAAGATTTATATAGTTAGAAACAAAAACTCCTAAGCTTTCCAATGGTATATTGTACGCATTTGTTGGTTAACTGTAGAGGAAGATATTTAGCTTGAAAAATTTGGTCGTTTTTGGCAAAAAACGCAAGTCTGGAGGTTATACCAATCCACTCCATGCGCCAAGAGAGACTGCATACACTCTATTATTTTTCCAGTGACGAAATCCGCAAACGGAGACCACTACCGTAATCCTTACCACCAGACAAAGAGTGCACCGTCGGTCTGATCATCATCAAACGTCGTTAAGGTGGCGTGTGGCTTGCACGCGCCACTGCTGCGATTGGATTGGTTCTGGGCGGGTTTGAAATAGTAGCCACCATTCTAAACCACTACCGATGCGTGGCAGCACATTGAGGCAACCGACGACCCTGAAAATTCCTTTTTTATTAGAAAAATATTTCTGTTTTTTCTATAATTTTTACATAAATTATTTTTTCATGGATTACTTAATATTAATTTTTGAATGAAAAAATTAATTAATTAGTTATTTTAAAAAAAAAAATTTCTAAAATTAAGATTGCACATTATTTAAGTGAGGCAAACTTATTTTTTTTTTAATGAGGTAAATATCTAGTGGGAGATCATGAAAGCTCCTGGATTTCTATTTTTCTCTATAGTTAAAATAGAATTCAATCCAAATTGCGTGCACATATATATATATGTTGTCATGTAAATAAATTTAATCATTGATGGAGTATTATTTTTGACATACTTATAGATGTTAATTACTCTAGGATGTAGTGAATATGTCATTTATATTAAAGTTGTCTTAATTGGATCCAGAACTTAAATGAACTTGCACATAGATGTAGAGGCAAAGAAGTGAGATAAAGTTATAGTTGAAGATCTCACTGTTTCTAAATGTCTTATGGCTTGAGTCTGTTCGAGTCCTTTTGGATGATGAATTGAAAACTATGACGACTATTCTGAGGCATGACCGAAGATTTATAAGGTCGCTGGTGAGTTGGAATTGGCAGAAAACGTATTCTTTCTGGAATGCGGTATACTGCTATATTAGCATAGTTATTCCAAATATCTATAGTGCAAGTCATTTAAGTTTTTTGTAGGATAGATGGATCATTGGATGATTAATACAGGAAATTGAGTAATAGATAAAAAGAAAAGAAAAGAAAAATTGTAAACAATGCTAGAAGCTTGTGTTTTGTGTGAATGAATCTAAGTTAATGAAGTGGAACTTAGGTCTTTCTTCTGTACATTTTTTTTGTCTGCATGATGAATGAAATAAAGTGTTTTCTTTCAAGAATGTTTTATGATTTATTATGTTCATGATCATGCAATATGCATGTTATATAATGTATTTAATATACATACACTGAGTGGGAGTTCTAGGTTAGTAGAGTTAAGATGAATTCTCACTTAGGACTTAAATTTTGCGATGATTGAACTAAATTTATGATGATTAAACTTTTGTACATGGAAAATGATTAGGAGCATAGGGAACTTTCGATTTCGTGTCTTAAGTAAAATTATCATCGAATTAATTTGAATTAGCTGCAAAATAAATATGTGTGAATAAGGTTATGAGTGTGCTAGTATTTAATTAGTGGTGTCTCCATATAGTTATTTAGACCATGGCTTCGAATCCTAGGACTGTTAAGACTGAATTAGATGAGGATGAAAAACTAAATGGTGAAAACTTTGAAGTTTGGCACCAAAAGGTTCAGTGCATCTTTGAAGCACTAGCTGTTAAAAAAGTCATCAACTACACCATAAGTGAATTTAAGTGAGGAAATTCTACTCATAATGATAGATATCATGAGGCTTATGCATTATGGAAAAAGAATAATAGCATTAATCGCATGGTGATTATGAGTAATATGCAAGATGATCTCGCATATGAGCAAGTGAAGTTTGACACTGCTCGGGAAATCTTGGTTGCCTTGAAAAAGAAATACGAGGGTTTCAATGCCGAATTAAGGTGTCTCATTGGAAAATTTTGCACCTATGAGAAATGCATAGATCATTCAATGAGGCAACACCTTATTGAGATGTCGAACATGATAAAGGCACTTAAAGCTGAAGGTTACACCTTAACTGATGAACAAGAGGTTCATGCAGTAATTTAGTCTCTACCTAAGGAATGTGAGCACATGAAAGCTGATATAATGCATAATGAGATACTTAATAGTTTTGATGACATTGTGTGTCAACTGAAACTTGAAGATGAACGCTTTGAGGCTACTAAATATTCAGGTCAAACTTGTGTTACTGAATTCAACTTGTGTAAGAATTTGGGCCTGAAGCGTGAGAAAGGTAAAGAGAATGTTCTAGCACCCAAGAAGGCAAAGAGAACAAGAGGAGTAAGTGCGGTGGTAAGAATGACGAAACCAAGATGAGCTGCTACAACTGTGGTGAGCTAGGTCACTTCGCTCGTGATTGCACTAAGTCGAAGAAGGTATTACCCGACTTTATTTCTTTGGTTAATGTTTAAATTTCTAACTATGTGTTGCTTACTGAATCTCATCTTTTGTGTATTATAGACTCAGGAGGGGAATGTTATGTAGCTAGAGAATATGAAGTATTGTGGGGTACCGTCAAATTGATAAAGTGCACGTTAGATATATGTGAGGAGCTACTTAAGAGTTAAAGACAAAGTTTTTTTGACACCTATCAGGTACGGTTGATTGGTGGTCCAACCAGAGTCCTACTACTGTCCTATATGTACTTTAATTTGACGGGGTTGATTTTTATATTTAGTCCTTCTAGTTCTAGTTTTAATGTTATTTACTTTGGCGTTGGGTTGATATATTGTTAGAAGCATATTTCTTTGTTGAGTTGATGTATTAAATGGTTCCAAAAACACTTTGATTTGGTTTATGTTTTATAATATAATCAAAATTGTGGTTTTTTTTTTATTTAATTGCATCTCTTTTCAGTGTAAATTATTGATGCAAAACTATTTGGCAAGCCAGACTATATCACATTAGGTTTGAAATATTTAAATGTTTTGACTGGTGACATCATGTTAGACTCACTCAATAGTTTTATTATTGCCTACGTGTGAACTTTGTCTAGCTAATAAAACAACTAAGAACCATTTGATACATAACTTAGAACTAAGATCCCATTGTTAGTAATTCATTTAGACTTTTGTGATCTAGAAGAATTGATTTCAAACATTTTTGAAAGGGTTTTAGAAAAGAGTTGCTCGTTCCTTTAAAATTTTTGCAACAAAACATTGTTTCAGAGATATAAGATAGGACACTATTATAAATGGTTAAATTATTGGCGCAATCTATCTCTATTGAGATTCATTGTTAATTGCTGCTTATATGCTTAACCGCAAACCTTTTTCTATTAGTTACTTCTATTTAATTGACTATGCATAGGTTTGATACGTGCTCTAAGTCGATTGATAACCTTGGGGTCAATTGCTTGTGTTCATGGCCATTCTCATAAGTTTGGGAAGTTGGAGTAAAAAACATGGAGGTGTACCTTTAGTAGATACTGAGAACAATCGAAATTGAAGTTTGATTGAAGTTGATAGAAATAATGTCTTAAAATCGATTTTTCCTCAGATAGGGTTAGATCAATAAGTTTTTTTCACTCAATGAGATGAAAAATCCTAATCATGTTAGTGTATCGAATCAATAATATGAGGTTAACAAGGTGTTGACCCGTATTTGATTTTAATAATGAAAAAACACTACCTAAATTGCACTAACAATTTTGTCTAAGTGTTTAAGCGGTAAAAGCATTTAATTCAGAAACAAGATGCAAGAACTCAACACATTCAGACACCAAAATAAGACAGAAGACCTAGAATAGTCACTAAGGTAATTGAATCACTTTGTAAATCTCTAAATTCAATTACTTAGCTTGATCTATGGCTCAATTTACAAAAAAAAATTGACAAAACTAAAATACAAAAAGTTTCTAAGTCAAAAAACTGTTTTGAAACATAAAAACTGGATTGAAGGACAACCCAGTCGATTGGGTTTATATATCAGTCGACTAGGAAAAAAGACAACCTAGTCGATTGGGTCCTATTACCCAGTCAACTGGTACTTTCCTTAAGCCTAAAAGAGAATATTTTCACTTGACTTAATCGACTGGTAGAAGGATCCAGTCGACTAGTAATTAAAAAATATGACCGTTTGAGATGCGGGATTTGAGCATTTAATGCCCCAAACCTACCTAGTCAGTGTCAAATGACCATATTAGTTCAATGCTATATAAACCCACTTTAATGAGTATTTAAATAAGGAAGATAGCACATTCAATTCATCATATAGCTCATTAATTCTCAAAAGATTTAAAAAATTCATTGTGAGACATTCTTCAAGATTGTTCTTGAAAGAGAGATACTATTCATTTGTAAAAGCATTCATTGCTATCTCTTTACCATTTACTTTACAGTTAATACAATTTATTTTAAAAAGAAATAGTTGGTGTAACTCTTAGAGTGTTTAGGATTAAACACTTCGTTATAACTTTTGTGAGGAAGAGACTGTTTGTAACATTTATGCAACACCCGTGAAGTTGCTCGACTAACGATTAGTGGATTACTTCAAGGAGGTTCCTTGAAGAGAGTGGACGTAGGGTCAAAGAGATTTCGATATTGCCGAACTACTATAAACAGAGTTTGCATATTCTCTTATTTAAACTCCTTTATTTTCAAGCATATTATTTGATTGTGTGCTTTGTGTATTAAACTGTTTTAAAACTTTCAAGTTAATTAGTAAAAAGTTTTTAAAACCCAATTCACCCCCTTCTTGGGTTTAACCTCGGTTTACAATTGGTATCAAAGCTTCGTACTCAATTTTAGGCTTAAAATCTTTGAATTGATCTGTTGGCATCTAATAGCTATACCGAAGGATATTCTTATACTAGCTCTCCTTTGTTCAATGGCTCTAACTATAACTACTGAAAAAATTGAATGAAAATCTTTGTCGAATGACAAGATTACAATCTATGGAGAATCTTTAAAGAATGACCTAAAATTCCTGCAAATGAAATAATAATTGGAGAGATCAATCATACAATGCCTAAACTCAAAACAGAGTTTAATGAAGATGATTGTAGAATGATGCCTCTAAATAGTAGAGCAACTAGCATGTTACATTGCGCTCTAGATATCGTTGAATACAAAAAAATTTCTACATGTATTTCAGCTAAAGAAATTTGGGATAAATTATAAGTTACATATGAAGGCACTAACGAAGTGAAAAAATATAAAATTTATATGCTAGTGTCCGAATATGAATCTTTAAAAATATCTCCCAGTGAAACAATTTCTCAAATGCACTCACATTTTACTACCATTGTTAACGGTTTAAAGCTTTTTGGTAGGAATGTTGAGGAATTTGAACTAACGAGGAAGATCTTAAGGTCTTCGCCATCCACTTGAAAAGCAAAAAAGACAGCTATAATGGAGGCCAAAGATCTCGACAAACTTGATGTTGAAACACTCATCGGATCACTATTGACATAAGAGATGGAACAAATGAATCCCATTGTCAATGATGATGAGAAGAAGAAAAAGTTAATTGCTCTCAAGGCCTCTACAAGCAACAAAAAGAAAGAAAAAGAAGAAGAGAATGAGAACAACGAAGAAGATGGTGAGATGACATTAATCATCAAAAGGTTTCACAAGTTCTTGAAAAAGAACGAGAAACCTTACACAAAGGATTCCACTGCAAAAATGGAACCTCTTGTGTGTTTCGGTTACAAGAAGCCCCGTTACATCAAGGCTAATTGCCCAACAATGAGCAAACCATATAAGAGCTTTAAAAAGAAAGCCATGATTGTAACCACATGGAGATATGACGAAGAGGAAGAAACTTCGGACAATGAAGTTGGATACGAGGAGATTGCCAACCTATACTTGATGGCAATCAACGATGAGAACGATGTATCAATTTCTTCCCCTTCTAATAATAATAACATTGTTAGTAGTAGTGAAGAATTAATTGAAGTAATAAATTAGATACATGAAAAATTGAAGAAATTCGATTATAGAAATGTGGCCCTCAAGAAGGAAGTCTTATCTCTTTCTAAAGAGATGGAAGGCTTAAAGGAAGAAAAAAAAAACTATTTTCCATGCTTTATAACTCTTCACAAGATTTTCTAAAAAATGAAAATTATATTTTAAAGAATAAAATAATGGAATTGAATTGCATTGTATCTAGACTTATGCTTGGAAAAGAAAAACTAGATGAAGTTTTATCTTGTCAAAGGTTAAGTGGAGGAAAATCCGGCTTGGGTTATTCTCCATTAGGCCAGCAAAAGTCAAAAGAGACTTTGTTCATGAAAGCAATATGTGATAATGAAGCCTCCACCTCCAAGACCACTAGCAAGATTAAGAGCACTCCCTCAATATATGCTAGTAGGTATAAGAATGCGAATTTAAATCCTAATGCATATACTAGAGATAAGCATCCTAGAAATACTCATGCATATATGTATGCTCACTCAAGAAATGCAAATGCTAGGAATAATCATTCAACAAATGCATATACTAGAAATTTACATACTATGAATTATCACCATGTATATCCTAGTGATAATATGTATAACTTGCATGCTACAAATGCACATCCTATAAATTACCATCATACATATACTAGAGATAATATGTATGTTCATAACTTGCATACTACAAGTGCACATCCTAAAAATTATCATCATACATTTCCTAGAGATAACATGCGTGTTCATAATTCTCATAATAGAAACATATATCTTAGGAATTCTCATCCAAGGAACTATAAATATGCATTTTTAAGAAATCCTAGAAACTTCAATAACTATTATACTAGGATCATGCATCATCAACATGTTTGCAATTATAGAGCCCCTTATAATATTAAGAAAGTATGGATCCCTAAAGGAATCGTAATTTTTTAGGACTAACCCCAAAGGACCCAAGAAATTTTGGGTACCTAAATGTGTAATTGTATATCCTTGTGTAATGCAGATATATCTCTACACTAAGGAAAAATGTAACTATCGGTACTTTGATAGTGGAGGCTCAAAGCACATGACCGGTGATCAAAGCACGTTTAAATAACTAACTCTAAGAGATGGCAGACACGTCACCGTTAGAGATGACACAAAGACAAAGATCATCGGGCATGATAAAGTTGATAATAATTTCTCAACTATTGATCATATTTTATATGTGCAAGGCTTTAAGCCTAGTTTACTTAGTATTAGTCAATTATGTGACAAAATCAACAAAGTCATATTTGAAACCTCTCATTATCTAGTTATAGACATCAAAAGTAACAAGATCAAGTTTGTTGGCCATAGACACAAAAATATCTATATAGTTGATTTAAAATCATTGCATTCGAAAAATGAAAAATGATTTCCCGCTTTTGGTGAAAACGCATGCCTGTGGCATAGAAGACTTGGCCATGTGAACATGAATTTGCTTAAAATTATCCCAAGAAAATATTTAGTCATTTGACTTCCAAAAATTAAATTTGAAAAAGACAATGTGTGTGATGCTTATCAAATTGGAAAACAAACAAGAATTTCTTTTAAATCAAAAAATATAATCTTAACCTCTAGACCATTGAAACTTTTGCATATAGACTTGTTTAGTTCAATAAATACCATTAGTCTAGGTGGCCATCAATATGCTCTTGTTATTATTGATGATTATTCAAGATATACCTTTGTTATTTTTATTGCTTACAAGGATGAAGCATATAAAGGATTTGTGAACTTTTGTAAGAAGGATCAAAATGAAAAAGGTATTTCTATTTCAAGCATTAGAAGTGATCATGGAAAAGAATTTGAAAACCAAAGCTTTTCAATAATTTGTGATGAAAATGGAATTGATCACAATTTTTCAGCACCTAGAACTCCTCAACAAAATGGAGTTGTTGAGAGGAAAAATAGAGCTCTAGAAGAATTTGCTGGAACAATGCTTTGTGAAAATAGTTTGCCAAAATATTTTTGAGTGGAAGCCGTAAACACTTCTTGCTATGTTTTAAATAGAGTATTAATTAGGTCTATGCTTGACAAAACTCCATATGAACTATGGAAAGATAGAAAGCCTAATATCTTTTATTTTTGTGCTTTTGGTTGCAAGTGCTTCATCCTAAATAACAATACTCAAAGACCAATGAAAGGATATTCTTAGGATATTCAACATTTAGTAAACCTTATATAGTCTTTAACAAAAGAGCTCTAATGGTTGAAGAATCCGTACATGTTGCCTTTGATAAGTCTAACCCAATTAGTAGTAGAGTAGTATCTTTTAATGACGATACAGATTTTATTCCAAGAATGGAAACACTTACTCCCATTGTTGACCCGAAAGAGAGCCAGCCTCAAACAAGTCAAGAGGTAGATACTCTCAATCTTGATCAACCATCTACAAGTCAACAAGAGGATAATGTTCCCATATATTGGACGCATGTGAATTATCATCAAATCAATCAAGTGATTGGTGATCTTTCACAAGGAGTAAGAACTCAATCCTCTATAAGAAATATTTGCAATTGTATAGCTTATTTATCTCAAGTAGAACCTAAGACTTTTGCAGAAGCCGAAAAAGATGTTGATTGGATAAATGCTATGCAAGAAGAATTAAATCAATTTGAAAGGAACAAAGTATGGAATCTAGTTCCTAGACCAAAGAATCACACAAAAACAGGAACCAAATGGGTATATAGAAATAAAATGGATGAAAATGGAATAGTAACTAAGAACAAAGCTAGACTAGTTGCTAAGGGATATAATCAAGAAGAATGAATAGATTTTGATGAGACCTATGCTTCCGTAGCTAGATTAGAAGCCATTCGTATGTTATTGGCCTTTGCATGCTTTAATAAATTTAAGTTATTTAAAATGGATGTAAAAAATGTCTTTTTAAATGTTTTATAGAAGAAAAGATGTATGTTGAGCAACCTCTTGGATTTGAAAATCCTTGTATTCCAAACCATGTCTATAAGCTTTCTAAAGCTCTTTATAGGTTGACGAAAGCTCCAAGAGCATGGTATGAAAGACTAAGTAAGTTTTTGCTTGAAAATGGTTTTACAAGAGGAAAAATAGACACAGTCCTCTTCACAAAAATGACACACTACTAGTCCAAATATGTTGATGATATTATATTTGGTGCTACTAATGAATCTATGTCAAGAGTTTGCTAAGTGTATGCAAGGTGAATTTGAAATGGGTATGATGGGAGAGTTTACCTACTTTCTTGGACTTCAAATCAAATAATTGAAAGAAGGCATCTTCATCAATCAATCAAAGTACACCAAGGACCTACTAAAGAGGTTTGGGACTGTTGACCCTCGCCCGTATTTTAATGATGGCAAAACACAACTGTTATTTAACTAACATGTTTAAACTAAGTTGTATTAAGGATCAAACACATTCAACCAAGGAACAAAGTGCAAAAACTCGAACCAAATCAAGTATCAAGTGAAGACTGAAGATCTAGTATAGGTCTTAAGGTTTAGAACCAATGTAAGTCTCACTCATACATTGTATTAGCTTGTTTAATGGCTCAAACACAAATGGTTTTTCTAAAAACATTAATTTTAAAATGTTTTTAAATGAAAAACAGAAGAAAAACTGGGTTGGAAGACAACCCAGTCGACTGGGTACATATACCAGTCGACTGGTATATGGGTCAGAAGGTACCCAGTCGACTGGATGAATCAACCCAGTCGACTGGAACAATGGACAGAAAGTCCCCAGTCGACTGGATGATATATACCAGTCGACTGGATACCCAGAAGGTCTGAAAACGTATATTTTTCAAGTGAACCCAGTCGACTGGTATCTCGACCCAGTCGACTGGTAGTTCAAAAATATGACCGTTGGACTCCAAATCTGAACGTTTTAAAGTAAATCTTTTTCAAATTAAAGTCCAAAACGGCCATATTAATTGATTGCTATATAAACCCTCTCAGCAAAGCATTCAATAACAAGCAGCACATATTCAAAAAGAGTTGATCTCATATAATCAAGTTTTTATACTCTTGAAACACAAAAAGCTTTGAAATAATCTTATTGAGCCATTTCTTCAAGCTTTACTTTGAAAGAGAGACATTTCTGTTGTAATAAGCTTTCATTTGTTGTCTCTCTACCTTTTACTTTACACCATCTTTGTAAAGGGATTACTTCCGAGAGGAAGGGGAAACTTCTGAAAGGAAGGGGATTTTTCGGTTTAAGCAATTCCTGTAAATTGCTTGTGTACGGTTTGTGCAACACCCGGCTAAGTTGTGCGACTAAGTTTTCTTAGTGGATTACTTCAAGGAGTTCCTTGAAGAGAGTGGACGTAGGGTCGGAACGAATCCGATATTGCCGAACCACTATAACTGTGTTTGCATCCTCTTTCCTTAAACTCTTTATTTACAGCTTTCTACTTGTATCAATTATTTGTTGCTTATCTGTTTTTATAAACTTGTATAAATTCCGCAAAAGTTTTTAAAAACCCAATTCACCCCCCCTCTTGGGTTGAAACCTCGAGCTACAATTGGTATCAGAGCCTAGTTCTCTTTATAAGGCTTAAATTCCTAGAGTTGATCCAATGGCAGCAAATAGCTACTCTGAGGGACACTCTTATACTAGACCTCCATTGTTCAATGGATCAAATTATAACTACTGGAAAAATAGAATGAAAATCTTCGTCGAAGGACAAGATTACAATCTATGGAGAATTATAGAAGAGGGACCTAAAATTCCCTCAAAAGAAATAGTTATTGGAGAGACTCTTCATACAATGCCTAAACTCAAAACTGAGTTTACTGACGAGGATTGTAGAACAATGTCTCTCAATAGCAGAGCAACAAGCATGCTACATTGTGCTTTAGATATTTCTGAATATAACAAAATATCTGCATGCGTTTCTGCTAAAGAAATATGGGACAAATTGCAAGTCACATATGAAGGAACAAGTGAAGTAAAAAAGTCTAAAATTTACATGCTAATTTCTGAATATGAATCTTTTAAGATGTCTCCTAATGAAACCATTTCTGAAATGCACTCACGATTTACTACTATTATAAATAGTTTAAAATTGCTTGGCAAGAATATTGAGGAAGTTGAACTAACCAGAAAAATCTTAAGATCTCTACCTCCAGAATGGAAACCAAAGAGGACAGCCATTCAAGAGGCCAAAAATCTTGACAAGCTTGATGTTGAGACGCTGCTTGGGTCATTATTGACATACGAGATGGAAGAAATGACTCCCATCGTCAATGATGATGAGAAGAAGAAGAAGCAAATTGCTCTCAAAGCTTCTACGAGCAACAAAGAAAAGGAATTAGAACAAGAAGCAGAGAGCAGTGAAGAGGATGGTGAAATGGCTTTAATCACCAGACGATTCCATAGGTTCTTGAAGAAAAGCAAGAAACCTTACTCAAAGGATCCCACCTCAAAAAGGGAACCACTAATGTGCTATGGCTGCAAGAAGCCAGGACATATAAAAGCTGACTGTCCAGTTTCAAGCAAACCATACAAGGGCTTCAAGAAGAAAGCTATGGTAGCAACTACCTGGAGCGATGACGAAGAAGATGAGTCATCAGACAAAGAAATTGGATACGAAGAGATTGCCAACCTCTGTTTAATGGCAATCGATGATGAAAGTGAGGTAACATCTTCTCCCTCTTCAAAAAATAATATTGTTACTAGTAGTGAAGAATTACTAGAAGTCATAAATGAAATGCATGAAGAATTAAAGAAATTTGATTCTAGAAATTCTGTTCTTAAGAAAGAAGTATCATCTCTTTCTAAGGAAATGATAGTTCTTAGAGAAGAAAAAGAAAAATTATCATCTTTACTGTATAATTCGTCTCAAGATTTTCTTAAAGATGAAAATGAGAATTTGAAAAATAAAATTTCTGAATTAAACAGCACTGTATCTAGACTTATGCTTGGTAAAGAAAAACTTGATGAAGTGCTTTCTTCCCAAAGATTAAGTGGAGGAAAATCTGGTGTAGGATATTCTCCATTGGGAAAACAAAAAACAAAAGAGAGCTTATTCATGAAAGCCTCTTGTGTAGATGGAGCTTCTACTTCGAAAGCTCCTAACCTTGTTAAAAGCACTCCCTTAATAAATCCGAGGAACTCTAGAAACTTAAATGATCATACTAAATTGAAGCATCCTAAAAATACTCATGCTTATTTGTATGCTCATTCTAGAAATGCTCATACACATCCTAGAAATAATCATCGTGCTCATTCTAGGAACAATGTGTATAATCAAAGAATGCATTCTGCTCATTCTAGGAATCACCATCATGGCTATTCTAGAAATAACTTGCATACATATGCTAGCATGTATCCTAGAATGCATCATCGTTCATTTTCTGGAAATGACATGCATTTTCATACCCCTTACCATAGAATCATGTCTCCTAGGAACTATCATCCTAAGGATTATAGGAATGCACATGTAAAATTTCCTAGAAATTACTATGACTATAATGCTAGGTATGTGCATCATCAACATGTTCATAGAGCACCATATATTGTTAAGAAAGTATGGGTCCCAAAAGGAACCGTATTTTCAAGAACTAACCCCAAAGGACCCAAGAAATTTTGGGTACCTAAAAATGCTATCGTATATCCTTGTGTGATGTAGATTTGCCTTCATACCAAGGAGAAAGGTAACTGTTGGTACCTTGATAGCGGTTGCTCGAAGCATATGACCGGTGATAAAAGCGTATTCAAGGAGCTAACTCTAAGAGATGGTGGACTTGTGACCATTGGAGACAATACTAAAATAAAGATCATCGGGCATGGAAAAGTCGGTAATGATTTCTTAACTTTAGATAATGTATTGCTAGTACAAGGCTTAAAGCCAAATTTACTTAGCATTAGTCAATTATGTGACAAAGGATATAAAGTCACATTTGAGACCTCTCATTGTCTAGTTATAGACATCAAGAGCAACAAGATCAAATTCATTGGCCATAGACATGAAAATGTCTATATAGTTGATTTGAAATCCTTACATTCCAATAATGAAAAATGTTTTCCTGCTTTTAGTGAAAATCAATGGCTATGGCATAGAAGGCTTGGTCATGTAAATATGAACTTGCTAAAAATTGTTTCAAGAAAAGATTTAGTTATTGGTCTTCCTAAAATCAATTTTGAGAAAAACAAAATTTGCAATGCTTGTCAAATGGGAAAACAATCAAGGATATCTTTCAAAGCAAAAAATGTTGTCTCAACTACTAGACCTTTGGAACTTTTGCATATGGACTTATTTGGTCCAATTAGTACCATTAGTCTAGGTGGCCATCAATATGCTCTTGTTATTGTTGATGACTATTCAAGATATACCTTTGTTATTTTTATTGCTTATAAGGATGAAGCTTTCAAAGGATTTGAAAAGTTTTGCAAAAAGGTACAAAATGAAAAAGGAATTTGTATTTCAAGCATAAGAAGTGATCATGGCAAAGAATTTGAAAATCAAAGCTTTTCAAAATTTTGTGATGAAAATGGAATTAATCACAACTTTTCAGCTCCTAGAACTCCTCAACAAAATGGAGTTGTTGAGAGGAAAAATAGAGTTCTAGAAGAATTTTCAAGAACAATGCTTTGTGAAAATAATTTACCAAAATATTTTTGGGCTGAAGCCGTGAATACTTCTTGCTATATTTTAAATAGAATTTTAATAAGGCCCCTGCTTGATAAAACTCCTTATGAACTATGGAAAGGGAGAAAGCCCAATATTTCCTATTTTCGTGCCTTTGGTAGTAAGTGCTTCATCTTAAATAACAATAAAACTAACTTGGGTAAATTTGATTCTAAGACCGATGAAGGGATATTTTTAGGATATTCTACTACTAGTAAGGCTTATAGAGTTTTCAATAAGAGAACTCTAGTAGTAGAAGAATCTGTGCATGTAACTATTGATGAATCTAACCCAATGAGTAGTGGAGAAGTTTCCTTTAAAGATGATGCAGATTTTATTCCAAGAATGGAAACTTCTACTCCCATTGTTGACCCAAAAGTGAGTTCTTCTCAAACAAATGAAGGGATGGCAACTCCAAATTTGGACCAACCATCCTCAAGTCAACAAGAGGAAAATCTACCCAAGGATTGGAGGTATGTAAATCATCATCCAATTGATCAAGTAATTGGTGATCCTTCACAAGGGGTAAGAACTCGTTCTTCCATTAGAAATATTTGCAATTTTGTAGCTTATTTGTCTCAAGTAGAACCTAAGACATTTATAGAAGCTGAAAAAGATAATGATTGGATAATTGCAATGCAGGAAGAGATAAATCAATTTGAGAGAAACAATGTTTGGGAACTAGTTCCAAGACCTAAAGATCATTCAATTATTGGAACTAAATGGGTATATAGAAATAAAATGGATGAAAATGGTATAGTAACTAGAAATAAGGCTAGGCTAGTTGCTAAGGGATATAATCAAGAGGAAGGAATAGATTTTGATGAAACCTATGCTCCCGTAGCTAGATTAGAAGCTATTCGAATGTTATTAGCCTTTGCATGCTTTAATAAATTCAAGCTATTTCAAATGGATGTGAAAAGTGCCTTTTTAAATGGCTTTATAGAAGAAGAGGTTTATGTTGAACAACCTCTTGGTTTTGAAAATCCTAGTCTTCCAAATCATGTCTACAAGCTTTCTAAGGCTTTATATGGGCTGAAGCAAGCTCCAAGGGCATGGTACGAAAGACTAAGCAAATTTTTGATTGATAATGATTTTGTAAGAGGAAAAATAGATACAACTCTCTTCACAAAAACTCACAAAAATGACACTTTGATAGTTCAAATATATGTTGATGATATTATATTTGGTGCTACTAATGAATCTATGTGTCAAGAGTTTGCAAAGTGCATGCAAGGTGAATTTGAAATGAGCATGATGGGAGAACTTACCTACTTCCTTGGACTGCAAATCAAGCAACTAAAAGGAGGTATCTTCATCAATCAACAAAAGTACATCAAAGATCTACTAAAGAGGTTCGGGATGGAAAGCTCAAAGCCAATTGGAACGCCTATGAGCACAACCACCAAACTTGATCTTGATGAAGGAGGTAAAACTGTAGATTCTAAATATTATAGAAGCATGATAGGTGCTTTACTGTACTTGACTGCAAGTAGACCTGATATAATGTTCAGTGTATGCATGTGCGCTAGATTTCAATCTAATCCTAAGGAATCACATGTAGTTGCAGTAAAAAGAATCCTTAGATATCTACAAGGGACCCAGACCATAGGATTATGGTATTCTAGAGAATCATCTTTTGAGCTAGTAGGATATTCGGATGCTGATTTTGCTGGATGTAGGTTAGATAGAAAAAGCACAAGTGGAACATGCCAATTCTTAGGTGCTATGTTAACTTCTTGGTTCTCCAAGAAACAGAATTCAGTTGCACTATCAACCGCTGAGGCGGAATATGTAGCAGCTGGCAGTTGTTGTGCCCAAGTATTATGGATGAAACAACAACTAGAAGACTATGGCATGAGTCTCAAAAATATTCCTATATTTTGTGATAATACTAGTGCCATCAACCTAACCAAAAATCCTATTCAGCACTCTAGAACCAAGCATATAGAGATTAGACATCATTTCTTAAGAGACCATGCTCAAAAAGGTGATATAAGATTAGAATTTATACCTTCAGAAGATCAAATAGCTGATATTCTTACAAAACCCTTAAGTGAAGCTAGTTTTTGCAAAATAAGAAAGTTGATGGGATTGCTTGATTTTGATAAATTGAATGTTTGATTGCATCTCATTTCATCATTTGCATGTTTGACATTGAGTGATAGAGTATTAATCCATGTTTAATTATTCCCTTCACTCAAAAATGTCATAGATAAACAAAATCGTGCTAAAAATTCAGGACTGGAAATTTTACTCAGGATCCAGTCGACTGGTAAATGTTCTCCAGTCGACTGGTAAGTCTCTGCCTGTTTTTCCAGTCGACTGGTAATTTTGACCCAGTCGACTGGTAACTTTCTGCCAAAAACTCCAGACGACTGGTAAGTCTTCTCCAGTCGTCTATAAAATCAAATCATGCTTGGAGCCAAATTTTTTTTAACCCCCAGTCGACTGGTATCGATAGCCCAGTAGACTGGTATCTCACTGTCAGTTGATCCAGTCGACTGGTACGTTTACCCAGTCGACTGGTAAGAGAACTGTTCATCTTTTCAAAGGGGCCCAGTCGACTGGTAAGTTTACCCAGTCGACTGGTATCGCGATTCTATAAAAGGGACTGTTCATTTTCGCCCTCTTTACGCCATTTTCAAAGAGCCCAAGCTTTCTCTCTCTAGAAAAATTCATCTTTTTGATCTAAAAACCATCCAAATCCCTTCTAAACACACCGATCTACTCATTCCTAAAGAGATTTTTAACTTTCTACGGTTAAAATCTCTCATTTTTACCAAATTTCCTTTTTCCAAAAACTTCAAATTTCTTAAAAATGAGTGACAAAATCCGTATAAAACTCACAACAAGTGGACCTAATGCGCCCAAAAAGCCAAGATCTTCAAAACCTTCGGCTTCGGAATCAAAAGGGAAGGGAGTAGCAGGGTCATCCAGCAAGGAGCCCAGAACAGAGTTGGAGCAGGCTCTGTTTTTCAGCCCAGCGGCTCATAAGAGGTATAACTCTATAATCCGTCACAAGAAAATCATGACGGGTAGAGTCGTTGATTTCGACTCCATTCGTCATGGTAATTTCGATATTCTTCCAGCCTTTGAGGCAATAAATCTGACCCCACTGGTCAGTATTCATGAAAAATATTACCCGCGACTGATTCACCAGTTCTATGCGAACTTGGTGAAACCCAGTCCTCTGGCTCTGAGATTCAGAACCAGAGTTAGCGGTGTGGAGTTTGAGGTCAACACTGACCTCTTGATGAGCATTCTGAGAATCCCTATAAGGGGGGTTCAATGGAGTCTGGATGGATGGCCAGACAACTTTGAAGTTGAGGAGGCCTGTCGGATAGTCAGGGGCGACCCTAACTATGTGTACAGACCCACTACATTTCACACATGTAGTGACTTGCCCCTCGACTCAAAAATGTTTCAGTTGATTGTCAGTTGGACCATCCACCCGAGACTCGGGAGTCGAGGGTATCTATCTAAAATAGATACGGTATTGATTTGGTGCCTAAAATCTGGGCACCACTTCAATATATATCCTCTGCTGCTCGCCAACATGATAAACGGTGAAGCAAACGACTCCGGGTGTCTTCCTTATGGGATGCTCATTACACTCATCCTCCAGCACTTCCGGGTACCTTTGCCTGCCTCCGAGGCTCAGGATATCGGATTGACGGATATCATCAACATCTCATCTCTAAAGAAGATGGGATGTACTGTTCGTGAAGGGTTTCTCTATCCTATGGCTGGAAAACGCCTAAGGATTCGAGAGGATGCGAGTGACAGTGATGAGGATGCTGATACGGCTGCTGAGATGGAGACAGATACCCGAGCACCTCCCATTGGTGACTCGAGTACTGGTCAGACTGGATATGGTGACATCCTACGAGCTATCGCGAGTCTTCAGATGACGATGGAGTCTGGTTTTCAGTCCATGCAGTCTGATTATCAGAGGCTGAGCTCCTCCATAGACCACCTACGGGATGACTTCGAGTTACATCGAGAGCACACCGAGGGTTCCCTAGCTGAGATTAGGGAACTTCTTCGTGACAGCTCGGACTCTCCCGCACCATGAGTCTCATTCATTTAATCAGTTCTTAGCACTTTTCCAGTATTTGTCACTTAGCACGGACATCTCATGTTTGTTTTTCTTAGTTATGGCTCTATAAGACTCTACTTGTATTGACTTTTTCTATGATGATGTAATACTATAAGCCATATTTCTTGCATTTATTTAAGCTATTTGTGATATGTTAGAACTGTTATTAAATATCTGTTTGTCTCATAGCTTATTTGTTAATTGTTCTGCCCCCTTTGGTTGCTGTTGTCAAAACGGGGGAGAAAAATGAGAAAAACGAGAAAATCTAAGTAACGAGAAAATCTAAGTAAAAACGCAACCAATGCATAGATTTAGGGGGAGCATTGCTCCATATCTGTGTAAAAATGTTTATTGATTGGTTGAGTTTAATTTTGGATTGGTTGAAAGAAATATAAACTGTGTTTGCTTGTTTACAGGGTGGTTTTACTCGAAAAACAGAGGAGACTCTGTCCAAATTTTTGTAAAATCTTAACACTTAGTTTTTAAAACTGTTTTTACATTATTAGTTTTGTCATCATCAAAAAGGGGGAGATTGTTGACCCTCGCCCGTATTTTAATGATGGCAAAACACAACTGTTATTTAACTAACATGTTTAAACTAAGTTGTATTAAGGATCAAACACATTCAACCAAGGAACAAAGTGCAAAAACTCGAACCAAATCAAGTATCAAGTGAAGACTGAAGATCTAGTATAGGTCTTAAGGTTTAGAACCAATGTAAGTCTCACTCATACATTGTATTAGCTTGTTTAATGGCTCAAACACAAATGGTTTTTCTAAAAACATTAATTTTAAAATGTTTTTAAATGAAAAACAGAAGAAAAACTGGGTTGGAAGACAACCCAGTCGACTGGGTACATATACCAGTCGACTGGTATATGGGTCAGAAGGTACCCAGTCGACTGGATGAATCAACCCAGTCGACTGGAACAATGGACAGAAAGTCCCCAGTCGACTGGATGATATATACCAGTCGACTGGATACCCAGAAGGTCTGAAAACGTATATTTTTCAAGTGAACCCAGTCGACTGGTATCTCGACCCAGTCGACTGGTAGTTCAAAAATATGACCGTTGGACTCCAAATCTGAACGTTTTAAAGTAAATCTTTTTCAAATTAAAGTCCAAAACGGCCATATTAATTGATTGCTATATAAACCCTCTCAGCAAAGCATTCAATAACAAGCAGCACATATTCAAAAAGAGTTGATCTCATATAATCAAGTTTTTATACTCTTGAAACACAAAAAGCTTTGAAATAATCTTATTGAGCCATTTCTTCAAGCTTTACTTTGAAAGAGAGACATTTCTGTTGTAATAAGCTTTCATTTGTTGTCTCTCTACCTTTTACTTTACACCATCTTTGTAAAGGGATTACTTCCGAGAGGAAGGGGAAACTTCTGAAAGGAAGGGGATTTTTCGGTTTAAGCAATTCCTGTAAATTGCTTGTGTACGGTTTGTGCAACACCCGGCTAAGTTGTGCGACTAAGTTTTCTTAGTGGATTACTTCAAGGAGTTCCTTGAAGAGAGTGGACGTAGGGTCGGAACGAATCCGATATTGCCGAACCACTATAACTGTGTTTGCATCCTCTTTCCTTAA
This sequence comes from Bretschneidera sinensis, assembly GCA_023935145.1. Lineage (NCBI taxonomy): Eukaryota > Viridiplantae > Streptophyta > Magnoliopsida > Brassicales > Akaniaceae > Bretschneidera > Bretschneidera sinensis. The sequence continues at coordinate 65,786,085 of CM043698.1, read as the reverse complement.
ACTCTTTATTTACAGCTTTCTACTTGTATCAATTATTTGTTGCTTATCTGTTTTTATAAACTTGTATAAATTCCGCAAAAGTTTTTAAAAACCCAATTCACCCCCCCTCTTGGGTTGAAACCTCGAGCTACAGGGACGAAAAGCTCAAAGTAAATTGGCACTCCTATGAGCACTTCTACAAAACTTGACCTAGATGATGAAGGTAAGTGTGTAGATACTAAAACTTATAGAAGCATGATAAGAGTTTTACTTTATCTAACTGCAAGTAGACCTGATATAATATTTGGTGTATGTATATGCGCTAGATTTCAAGCTAAACCTAAGGAATCATGTGTAATTGCCGTAAAAAGAATCCTAAGATATTTACAAGGCACTCAAAACCTAGGGTTATGGTATTCTAGAAAATCAACTTTTGACCTTGTTGGATATTTGGATGCTAATTTTGTGGGTTGTAGGCTAGATAAAAAAAACACTAGTAGAATATGCCAATTTTTAGGTGCAATGTTAACCTCTTGGTTTTCTAAGAAACAAAATTTGGTTGCGCTATCAACCGTCGAAGCCAAATATGTGGTAGCCAGAAGTTGTTGTGCACAAGTGTTATGGATGAAACAACAGTTAGAAGACTATGACATGAGCTTTAAACATATACCAATTCATTGTGATAACACTAGTGCTATCAACTTAACTAAAAATCCTATTCAACATTCGAGAACCAAACACATAGAAATAAGACATCACTTCATAAGAGACCTTACTTAAAAGGGTGATATTAGATTAGAATTTATCCCTTCAGAGGACCAAATTACTGACATTCTTACTAAGCCTTTGAACGAAGATAACTTTAGCAAGATTAGACTATTAATGGGCTTAACAAATTATGAAAATATGTACGTTTGATTGCAACTACATTTCATCATGCGCATATTTGACATCTAGTGAGTCCCATTTAATATCTCTCTTACTCAAGATGGAATAGATAAATCAGTTCTTGCTAAATTCTAAGTTGGAGCTCAAAATTTTATGTTTTATGAAAGACCTAGTCGACTAGTATCTTGATCCAGTCGACTGGTATCTCTCTGTCCAGTTACCCAGTCGACTAGTTGAGTCAATCCAGTTGACTGGTAACTCATTGTCCATTTCACCAGTCGATTAGTACAAGGACTAAGTCGATTGGTATTACACGAAAAACTTAGAGTCAAAAATTTGAAATTTCTTCCGATGACAGTCAACTAGTAGGGTCAATACAGTCGACTGGTGTCTCACTAACCAATTTCTCAGTTGATTGGTACCCTGACCCAGTTGACTGGTACCACAAGAAAATATTTGGAACCAAAAATTTAAATTTCTCCTAGACAACCTAGTCGACAAGTAGGGTACACTTAGTCGACTGATGTTTTACTGCCAGTTTATCCAGTCGACTGGTATCCCAACCCAGTCGACTGGCATCGCAATTCTATATATAGTTGCTTCATTTTTTCACAGGTTTTATGCCATTTTTGAAAAACCAAAGCTCTCTCTCTAAAAAAATCTTTGATTTTATACCAAAATATCTTGAAACAACTCCATGAACCTTTAATCTTCCCTTAAATCACATATTTTTCAACTTTTCATGGTTGAAACCTCAACATTTCCTAAAGCCTCTCTCCAAACGATTTTTTCCAAAATGTTTGAGAGAATTTGGGTAAAAACAACAGTTATCGGACCTCACGCGCCCACAAAGCCTTGTTCAAAGATGTCCTCGGCACCGAACACTAAAGGGGATAACTGGTTCCTCAAGCAAGCAGGCAAGGACCGAGCTCGATGAGTCATTCTTTTGGAACCCCGCTACCAATAGAAGATATACCTCTATCATTCGCCATAAAAAAATCATGACGAGTAGATTCGTCAATTTTGATTCTATTCGTTATGCAAACTTTGACATTTTCTCTCTTTTGAGGCAATACACCTAACTCTCTTGTTAAAATACACCAAAAATATTACCCACGCCTTATTCATCAATTCTATGCCAACCTGGTCAAACCCTGCCTATTAGTTCTTCGATTTAAGACCAGGGTCATAGGCATAGAATTTGAAGTGAACACTGACCTCTTGGTTAATCTACTGAGAATCCCTGTGGGAGGGGTCAAGTGGAGTCTGGATGGATGGCCAGACAATTTTGACTACGAGGAGGCATGTCAGATTGTTAGGGGCGACCCTAACTATGTCTTTCGACCCACTACATTTCACTAATGTAGTGACATGCCCCATTGATTCAAAATTGTTCAACCTCATAGTGAGTTGGACCATCCACCCTAGACTTAGAAGTCGGGTTTATATGTTTAAAATAGACATAGTATTGATTTGATGTCTCAAAACTAGATACTATTTCAATATTTACCCACTCTTTCTCGCCAATATGATCAATGGCCAAGTGCACGACTCTGGGTGCCTCACATACGAGATGTTCATCACCCTGATCCTCCAGCACTTCCACGTCCCCTTGTCTGCCTCCGAAGCTCAAGATATTAACCCCAAAGACATTATTAATGTCTCTTCACTGAAGAAAATGGGGTGCACGATCCGAGATGGCATGGTCCGTTCCAAGGCTGGGAAGAACATCATGATCGATGATGATGACGACAGCGAAGAGGACAACGAGATGTCTAATGATGCAGCTCGTCCCACTACCATGGACACTGACGAGCGGGCACCTAGTCCACAGCATGCTAGATATGGTGGCTCTAGTGCTAGTCAGGCTGGTCACGATGACATACTACAGGCTATTGTGAGTCTCCAACTGTCCATACAGTCGGGATTCTAGAGCTTGAGCTCTTCTGTCGACCAGAGCTTCTAGATGGTGCGAGATGATATTGATCACATGCATCATGACATCAGCACCCTCAGGGATGACTTTGAGTTGCTTCGAGAGCATTCAGAAGGCTCTTTGGTAGAGATTTGAGATCTCTTTCAGGACATGTCTAACTCCTCAGCTCGCTGAGTCTTTTTTCTTTATCATTTTTGTTATTTATATATAGCTTCATGGATATTTTAGCGTGAACATTCATTTTCCTTGTGTACGTTCATATGCTTGGATTGTACTCGATTTTCAGACAGCTTACTTAAGTTTGTAGTGTATGGATGTTTGTATATATATACTAACTTTTCACTTATCTAGCCTTTATCTCATGTATGAGCTTTAATTTTAAGCTACATAGCTACTTAGTTTGAGCTCTTTTTGCTCATCTATATGCTTTAATTATTCAAGCTTATGTGAAAACTTCTGATTCTTCCCGAGAAGTCTTCCTTACTTCGATTAATGCCTAGTTTTTGGACACAAGTTTTTTATGCCTTATCTTCATGTCTATAGTGGTTAATATGCTTATTTTTCACATTTACCCCCCTTTTCTACCGTTATCAAAATAGGGAAGAAAAAGAGAAAAATCTGTTGTAAACTAAGATAGCATAAATTTAGGGGGAGCATTGCTCCGAACATGTTAACAAGTGTAAAATAGTCTTGCATTGCTTGATTGGGATTGATATTACTATATTACAACTACATTTGAATGCTTACAGGTTGGTTTTTATCAGAAAAATAAAGGAAACTCTGTCCAAATTTTTCAAAAAACCCTTAGTTTTTAAAACTATTTTCTCTCTCCTTTGTTTTGTCGTCATAAAAAATGGAGAGATTGTTGACCCATATTTGATTTTAATAATGACAAAACACTACTTGAATTACACTAACAATTTCATCTAAGTGTTTAAACGGTAAAAACATTCAATTCAGAAACAAGATGCAATAACTCAACACGTTCAGACACCAAAAGAAGACATAAGAGCTAGAATAGGCACTAAGGTAATTGAATCATTTTGTAAATCTCTGAATTCAATTACTTAGCTTGATTTATGCCTCAATTTACAAAAGACTTTGACAAAACTAAAATACAAAAGGTTTCTATGTCAAAAAACTATTTTGAAACATAAAAACTAAGTTGAAGAGCAACCCAGTCGACTAGGTCTATATACCAGTCGACTGGGAAAAGGGACAGTAAATTATGAATCGACTGGTAATAAGGACCCAATCGACTGGTCCTATGACCCAGTCGACTAGTACTTTTCCTAAGCCTAAAAGTGAACATTTTCACTTGACCCAGTCAACTGGTAATTCGAAAATATGACTGTTTAAAACACGAGACTTAAGCATTTAATGCCCTAAACCTACCAAGTTAGTGTCAAACGGCCATATTAGTTCAAGGCTATATAAACCCACTTCAATGAGCATTTAAACAAGGAAGATAGCACATTTAATTCATCATATAGCTCATTAATTCTCAAAAGATTTGAAAAATTCATTGTGAGCCATTCTTTAAGCTTGCTCTTGAAAGAGAGATATTATTCATTTGTAAATGCATTCATTACTGTCTCTTTACCATTTACTTTACATTTAATACAAGAGTATTTAGGATTAAACACTTTGTTGTAACTTTCGTGATGAAGAGACTATTTGTAAGGTTTATGCAACACCTATGAGGTTGCTCGACTAACGATTAGTGGATTATTTTAAGGAGGTTCCTTGAAGAGAGTGGACGTAGGGTCGAAGAGATTTCGATATTGTCAAACCACTATAAACAGAGTTTGCATATTCTCTTCCTTAAACTTCTTTATTTTCAAGCATATTATTTGATTGTGTGCTATGTGTATTAAATTGTTTTAAAACTTTCAAGTTAATTAGCAAAAAAAATTTAAAACCTAACATATTATTTGATTGTGTGCTTTGTGTATTAAATTGTTTTAAAACTTTCAAGTTAATTAGCAAAAAGTTTTTAAAACCCAATTCACCCCCCTTTTGGGTTTGAACCTCGGTTTACACAAGGTTATTCCTAAACCTTATCAATATAGTAGGAGAGATACATTGATTGGTGATTCTATTTGAGGTTTGTTTGAGGCTTACCTCTAGAATCATAGTTGCATGGTAGCAACTGGAAAAAAAGGGTTACTTGTATTTGATGTGAGCATAAGAGATAAGTTTTTGAGATCATCTCTAGAAAAGAAAATGGATTAAAAAAACAATAGAGAAAATATTGGAGTTTAGAGAAAACTAACCATGTTTGGGATTTGGTCAAACTCTTAGCTATTGTAGAGTAAATGAGAACAAGTGAGTTCTCAATATCACCTGAAAAGTGATAGGTGAAAGAATATAGTGAGAGGTAGAAGGTATGTTTTAATGGTGAAAAACTATATCCTACAAGAGGGTGTAGCTTGTGATGTTTATCTTTATTTACCCCATTCTAGTTATCTTCACAAGTTTAAGCTTATTAAAGTGCTGGATGGACTTCTAAGCTTATGAAAGCACCAGATAGACTTTTAGCTTATGAAAGCACTAGATGGACATTAAGCTTACATTTCTTAATGGAGAACTGGATACTAAATTTACATGAAACTACCCATAGTTTTTATGTTAGAAGGCCAAAAGCGCAAAGTATGCTAGCTCCAATGTTTTCGTATATGGCCTGAAATATTCATCAAAATAGTGATATCTGAGATTTTATTGAAATATGAAAAGTTATGAGTTTTTATGATCGATGAGAATCACTGTATGTATATAAAAAGGTTCGAGGATAAATTTGGAAATTTATCATTCTATGTTGATGATTTATCGGCTAGAAAGAAACGGAGGTTGTCACCATTTAAGAATGGTTGTTCTTTCATTTTTAAAATGAAGGATTTGGGATAAGCTGTTTATGTATTTGATTTGAAGATCTATAGAGATCATTCACGGAATCTCTTAACTTTATCACAAGAGCCTTACACTAAGAAGATTCTTAAATGGTTCAGTCTACATAATAGCAATCTCGCAGACACCTTATATCTAAAGACGAAGGCCTAAACCTTGAATTATACCTGAAACTCCATAAAAAATAAAAATAAATAAAAAATCTTCCTATATCAGTACTAGTGAAAACCTATTGTATGCCAGAGGCACACTATGTCTGATATTTGCTAAGTTTTGGAGCTAATGATTAGTCGTAAATGGGAAAAAGCATTAGATAATGGTCTATAGAGATTCACATATACCTAAGAGCATTGCAAATGACTAGCTATAGCGGCTGAGATTATAGGATGATCTGCTACAATGAAGAAATTGGTATAGCTTAAGAGGTTCTTTAAAAACCTAGGAGTTGTCGCTAATGTCTTGGAATTAGTGACAGTCAACTTTGATAGTCAAGTTGATATTGCTTACATGTGGGATCCTTAATATCTTGGTAGGACCAAAATATTAATTATAAGAATAACATACATTGGAGACAGTGTGGATCAAAGAAAAGTGGTCCGACAGTACATATTTACGCATTAGATAACTGAGTTAAATTTATCCCTAGAGCCTTACATTAAAAAACCATAGGTATGTGTATTGGTTAAATAAAAATCTTTGTACTGGTATATTAATAAATTTACTATTCATTCCATGTATTTTAGACATGTGGATGTATTATACATGTTGACACTAGCATAAACACACACACATATGAACGCATGTCACCAAGAAAAGGTCGGCTCTCTCACAAGAGCGATCGCCTCAGGCACTGAGATAATGAGCTGAGATGAGACTTGGTATACTATTTTAACTCTAATGAAAATGAGATAAGTATATAATGAATGTGATGAATTCATAAACAATATACCTTATTAAAAGTCGCATTGACTATAGTCAATATAAGGTCTTGAGCCAAAGCTTAAAAACTTAGACCAATCATGATCATCCCACGATCATAGAAACCTAGATGGAAGCCAGATGCGAGTACTTATTAATGCGTTCAAAGGAGTGAGCTAATAAAGATCTCGAGCTAGGCGCATGAGAGCATAAAGATGTAGATTGCGACTAGGCTAAGATCTGTACAGTGGTATACAATTTAAAAGGATATACGCTCTTATCAAGAAAAAGTAAACCACTATAGCATGTATTTCATACTACATGTGCTTAGTACGACCTTAAAGGGAAGTGAGTGAGTGAATCAATCCTTGTGTCCTCACTGTGTGAGACCCAGAGGCTTATGTAAATTAAAAGCCTTAGTTAATGCCCTATGTAACTTTCGACTATGTTCTCAAAGGGACAGGCTGATATTTGCTGTTTTAGCATGTTTCCGACGGCAATGAAATAATTAGCCTTATGGGGCATGTTTAGGAAAACAGTTAGTCTGAAACAAAGAGACATAAGTGCGAAAGGAAGACTGTTTTGTTTACATCCACCACATATATTCACAAGTCGACTAATTTTTGTTGAAGCCTGGACATAATTGTGGATACATGGTGAGGAAAGTAAAGTCTAGCATAACCTTTGAGGGATTAGGTATGCTAAGACTTATATAATAAAATAAGTATGAGGCACAACGAGACACTTTTCCAATTTAATTATTGTTGTTTATTGAGGGTTGAAGCTGCTGTGTATCCCTTACAGGTGCATAGTATTGAGCTCTCAAGTGCATGTGTACTCGCGGGTCGCACGACCCATTTGCCAGTATGAAGTTCTCCAAAGGAAATTTGATGTTGAGGTTATCTCTATCTTTCTCTATTGGGTGATGTCGAGCCCATCATGTGTGATTGGGAGATATAAGAAATAAGGGTCGGGTTGGGCACTCATTTAAATTTGAACCAAGAGGCATGTATGAAACCATGCAACTCTTGGTTAATTTCAAATACCCATAACTACCATCTCCCTAGCAATATATATATGGAAAATACATGAAAGAAAAGGCTGCTGGAAAGATGAATTCTTGAGAGAGAAAGAGACAGAAGAGAGAGAAAGTTCATCTCATTCATTTAGAGATAACAAAAGGCTCTTGGGTGGTGAAAACAAGTGTATTTTCCGATTCTGTGATTATACACACGACCTCTAGCGAGATTGAAGATAGAAGACATGGAGAGGAGTCCAAGATACAAGAAAATTTCTAGTCGAATCGATAAGTACCCGACATTCTGCTGTGTAACTCTTTTACAATCTCCATGGAGGTTGGGCAGTGCAACCAAATCAAAATTTTTTATTTTTGGTTTTGGATTTCCATAATCATAAGGTGAAGAAGTGGTTAGAGGGCTTCATAACTTTTTTTATTTTTTCTATTGTTGCTTTTTCGAAATTAGGGTTAAAGATTTAAAAAAAAGAATCTATTTTTTTTTTCTATTCTTGCTTTTCCAGAAGAAAAAGTATAGAGATTTTAAAAAACTATTTTTGTTTTTGTTTTTGATATTCAGAATTGGTAAAAGAATGTGAGGATGAGAATTTATTTTCTAAGATTTTTAATTTTTAAATATATATTTTTTAGAGTCAATAGATGAAGGACATATGGTTGAATTTACAATTAAACTTTTCTTTTCTCAATTGGACTGCTAATTAAGCTCTATATCATATTTCGGTTAAGTGTTGGTCGGAAACATTAACGACAGTGATAAGATTATTAACGTTGTCAAACCTCACTTCTGAAATTGCATATTTTCAAACTTTAAGTATCAAAATATTAAAATTGTCAAAACTCAATGACAAAAATACCTATTTAACCTTATTTTGTACTATAACTTAGAACCCCACACTTTCTCCCGATCACTTGAATTAGATTAGATGCTTCGTATTATAGTTTTAACTTCATAACCTATGCAAGAGAGTCACAAAAAGTTGTAACATTTATTCTGCTATCAAAAAGAAAAAAGAGTAACAAAGATTTGTGATTAAATTAAAAAAGAAAAACGAATATCGATTGTATCGTACTGGCCAGTATGGTCGAGATATAACATATCGAAAGAAAAAAAATCAATTTCGTCTTGCATTTCGATATCAGTCTATACCGACCAATAATGGTAATACAGACCAGTTTTGGTAGTTCCAACTATACGGTATCAAGTTTTTTTTGCATTTCTTTTTTAGGTTTTTTTTTTTCTCTTTTGTTATTGAAGTCGTGCAATTAAAAAAGACCCGGTGATGATAAATTGCTACATTATATGGATTTCAATATATATATATATATATATATATATATATATATATATATATATATATATAAGAGAGAGAGAGAGAGATACCTAAAGTGTTAAAAAAGACAACATTATCATGAAGTTTAACGAAATTACGTATTAGTCATCTACTTGATTTAATCAACATTATAACTTCACTTTGATAGACTACTTTAAACACTCAATTTTTTAAACCGCTTTACCGTTCAGTTGGTTGATGTAAGCTTTCTTCATATCAAATCTATCTTTATCTATCTAAAGTATTAAACAATATGTATGTTTAACTTAATGAATTAGAGTTGAATAATTATTGGATAAAATAATTAAATGTCTTGTTAACTGCATTGCTCTCATTGTTAAAAATATTAACCAACCAATTACTCTCTTTAGGTTTTTAGTTTTCCGAACGAGGAGAGGGAAAGAAGATATGATGTTAGGGTTTTCTAGAGTTTCTAGCAAATTGAATAAAATGAAAAATGTAATAGGAATTTGTCAAGGGTTAGAGTTTCTAGAGATGGTTTTTAGGTGAAAAAGGGTAGTTTAGATATAAAAAATACTTAGATCAATCAACTTAATTAATCGCCAAAGGGTCAAAAGGGTAGTGTTAATGGTTTGGCATGTCAAGAGCTGCAGTGTTAATTGAATAAAGTAAATGGATTAACATATAATTTCACTTAAACCTTAAGATGGTGAAGTGTTGGTTGAATTAATTTCACTTAACCTCAAAGTACATAGTGCAGTGTTAATAGTTAGATAAAGTAAATGGATTAACACGTTTTTACCCAAAAGAATATTATCCAAAAAAATGATATCAATCATGCATTATAAAAAGAAAATTGATCGTAAAATCAAATGCTAAAAAAAAAATTATCAATGAGGAAAAGTTTGTCCAAAACATGAATAGTTGCCTAGGAGGAGGTTGCCTAGAATTTTGTATTCCAGTACACTTTCAGCGGTAATGCAACAAATTGGGTTTAGCATGAAAATCGATGACCTGCGTATTCGGTTTAAATCGGTATAATGAGTTAGATTGGATTGAAGTTTTTAAAAATTAAGTTGAGTTTGGTTTAAAATTTTTTTGAATTTTGTGGGTTAAATTATGAGTTAAAAATTTTTAACCCGACCCAAACTAGTAACCCATTCATTATATAATTATATTTAAAATATACTTACTTTAAAAATTAATGGACCATATTCATGTTTTGATTAGTTAGTTTGAATTGCAATGTATATTTCGTTTGTGTGTTTGTATGTATATATATATATATATATATATATATATATATATCATTTTTTCTTTTTTCTTATTAAAAACCCCCCACAAAAAACAACAGTTTCCGTAAAAAAGATCAATTAGAATTTAAATATGTGAGGAGTACGTTTTTTTTAGTACTTTTTAGTTGAAGAAGAAGACTATTTGTTCTCATGAAATTATATTTTTTTTTTTACTTTTAATATGATTTTCAAAAGTTTGTTAAATTGAATTACTTATCTTATATTTACTCATTTTATATTTTTTGGTATGATAAAGCTTGATTATGGAGGTTTTAATACCAAGTCTATATTAGTGTTGAAGTGTTGAAAATTTTGATCAATCAAACTCTTTTAAAATCCAGTTTATATTTAGTATTTTCTTTTGTATGGTTTATATTAAATTAAAGTTATTTGAACTTTGGGTGAAGTGATTTAAAGTACTTAATTTGTAAACGATAGTTTGTAAGATTTAATAAATTAATATGTGGATTTGATTTTGGATATAATAAATGAAATATTTTTTTTTTACGTAATATGTTTGCATTATTTTTTAAGTGAAAAAAATACTAAACTAGTTACCCAAACCGATTTGAATGAATTTAGTTGGATTGAGATTAGATGTGTTCATTGATTGAATTAGGTTAAATTTTTTCCAATCCAGTATAATTGGATTGAGTTGAATTTTGAAGCCAACCCGCCTCAAACCTAACCATGATCATCCCTAGCAACAAGTAATGTCATCAACTTTTGCATCCTTCTGTGTGTTTTCTTTATTTTTATCTTAATTCTGGTGGTATATAGACTTGTGTTACGGATCTCTTGAGCCTAACCATGAGTATGTTGATCACTTTTGTAATTCTGATAAAGTTTATCCATGTCACTTTATAAACACACATGTATAAATAATTATTGGGGTCGCCGTGAATCGAAAATACAAGATATAAAACTGAGTAAAGGGTATTTTGGAGTTATTTTGAATTAATAGTTTATGTTTACTGTTTTTTAATGAGAGTTAACAGATTTGATTAAAAAAAATTAATAGTTTATGTTTACTGTTTTTTAATGAGAGTTAACAGATTTGATTAAAAAAAAATTAACGACATGTAAAATGAAGTTACAACTACAATAAAAGAATAAATGTATGTTTTCAAACTACAAATCTTCATTTATATATTTCATCAAACTAAAAAGGTAATTTTCCTAATTGAGATTGAATTTAAGACATCAATAGATCATCATAAGCATAGAAATATAACCATTGTCCATTGGGTTTATTTTAAATAGTAAACTTAAACGGAAGAAAAAGGGGGATCAATTTTTTTTTACTAAATTAAAGCCATTCTTGTTGTTTTGGTGAGATTTGATATGTTTTTAAAGTTGAATTTAATCTGTGTAGGTTAAATCTGCCGAATGATGTGAATGATATAGTGGTAGTTGAGACTTTTTGAAATGAAACATTGATTTAATTTATCAGATTTAAGCAAATTTTAAAAACAACTCAAATGTTGTCTTTGATCATATTTTAAAAGGTAAACTACATCAACCCACTTGAAATTAGATTATAGTTACAATTAATATAGTTTCTAAAATATACACTTATTTATTTGTAATTAGTTTTCTATTAGTTTTTTTGTTAATCAACTATTCAAAATCTAATCAAATTTTGTATCAACTCATCAAAACTTATTGAAAACCCGACTTTATCTTTAATAATTTCAAAAAAACAAAGTATTTTGATCGAAACAGTATAATCATAAAAGTAAAGAAAAGCTATGTTTTAATCTTTGAGATTTCTTCAATTTTTCAATTAATCTCTAAATTTTTAATTTACTTAAATTAATTTTTTACATCTTAATATTGCATCAATCAAAACATCTGTCAACTTATTAATCTTAAAAGTAAAGAAAAACTATGTTGATTTATGAATGTCAAAATTTATATTTACATTATCCAAAAACCAATCCAACTGGATAAGTACGAAGATTTGTCAACTTGCTCGTTTTATTTTAGTACGCTACTAGACTTGGAGCTTCACAATATTGCTTAAGCCAACAAAAGAAACCATTGTTCGGTGAAGAAACGGAAAAAGTAGGAAAAAAAGGTTAAATTTTTTCCCGACAATCTCTGCTTTTTTCTCTTGAGCCTCTACTTTTTCTTCTTTTAAACTTTTTTTCTTCTTTTTCTAAATTTTGTGGATTGGTAGACAGCTAGCCAATGTGTTATTCGTGTTAAGTAGCCTGTTTTCCTGTGCATATATTTTTGGGATTGCATACTTCGAAATTTAAGACCCGTGTTTATAAAAAATATTAAAATTTAAATTAATTTTTTGATTACGGAAAAAAAGTGTTATCATAAATTATTGCATGTTAAAATATTCATGAAATGATTTTATACCGTTGACCTCTGGATTGGATAAAACCATACTTAATTGTATATACTAACAGCCAACAACTTAATTAAAGAAGCTACATTTATACTTTAATCAATCTGTTCTCTCCAATTGTTTTATTGTTCTTTTTTAGTTATTCTTTTAATCATTGAAATTACAAAAAAATTGCTCAAAATTCAAGTAACTATATATTTTCCCCAGGAATACTTTATAAAATTAATTTATTTTCAACTAAAAGTTAATTATATATACTTATTAAATACTAGTGCAGTCCATTTAATTTATGAAAGTAATACCAGAAAGTCCACACCTTTAAGCTTGCTTTACGCCACACTAGATCACACCTCCAACCATTAGTTGTCACGTACTAAAAAAGTTTCCTCGCATTTTGTGAATCCTTATCGTCGTTTGTTTTCAAAAATATTCAGTGTTCAGACAAAAGCCCAGAAAATCACCTAAATAGCAGGGACATTCCCGTCACTTCGCCAATCTTTCACTGAATTTATGACAAATGATGGGGCAGACCAAAAGATTCAGTAAAAATATCTGTCCTCTCTCTCTCTCTCTCTCTCTCTCTCTGTTTTTCCTTTCTTCAAAGGTTTTGGATAAAACAGACGTACAGAGACAAAATCTTTTCAGAGAGAGAGAGAGAGAGAGAGAGGAAGTGCGTGTACAGTTCTAAAGAGAGAAAGCGAGTAAAAGGAGATTAAAAGCCGAGTTCACGAGCTCTCTCTTCACCGCCTCTGCAACTCTCAATTTTAAAACCCTTAAAAAAAAGAAAAGCTCAAGAAACCCATTTGGGTGGGTAAAGATTTCACGGGCAAAACTCCATCTCCAGTCTCTTTCCTCACCCACCCATCACCTTCCCCTCTCCTCAAATCTCAAGGTTCCACGCTCTGCCACGTGACCACCACCTTCGCCCGCCTCTTTCTAGCTCTGACCTCGATCTCGGGTTCCCTTTCGAATTCTCCCAACAGTTTGGTCATAGTGTAGTACTACTTTTATGTTTCTTTAATGAAACAATGAAGTGATAATGTACAGTGTTGTTGGGTTCTTTTGAATTTCTGAAGAAGTTTTAATTTTGCCCGTGTGTCTATTAAGTGCGAGAGAGAGAGAGAGGAATGGATCGGCAAGCGGTGACTGTGGGGCCAGGCATGGACCTGCCGATCATGCACGATAGCGATCGATACGAGCTGGTTAGAGATATTGGGTCCGGGAATTTCGGGGTGGCGAGGTTGATGAGGGATAAACAGACTGACGAGCTTGTTGCTGTTAAGTATATCGAGAGAGGTGAGAAGGTTAGTATTCTAATTTACTTGAATTTTGATTGAAAAGTTTTTTAGTAAATACTTTTCTTTGTGTCGTTTTTTCTTGTGGGTATTTGAGTTAGACTGGTTTTACGGGTTTTTAGTGTTTTTGGGAATTGAGTGTTTCGTTTGGCTGTTTGTGCTTGAGGATTAATGGGTTGTCAATACATTAATGCTTGTGTTTTTTTTAATGGTTAGTTGATCGGTTGTTAGTTCGGGTTTAAATTATTTGGTGTTTATAGGAATTGACTCTTTCATTGGGCATTGGCGTTGAGGATTAATTCGGGTTTGAAATTCAGTAGTAAGAACTTGATTAAATTTGGTGGCTGTATGAATTTGAATTCTGGTGTTAGCAGTACTTTTCTGTAACTTGTCTTGCAAAACTGCTATCATTACGCCAGACGAAGAAAATTAAACATACCAACATTGGGACGTGCCTTTTGAGTTCCAGCTCTGTAAACCGACGTAACTAACAGTCAGAGTTGTTGCCTGACGAGCTTCACGTATAGAGTTTAACCTTGCACACTCATTAGGTTTCGACAAGTCTCTTGCTAGAATAAGTAAATTTCCATGGCAGGTCACTTGATGGGTTCACTTCGTTGATCAAATGCACTGTAGTTTTGCTTGCTTTGACGAGTTTTAACATCTGATGCTATTAGACTTCGATGGAACACTCTTGAATATGTCACCATTGCAATTTGAATATCCTTTTGATTGATCAGGCGTGATGGAAGTTTCCATTTGATAGTGCATTTCTCATTGCAACGTTATTGGTATTACATATTTGATCATTTGTCAAGGTCTTTTTATGATCAAGTGGAACCTAAGGCCAGATATTTTCAAGTCTGATGTAATTGTGCAATCTGTAGTCGCCAAACTCTAAGTCTGCCCCTTTGCTGTAGATCATGGTACTTGACTTGGCATGCTTTACTGAGTTTGATATGAGTACTTCTGTATTTGGATGTATATAGCTTTATAATTTCTCAGTTTGGTATCATGATTTCCCAATTTTTACGCTTTCTGTAACAGATAGATGAAAATGTAAAAAGGGAAATTATCAATCACAGGTCACTGAGGCATCCCAACATCGTCAGATTTAAAGAGGTTTGTCAGGTTCCCGCGGCATGCTATGTTTTGTCCTCCTTAGGGGATATGTTCAGTTGAATAAATTTACAATGTAACTACAGGTCATATTAACACCAACCCATCTGGCTATTGTTATGGAATATGCATCTGGAGGAGAGCTATTTGAGCGGATATGCAATGCAGGCCGGTTCAGTGAAGACGAGGTTCTTATCTAGTTTTATATATTTTTTTTTCATTTCTTTTTTGTTTTCCTGTGAGCCCTTCAGAATTTGTGTTCAACATCTTATGTGTTCTGCTGTAGGCACGCTTCTTCTTCCAACAACTCATATCAGGAGTCAGCTACTGTCATGCAATGGTAGGTAAAATTATCTTTCTGCATTTGACAGTCATTTTTTTATTATAACTAGGTGACTTAACTGGATCCTCCTTGTTGTATTCCTCTACGAAGCAAGTATGCCACCGTGACTTGAAATTGGAAAACACTTTACTAGATGGAAGCCCGGCACCTCGTTTGAAGATTTGTGATTTTGGATATTCTAAGGTATGCTTTTTCTGTTGTGTGATAGTTGTTGAATCTCCAGTGTTTAGGTGCCAAACTCAAAAATTGTTTCATTAAAATAAGGTGTGATTGTTTAAATGCTCATCTTTTGCTAGACATTTCTAAAGAATAGTTATCTACATTTATGTAGTGAGAAGGGATTCACTGTCTGCAATGTATTTATGATAATACATGGCAATTCCTTTGTTGTCATTCACTATCTTCCTTCATCTTTTTGGTGTCTAATCTCTGATTGTTCATATGCTGTCTGACTTAGTTTGCTGTTTATAGTCCTCAGTGCTGCATTCGCAACCAAAATCAACTGTTGGAACTCCTGCCTATATAGCTCCTGAAGTGTTACTTAAGAAAGAATATGATGGCAAGGTAATACATCTTATAATTCATTGCCTTTACAAATATACTTATTTTTTAATTTATTTTTCTTTGTTTTAGATAAGCATCGGCAATGAATTTTGGCCTCAAGGAAATTGGTATTCAACCTACCTTTAAGAGCATAAGAAAGTATTTGTTATGAAAAAAGAAAAAAGAAAACAAAGCATCATGCCTACATGGAAGTGCATAGATAAGACTTGCTAGAACTTGTAATTTGCATAACCCATTTGTGTGGTCATGAAGCAAATGTGGGATTTGAAATTATATTTCCTTTTTTGCTTACACGGATATTCTGCAAGTAAAAAGGTTGCAAAGGATGCTCTTTGATGATCTATGGTAAGATAATTCACTATAGGAGTATTAGGATAGTGCTTGACATGTTCTCTGTGCCGTGCCCTTGTCTGATACTCTTGGAGGGGATACTAAGTTGACTAGATCAATTTCATCTATGGCCCTGTGTGCCTATACCATGTTCACCTTCTTTCTTGACGGTAATCTGTAGGGGTTAAGACGTCAACTCTTATCTGTTAGAAATGGGTAATTATGGGGCTCAAAAGCTTGCATTTAGTATTCTGGTACTGTTTCAATTTGCCATAGATCCTGGCCCTCTTAGGATATAGTTTCGGTGTTTCCTGGCCTCTTCAGCTAATGCCTATTTTAGGTGAACATTATTCTGATATGTGGTTTCAATACGCACTTTTTAACCAAAAAAGAAAGGAGTCTAATACATAGTCAAGAGCAGAACTTTGTTTGTCCTTTCCATTTATGGAATTCTGGGTGTGATCTGACATTTGCATTTCTTATGCTACATAACTTAACAATGTTGATCTTCTCAGTGAACGTGCCACATTTTTTCCCCAAGGGGACCCACTCTTCTTATTAAGAGGTCTAATTTTGTTTGCTGAAGTTTAGTAGGGTAGTCAAGCAGTCGCATCAATGTTCACCCTTCTTTGTTTTGGGGACTCGTATGTAAAAAGTCTTTGTTCTTTAAATATTCATTTTCTTGCACTGGGAAATATTAACTCTTGAATTAGTTGACATTTAGTTACTTGACCAACGACCACCCAATGCAAGATGGTGTATAAATTAATGTCTAGGGAAACAAATTCAAAATTGTTGTCAACCCTAAATAGCATCTTCTTTAAACCTCCCTTCTCTGGCTGTTCAATTTCATTTATCTGCGAAATTGCTTTATCAGCCATCTGTTGTTGGGGTCAGGAATAGACTAAAATATGTGATTGTTTTTAAAGCTTGCTTTAACTTTAAAAAGAGAATACATATTAAAGAGACTAGTTTGAAGTGTAATCTGGTGAGGGAAGTCATTAGACAAATGAATGAATTACAGAAGCTTCAATTGTAATTATTGGATGCTAATGATTCGTCAATTAAATGTGCCATTCAGATTGCAGATGTATGGTCGTGTGGGGTAACTTTATATGTTATGTTGGTCGGAGCATATCCCTTTGAAGACCCTGACGAGCCTAAGAACTTCCGCAAAACAATACATGTAATATATCACACCTTGTCACAACTGAATGTTGCAGCTCATCTAAGATACTCGACTAATACAGTTTATTTGGTGCAGCGAATTCTCAATGTCCAGTATTCGATTCCTGACTATGTCCATATAACTCCCGAGTGTCGCCATTTGATCTCAAGAATATTTGTGGCTGATCCTGCAAAGGTTAGTATAACCTTCTTGATACCTTCGTTTATTATCCATGTGATATGCTTTTCTACATCTCTTGGTTGATGCAAGTGTCATTTCTATTGAACTGAGCCACTTTTTTTATTGCGACAGAGGATTTCGATTCCTGAGATTAGGAATCATGAGTGGTTTCTAAAGAACCTCCAAGCGGATCTCATGGATGAGAACACAATGAACAACCAGTTCGATGCATCTGATCAACCCATTCAAAGCATGGATGACATCATGCAGATAATTTCTGAAGCCACTATTCCTGCTATAGGTACACATAGTCTCAACCAATATTTGACTGGTAGCCTGGATATTGATGACGACATGGAGGATGATTTAGAGTCTGATCCTGAACTCGACATGGATAGCAGTGGAGAGATTGTGTATGCAATGTGATTGTTAAATTCTTTTTTTGTGGGAAAATTGAAATGTTCCACTGGACAGTGTATGTGAAGGGGCATAGGAAGAAGCTTTAAAACCTTCCTTGGAATGAAGGTTTTTTTACAGTCGGGAGTCTCCATATATTGGCTGAGAATCCTGGGTTAATTTCACCTTTCTCAGTGAAATGCTTCTGTCTCACTGTGTTTTGCCATTTTCGGGTGGCAATATATGTACTGGTGTGTACCCTCTCTATCACAATAATGTATTAATGTTGTCTTTATTTATTTTTTTTTGATCTGTAAATATAAAATTTGTATTGATCAAAAGCATTTACAAAAATCTTTGGGCATACCCAGGGGATATACAATGAAAGCAAATACTAAACAAAAAGGCTTACAAGAAAAGCCTAATATCCGGGAATGAGGCATACACAATTCTATACACCTGTGTTTTAATTTTCCTAGCTAGGCAGCTTGATTGAACAGAGATTTTTTCAAATTGCTTAGCATTTCTGGCCATCTAGATACAATGGATTGTGATTGCCAGTGTTGTTCTTTTGGCTCTTGCTTGAGGACCAGTTCTTTTGGCTTGTTTAAGCATCCACTTGGTTGCACTGTGTAAGGTAGACATTTCTCTTCTGCAACCTAACCACTGCCTGATAGAATCCCATGTTGTTTTACTGATCCGACAGGAAAATAACAGGTGGAGTAGCGACTCTTCTGATTCTTTGCATAAAGGACACATCTTATCCTCCCCATCACGCTGTAATCTGTCTTTTGTAAGCAGCTTGCCTTTAATGGCCAACCACAGAATGAATGAGTGCTTGGGTAAACAGCTGCTGTTCCACACCAGTGAAGCCCATCTGACCTTGTTACCTTTCTGCCTTATAAAGTTGTACACCTTCCTTATACTGATCTCATTCTGATTTGTCCACTCTAGCAACTTTCTTTGGACCTGCTGGATTGATTCAGTCTGCCTCACCAGATCATTCCTGATTTCCAAAATATTTTTCCATAGAGGGGACTCTTCATGTTTAGGATTAACCTCCCAGATTGATCTACCATGTCAGAAGTAGAGATGCACCCATTTCATCCAAAGAGAATCCTTCTTAGAGTGAATGTTCCAAAGAGCTCTTGTCAACAGGGCTTTATTCCAGGATTTCAGATCTATCAGACCAAACCCCCTTTCTGTTTTAGGTTTACATAGATCATGCCAAGCCACTAGAGCCTTTCTAGGTCCAGACTGTCTGCCATTCCATAAGAAGGTTTTGCTCATCCTGATGATTTTGTCCACTATGTTAGCTGGGATTGAAAAAATGGATAACCAGAAGCATTCAACCCTTTGCAACACTGATTTGATTAGCTCTGTTCTAGCAGCATAGGAAAGTGAAGTCCCAGCCCAAGTATTAACATAAGCAGAAAGTTTGTCCATAAGAGGGAAATAATATGCAACATTTAGTCTAGAGGAAGCAAGGGGAACACCCAAGTATCTAAAGGGAAGGCTGCCCTCCTCTATTCCTATGATCCTTCTGATTTCAAACAGCTCAGAAGGAGGAATTCCAGCATGAAAAATATTGGAGTTAGGCAGACTTGTGTACATTCACTGAATACTTTAATGCAGTTCATAATCAGTCCAATAGACCAAGCTTCCCCCTAGCAAATAGGATCAAGTCATCTGTAAAAGCTAGGTGGATGATTTTAAGCTTATCATATTTTGGGTGAAACTTGAATCCTTCCTCTTCTTTAAGTCTAGCTAGGAGTCTAGAAAGGTACTTAAGAATGATCACAAATAAATAGGGGGACAGAGGATCCCCTTGTCTAAGTCCCCTTTTACCCTTAAAGAAACTATGTAAGCTACCATTAATGGACAAAGAGAAGGCAGTAGAGGTAACACATTCCATAACCCATCTTCTAAACTTGTCTGGAAATCCAAGACTGACCAGCATGCTGTTTAGGAAGTCCCAGTTCACTGTATTATAGGCCTTCCTGATATCTATTTTGATCATACATCTAGGAGAAATCCTCTTTCTACTATACTTTCTGAGCAACTCCTGGACCAGATAGATATTCTCTGCCATAGTTCTGGATTTGATGAAGGCAGCCTGAGCAGGGTTCACAATACACCCCAAGATAGGGGAAAGTCTAGAGGCCAAGATCTTGGAAATAATCTTGTAAACCACATTGCAACAAACAATTGGCCTGTAGTTTTCCACTTTGGAGGCTTGCTTGGACTTTGGGATTAAGGCCGGGGAAGTATGGTTAACCTATTTCAAGAGCTTCCCATTCATGAAAAATTCCTGTACAGCCTCTATCACTTCATATTTGATGTCCCCCCAAGCCTTTTTGAAGAAACCAGAGGAGTAACCATCAGGACCTGGGGATTTATCTTCCCCAATGCTCCATAGAGCATCTTTGATTTCCTCTTCTGTAACCTCTTTTACCAGGGACTCAGCTTGGGACTCAGTAACCTTAGGGCCTTCTTCAATGGCTTCCAAATCTATAGGACTACATTGGCTAGAGGAGCCAAGCAGGTCTTCATAGAACTTTAGAAATTCCTGAATCACTTCAGACTCAACAGTAGTCAGAGACCCACTGGAAGTTTCCACAACAGCTATGTGGTTCTTGCTTGATTTCCTTCTCATTAAAGCTTGAAATAATTTAGATCCTCTATCACTGTTCATTAGGTATTTGCATTTGGCCTGTTGGGATAGTAAACTTCTCTCAGCTTCTGCAAGCTTGAAAGCATTTAATTTCTGCTCAGCCACTCTAGTTTGAAGGTCAGAGTCCAGAAGGTTCTCATGTAAATCATCTTGCATTCTAACCAGGATTTGGGATGCTTCTAAAGCCCTAGTAGAAATATGACTAAAATGTCTCTCATTAAGTTCTTTGAGATGACTTTTTAGGATTTTCAGATTTCTGCACAGCTTGAACATCTTAATCCCTCTAATGGACCTACTCTAGTTGGTTCTCACTATCTCAATGAACTTTTCATGCTCAGACCACATATTAAGGAATTTGAAGGACCTTTTACCCCCTCTGCCTTCATCCAGCAGATTGACAATACATGAAGAGTGATCAGAAAGGCACCCTGCAGGGGGAAAACATGCTTGAGCTTTGTATCCCTTCTATTACCAAACACTGTTTACCATCACCCTATCCAGCTTACTCCAAATGTGATTGTTAGACCAAGTGTAGAAGCACCCAGTGGCATTCACATCTGACAATCCTGTTTCACCACAGCACATTGTTGGGTCCCTTAACTCATAATCTGAAACTGAGAGACCATTAACTTTCTCATCTGCAACAAACACATTATTAAAGTCCCCCAGCACCAGCCAAGGCACTTCATTCTCATAGCCAAAATTACACAGATTATCCCATAAGGATCTTCTGGATACAATTGTGTTAAAACCATATACAAAACTCACTACAAACTTACAAAATGAAATTAGGCAAGTTACATTACAATGAATAATTTGAGGACTAGTGTCAAAAACAGTAAGACTGACCTTGGAAGGATCCCACAACACCATAATTCTGCCTGCAGCATGGTCATGGAAGTTGTTTATCTGCCTCAAAGTTCTAAATTTATTTTCCATGATTCTGCTCAGCTTAGTCTCATCCAACTTAGTCTCCAAAATGCCCATTACATCAATCCTTTTCTTTCTCATGAGATCTACAACCCCATTATGCTTCAAGGGTTTATGGAAACCCTTGATGTTACAGCTAGCCACTATTATTGGTGGTGCAGGGAGGCTCCCCCCCCTTCCCATCTTTCTGAGTTGCCAACACTACTGACTTGCCTTTCTTCTTCTTTAAATTTGCTTGTGATTTCTCCAAAACAGAGATTTCCTTTTCAGTCCCACTTAAAGAGAGAGGGGCATTAGCCTCTTTAGGTTTACCAACAGTTCTAGTATGGGCTGGAGCTTTTTCTTGTTGATAATGGGAACTTTGAACTCTGACTTCTTTGCTTTTGAATATCCTTACAAGAGAAGGATCCTTAGATTGGGTAGGGGCCATAGTATGTTGTTGTTGCTTTTATGAGGTTTTAAGGTTTGTACTAGGCCCCTTCCCTACTGCTTCTATTGGGGAAGGTAAAACACCCATTGAGGTACTTCTTATGTCCTTATGACCATCTAAGGCAGGAGCTACACCTTCCTTAACACTATGATTATTCCCTTGCATAGACTTTGTATTATGCCTACAGGAAGAGAGGTCATACCCTATCACTTTGCAACTGGAACAGAACCTAGGGAGGTTTTCATATGAAACTTTTTGTTCATAAGTATGGACTGTGACAGAATGCTTGATTTTCTTAGCAATATCCATCTCCACCAACAGCCTAGCATAGAAGATTCTATCTTTACTGTAAATAAGCTTATCAGCATGGAGGGGCTTTCTTATTTGGGTTCCAATCTTACTAAGGAAATTTGCTGTCCATAGTTCAAGAGGGAGACCCCTCAACTGAATCCAAACTGGGATAATACTTATCTCTTCATTATCAAACTGGAAAAACTTAGGCATAGTTTTTAGGAGTAATGATTTTCTATACACAATATAAGGACCTTCTTGCAAGACTTTCATCTTTGACTCAGCCTTATCAAATTTGAAAACAATCCAACCACTATCATGGAATTGGGTTAAGACATTTACCTTCCAGGAGTCTGTAATGTTCTTTAAGGCATCTCTCCCTGGAACCTTCCAGCAAAATACCCCACTAAACAGTGAGGGAAATCCTCAAAGATCTCTGCAATGTCTTCTTCTGAGACACACACTACATCTCCCTCACTTTCAATGGCAGAGAGCTGCATGCCATTGCATGACTTCCTGTTTTCAATAAATAGGCTCACCCAAGGTACTTTTAGACCACATTCCTCCTTAGATTTGGCACTGTTCACGTTTGTCTCCTCCCTACCAGGTTGATTCCAAGGGAAAAGAGGAGCTGCATTCCTTTTACTGATACTTCTAGCACCAGCTTTATCTTGATCACTTCCCAAACCTTCTTTAGGAAGGTTCCCTTTTGAGTTAAGGCCATTCTTTTTTCCTGTTCCTTTACTGTAACCAGTAGAGTCTCTGTGAATAGTAAAAAGAGGACAGGAGCTCTCCTCCTCACTAGTCGAATGCTCACCATCTGAATCCATCTCTTCTTCACTCTCATCAGAGGAGCTTGGAAAACCATTCCTGGAAGGGGGGGAGGCCTTCTGCAGGGCCTCCTCATCACTTTCATCTTTTCGAACACTGTTCACTTCTAGAGCATTTTGTGAACAATCCTTTCTACCCGATTTATAGCCTTCAATTTCCATTCTTAAAGACATGGAATCCTCCTCACCCAAGGTGCAGGAGATGCTTTTTGACTCTCTGCTAGCCTCATTTGAATCCAGCTGACTTTCAACTCCAGAATTCTTCTTGTGCGATTATAGTACTGTAGCATTTTTGGATTTGAAATGGTTTTGCACAAATTCCAGGTCCTTCAGCTCCTCGACTGAGAGGGAGGCTTTTATACTATGCTTTTTCTTACCCATTTTAGGAGAAAAGGGAAGGAAGGAGAAGGGAAATAGGGCAAGGGGGGAGAGAAGAGCGCACACCATAGACAAGCTGCAATCGCCTAGCCGAGAGCTTCTCTCTCTTACTTGCCCGACTGACTATTAATGTTGTCTTTAATTTGTATGGATGGTTGGTCCTTTTCTGCTTCTCCTGGTAGATGTCTTTAAATTATACCCCTTTCAAGTGACATATATGTACTGGTGTGTAGACAGTGTTTCTGATACAGTTTTGCTTGATCGGGCAGGGAAGAATAAGGAATAAGGTATCCCTACCGTGCATGACCGGCCTAGATGTGATCTGATTCCAGGCATGAGGCAGGGTGGGCATGGGGAGCAAGGTAGTGTAGGTTTGGTAAATCTCGTATCAAGCCTATTTGATTGCTATCCTTCTTTTTTTTTGTTCAAAGGAAAGAAGTTTATAGGACTTATGACTTACATAAAGAGTAGTAGTTTTCTCTTTTCCTTCTAGTTTGAGCAGGATTCGATCTAAAAACTCTTGGTGGCGACGATAAGTGATTTTACCAAATAAATTAATTGACACTCACGATAGTTTGTGGTATCTTACTTTTCATAAATAAAGTAATATAATTATTAGAAAATGTGATATTTTTTATATTTTATTTTTGACAACAAAATAATATCTAAATTGTGAAAAGTGTGGTTATCATTTTTAAATTTCACTTAGAAAATTATTTTCTTGATTATAAATTACTTAATTATTTTGAGATCATTCAGTATTATTATTCGAAATTTTGTTAATCTTCTTGTATTTCAATGGTCACATACTTTAATCCAGTGTATTGCGTGTGTGCGCACTTGTGCTGCTCTTAACTATTTGGCAGTATTATGTACATGAAATTGTGGACGAATGAGGCAATTAGAAACATTCAAAATAGAGCATAAAATTGGTCAATTCTTAAAACTTGGAGGAACATTGGAACAATAACTTATTTGCAGGGGTGGTTTGTGATAAAATCCCTATGGTTAAATTATGATTTATACCAATTCTATATAAAAATTAGGGTTTATGCATAGTTTACTTTTGTGTTACTCCATCAATCAATTAGAATAAGATATACTCTCTAGTAGTGTTGAGAATATTCACATGTGAGTAAAAAAGATGTGGAAAATCAATCCTACACGGAGAAAAAATTAGATAAGTGAATGACATATATATGGTGGTGGAACCAGAACTCATTAGTTTAAGCTTTTGGCTTCACATAGTCTCTTACATCATATATTGGGCCTTTGTTTGGCACACTCTCTCAACGTTTGAAACTTGGTTCATCAGAAACTTGGGTCATCATGCCTAACAAGTGGTATCAGAGCCGATGATTTTATAATCGACTGTATCAACTCTCAAAAACCAAAATTCGTTTTCATTTTCATTTTCTTTTTCTCTTTTCATTTGATTTTTTAAAATATTTCAAATTTAAAAAACCAAATTTATTTTAAAAATCGTTAGCAGATCTTAAAAGAGAGGGGGTTGCAAAGGATGGCTTCAATGCCAAATTTAATATCCCCAGGGAGATCAAAAGAGAGGGAAACAAATATCCACTGACCAAAGGGATTTGTACCTTGGTGAACTTTGAGAAAGGGGGCCAAAATTTTTGGTGCGGATAGGATCATCGCCAACCCAGTTGTAAGTCCAAAGCAAAGTGGACTTACCATCATTAACGGACCATTTCATACCTTTCTGAACCAGATCCCAACCTTCACCAAGGATAGACCAGTTAATGGACTTAGGTTTAGTAGGGGAAAACCTATTAACCAAGTATTTGGCCTCGAGGCTTTTACACCATAATTTGTCAGGTTCTTTAAGAATTCTCCAATTGGTTTGTTTGAGCACTTCTCTCGTTTAGGAAAGGCTATGAAATGGTTTACTTTTAAAAAAACAGATTTTGAAAAGAAGAAAAACTGAAATAGAGTTTGTTAAAAAAATATATAAATTTATGTCAATAGCTATTTTATCAAAAAATTCTATTTTAATAACTATAAACCGAAACTATAATTTGGCCAATCCATACGTAATATATCTAAATTGTTCTGTATGGATCTATTTTTTCTCATTTTTTTTTTATATTAATTGGTACCATTATTTTTTTCTTACAGCACATAGACAAGTCCCTTCAAAGGAATTAATATTTAACATAGAATAATGGGAATCTCAAAATCTGAGGTTGGTTCATAGCTTGAAGGAAGCTTTATATAATGCTTCAAAAAATGGATAATGTATTTGAACTACTAAAGTATTTACTTAAGCATGCTGAGTTAGAGAAGGTGACGATCGGTAGTGAATTCATTTATGCGATTACCAGATATGAAGGAAGAGGTGTACAAATACAAGAAGGCCTGCACACAAGTGTATTACAGTTGAAGCTTTTCTTTTTAGGTGCAGTGACGGACAGGGAAAATCGAACTCAGATTTCCAAGATGAAAAATTCGAAGATAACCACTAGACCCAAAGGGTCGGATCGTTTTATAGTTGATATTCAGAACTGAGTACAATATTTGTGTCATTGGCATCCTTGCTTGATTGGAATAATAATTTCCAATGATTATCATTCCATGAGAAATTCTTGCATAGGTTCCTTAAATTCCAATTGGAAACTGCTACTCTCACGTTCATGTTTGCTTATGCATAATTTATAATTTATATCAATGACAACATGTTTGGAGTTCTCAAAAACAGAAAATTGTTTTCTGACATCCAAAACATGTTTTAATAAACATAAAAACATTTCTTAATGTTTTTTTTGAAAGACTTTAAAATGGGTAATAAGTTTACTTGCGTAAAATGCATCACCATCATAATGGAAAGAGTTGAAACCTTGCACAGCAAAACTTTAAGATAAACAATTATTCAAAACTGTTTGTAAGACCAGAGACTCATGAAAAGCTTAAAGAGATCAAACAAGTGTACTTATCTCTCCGGTGCACACATCTCATTTGCACTGGGTGCATAAAAGAATTCCTAAAATCATGACAACAATATAACCAAATGCTAACAATACCATAGCCTAAAGACAGATTCTTATCCACACTGCTTCCCCTGCTTCTATGAGCTTTTCAGAAAAATGCACGGGGACCCGAAAAGAAGGGCGAATATATGTTCAACATTCATCAGCATTACTCCAACGTCACCAAGCAACTAATCATTTAGTCTCTGCCTTCCTCTTCAGGTAATTCTTCAAAAAGACTGGTCCACTCGTTTTAATCTTGATTGGAAAAAAAACGTGTCACCTGTACAGAAGCAAAGGACAGATGAACAATTCTGCTACTTCTAAAGGACTCGAACTGGTACATTAAAAAAAAGAAAAGAAAAAGTAAGTTGCTCCTTACTATGTTCATGGCAATCATATAAGTTCTTAGAAAGTGGAAAGGAAAAAATGATATAAAGGTGGTCAAATGTACAGGACCCCTAAATCGTACACATTCTTGTTCTGACAGGCACAAAGCATAGGGTCCAAATATTTTACCTGATGAAATTAAATTTTCTTTGGTTCAGAATGGTCCCCATTTACTGAATCGTGCTGCACTGTCGTTCCTGATGCCTTTCTAGGCCTTCTATACCACAGAAACGCAAACCATAGAGTTCTCAACAATGCTCCATTTGCAAAGTGTGGAATGAATATGCACCCCCAAAATGGGTAATACGGTCCTGGCAATTTGAGTAATGTGAAGACTATTGCAATAGCAATCAGATGCCATGGAACTTCCGCATCCTGCCAGTCAAATAACAATGATAAGAATTTAAAAAAAGAAAAAAAAAAGAAATCAACTAGAATTTCCTTGTTTATTGTCCATAGACAAAAAGTAATGAAAGTTTTAGGCTCCTCAAACAAGAATAGGGTACTCTCCAAGGGGCTCTAATCTTGCATCATTCTGTATTTTGCTTGTGAATGGCATCACTAGGGTAGGGATATTCAATAAGAGGCAACCAGAAAATAAAAGGAATGTGAAGGAAGTAAAAATATAAGAGTCAATGGAAATCTGTTGTAGTCAGTTATATATGTCCACTCTGGAGAAATCCCCTTGTGGAATGCATCATAGGAGCAGAATTCTCCAGTGGAACTTCTCATTCATACAACAATGTTGCAAGGATGGAACAACCAATATTTTTCTGCAATGTACAGAAATCTACCACGGGTCAGGAGCATCAAATGATGGCATGTCCCACTGAATGTGGGATTGTTATGCAATGACTAACGACAATCATCATAGCCTAATCAACAAATGTCTTAGACTTCTTATATAGTTAATTCATGCTTGGAAAAAATATTCCAACCTTGAGAAGTGAAGAAATTTCCATGGCAGTTTCTCTTAGGATCCCAGCAACAACAATGCCAGTGAGTAGTGGAAAAGGAAGAAGAAATAGCTTCCTCTTATGTGCACAATAAGACATCTCACTAAGAGAGGAAACTGCCAAAACGGGTACACATAAGAATTTAACAACTGACAAGGTAAGATCAAGGATAAGTTGAATGAAGTTCTCTAGTGCTCTGTTCCAAGGGAAGCTCTTGACAGGTTGAGGAGAACTGTCCCAAAATCTTCTTGCCTTGTCCATTAGATGATCTAAATTAATTTTCTCAGGGTCGCCTGACTGTCCTGCTGTCATATTTATTGCACAAGAGATATGACGCCTCATATAAGAAGCTCCGTTCAGTTTAATACTCAACCACAGCTGTGCTCTTTAAAGTATTGTGAAGACCCCTGCTACAACAAAAGAGGTTCATTGGTGCAAGATCTATCACAATTACTTACCAAAAGTAATAAAATTCAAATGAATGAGATGATCATATAAAAGGCTATGAATCTGTTTCCTCCGCATGGGGTGGGGTGGGGTGGGGGAGTATAGTATTGCTCTACTTAGTATGTGGAAGAAGTGTATTATTCAAATAACAAATAGTCATTCACAAAAACATCAATAAAAACAACCTCAATCATCACTATTTTTTATAAGTACGGAAGTATTATAAAAAAGCACAAAGGGAATGCAACCCAAATATAAAAAGCTAAATACAAGAAAGAAGCTCTGCAAAATCTATGAGGTCTTTCTCATTAAAATCACCCTTGAACCAAAAATTAAGGGTATTAAACTAATGATCCTTAATGGTCTCTACTGACCTCTCAAGTCTCAACACTATCAAAAGCCTTTCTGTTTCTTTCTTACTAACAAACCAAAAAATATAAATTAGAATCAAGGAGTAGGTTTTCTTTAACTCCTTCGGGACATGATACTAAATTACTGATCCATAACCTCATCACACAAAGACAAAGAACCAGCCACCACCCAAGACCTGATGGGCCATTTCCCATAAGTTGCTAGCCAAAGAACAACACAAGAAGAGATTATTGACGGACTCGGCCATTCCTTTGCAATTGCAGCACGGGTTAACAAGTACCTTCCTCTCTTTTGTAGAATGTCCATCATTAGAATTTTCCTCCAAGAAGCTTCCCAAGCAAAGAAGCTTCTTTAACGCATAGGATTACAAATGTCTTTCTAAAGAAAATTAAAGATTCCTTCCATTGGATTAGCATATAAAAGAATCAAATAAAATGAGCAAACTTCAAAGTCCTTTTCCAAGTTTTAACTTCGAAGACAGCCTACCATCTCTATCAGAATCACACTTAGAATTATAATCACCCTAAAAACATAGATTCCTAGAAAATACATCGCCATGAATAGATTATTTCCTTCAAAGGGTATTTGGGGTGTCTAGGGGTGTTATTCTTTTTGTCCTTATTGTAGAGTTAGCAAGCATTCCAATAGCTAGAACATTAGTTAAGAGAAGAAGCCTGTAATTAGTTGGTTTGAATTTGCAAAGCGAAAAACCATGGGATGTTTGCATTTTTATGTTACCTATATGTACATGAGGTTGGACCTCTCTCTTTGGGACACAATGGGTTCTGAAAATGAGCTTTGTCCTAATTGATTGAGGAGGCTATATTTCAAAATCTATAAGAGAAAAAAGAATCTATCAATTCAAAGTGAGAATTTGTAGCAACCTATGGGTAAACTCCATAGAGCAAGCTTATTGACCAAAGCATGAATTTTCAAGTGAACTCCACTAAATGAAGAGCCTAAGATTATAGTCTCTCTCTCTGAAAATACATGGCCGTGAATAGATTATTACGTTCGGTGTGTCCAGGGGTGTCATTCTTTTTGTCCGGATTGGTGTGTTAACAAGCATTCCAATAGCTAGAACATCAGTTAAGAGAAGAAGCCTGTCATTAATTGGTCTGCATTTGCAAAGCAAAAAACTATGGGACGTTTGCATTTTTACCTTGCTCAAATCTACACAAGGTTGGACCTCTCTCTTAGGGACACAGTGGGTTCTGAATATGAGCTTTTTTCCTAATTGATTGTGAAGGCTATATTTCAAAATCTAAAGAGACAAAAAGAATCTATCAAATCTACATGAGGTTGGACCTATCTCTTAGGGACACAATGGGTTCCGAAAATGAAAATTTTCCTAATTGATTGAGTAGGCCATATTTCAAAATGCAAAGAGAAAAAAGAATCTATCAATTCAAAGTGAGAATTTGTAGCAACCTATAATGAAGATTGTAATGGGTAAACTCTGTAGGGCAAGCTTACTGACCAAATCATGAATTTGCAAGTGAACTCCACAAATGAAGAGCCTAAGATTATAGACCAAATTCTCTCTCTCTTCCCCCCCTCTATATATTTATATATAGTGAAAAATAAAAAAATATCTTATCTCATGCATATTCTTTTTGGTCATATATGGAATACTTAATGCTATGATATTTTAGGAAAAAAAGTAAAACTAAATTCAATTATTTTAAACATGAGAAATTAATTGAATTCTACACTTTAATATAAGTAAACTAAATATGAGAATTCATTTGCAAATGAATTTTTTTTTCAATTCATTTAAAAATCATTTGAGTTCTATTTTCATTTGGTTCAAACACAGCGCAGAACTGTGTATTAAGTCAATAGTACTACTAGTAATTGGTCTAGAATTGTAACTGGTACTTGCTAAGAAGATTACAGAAACAAGCCTACAGAGAAAATAAAAAAGACAACAAACCCTCAGAATCAATAAACAGAGGAGGAAAAATAATAACAAACTCCAACAGTTGAAAGTAATCGAAAAATGCCTTCATCACCAAATGAGACCGGTTTCCATTTGTATCAAACCCGAAATTCAGCTTTAAATTTCAAAACCCGTTTCCTAAATCTACTTTCTTCGAGAAAGATGCCCATGCTCTATGTTTATAAATATCCACACATACAGGGCATTTAAATTACCATAATAGAAACTATATAGAAAACAGAGAAGCAATAAGAATTACCTTGTTTCCTTGAAGAGAAGGAGAGTGAAATATAAGAGCCATTTTAGAGGAGCTTTGAAGTTGAATCGACGCAGATAAGAAGTGAGAGGGATATTGGGTCGCCATGTTTCGTTATCTTGAGGAAAATTAAAAAGAAAAAATTATTGATTATGATCTAGTGCTACCAAAACGCCATGGTATGCTGCGCAAGGATAAGATTGATTATTTGAAAAATGGAACCTTTTGGTTTTAAGAGTGCATGTAGAAGGAGAAACGTTTCTGTTCGGAGCTAGGATCTGCTACTCGCTAAAAAATTTAAGTACTCGAGTAGCCCTCTTTGGATTCATTATAGTTACTTAAGTATTTTTATTTCCCAGGGTTTTTTTATCAAATTATTTTCAATGTTTTTGGGTCATATAATTACAAACTAAATATGCCAAAGGTTCTATTGATCTTTACCAACTCATCCAATCTTTTACTTAATCAAACAGGATTTCTAATGAATCCTTAATGCTTGAAACCTGCTTGTAATTTCACTCTCATACAATTACATTGCTTTCAAGAGCTCTTCAAAACGGTGTAGCCTTTGTAGGGGAATTTTTAACACCACAATTCCCTGCAAAACCCAGTTAAATGTGCACATTACCTACATAGTTGACAAAATGAGTATAAACCCATACATAGATATATAGGTTCTAAATTATGACATTGCATTCACTTTGTTTTGAGTAGGGAGAAGAACGAAAAATTCTTATATGTTCCGAGCATGTAATGAATTCATGTGCTATGGAGCATGTAAACAGTTGATGGAAAAAGCAAAACAATAAATTCTCTTCTGTTTTTCCCATCAATGATTATAAATGCTTTGATAAGTTCAATGTATGCCCGGGATATTTAAGAATATATCGGGAATAACATATTTTATAATTTGTCTCAAATATTGTGGTTGGATCACCGATTAGAAACCTAGTCATAGGCCTTCGATACAGTAGACTCCATGCCCTTGCAACTCTTGAAATCATGGATTAGAAAACAAGGCTAAAATTTTCTGAGCAGATTACAACATGAAAAAGAATCAATGGTTACACCACACGCTGCAAGCACCTATATTGGCCCAACAATATACATGTTTATAAAGGCATAGGCTCCTATAAAATTACTGTTCAGGAGTTGCAACAGATGGCATGCTATGCTATAGAGGAAGCAGTTGGTACCTTGGTACAAAATCCTTAAAGAGGGTCGTCATGTTGAACAGAAAACTTGTATTGCACTATGAGGAGTGATATTGTTCTGGTTGCTAGAGGTTCCCAGAAGAAATTGATAGCCCATGACTAAAAAAAGGATATAATCACTAAGGCAATGACAAAACAAATCTGCATAGCTTAGGAGGTTTTGTTAAGAGGAGTTGAGAGACATGCTTACTCATTCTGAGAAAAGGTATAAAAGGATATGTCAAGGAAACAAGGCCTGGTATAGAAGCCTCGTATTTTCTGGATACCCCAGCATTATGTTAAGATTTTGCAGGGCTTGACCTGAAGCCCCCTTCACAAGATCATCAATCTGCAGCCAGATTTTAAGAGTTTAGAAGATTATCAATCTGCAGCAAGATTTTAATAGTTTAGAAGATATTATCAATCTGCAGCAAGATTTTAGGAGTTTAGATAAAAATAATGGAACACGATTGTATTTATATGGGAAACATGCTGAAAAGATAAGCATGGTTATTGAAGTTGATACGTACAACTGAGACAATTATCGCTCTTCCAGGAATTTGATCAGGGAAGGCATTCATAAAACAATAATTAGAACCTCTAACATTATGAGTGCGAGTGACAACTCCTTTCTCCAACACTTTTACGAATTCTTCATCCTGTAACAAGGAGGAGTTAGCTAGACTTCCCAAACATCTACAATATGACAAACAAGAGCTACATAAGCTATATGCTTCATATGCATAATTCCATGGACGATCTACAGTAGCTTGGAAGCCAAAGACGTACAGGGAGATGAAGTGATTGCACATCTAATAGGCTGTTCTACCAAGAAAAAAATGAGCAGGCCAGTCATTTTATCGACTCTGATTTATTTTGGGTATTTACACAGGACAGTGGAAGATTGGAAGTGAATCTCACTTAATAGGACAATAAAAGAATCCACCTTTGGCTACTGTATTTACTCTTTGATCAATGAAGTGTCAACATGTTAAAGAAACAAGTGATAAAACCAGCTATACCACATAAGATTACCTCATAAAAGACCCTTAATTGCTTGTACAAATCCTCAATAGTCACTCATGAATCCATTTCTACATATAAAGTTGACTGCATCCACGGATCTCGAAAACAATGAAAAAAGATACATGCTTAACTTTTCTGGAAGCAAATAAAAGATAAGAGCCATGAACACTACTTATACACATCTGAGTGCAACTGTTACCATTGGCATGAGGTGTGGGGTGAAACTGACAACAAATTTTGACCATGCAATACAGTTGGTCCTTGTTCAATTTCTGGAACTACAATTCAGAAAAAAGAATGCATATCACAGCCTCAAGTTACAACCAAAGAATTGGTGGATAGGTTTAATCAACCCTATAACATTTTAGCATGATGGAAAGATCATAAACATCAACCTTTCACTATCGAGTTATCATCCTTCCCCATCATATTCATTTTGAAAATTAGAAAGGGACAACTATATATGTATGAAATAATACTTGATAAGCACGAATTTGTCCTTTTATCCCATCATTAATATTTAATTATGTCCACTCCAGACCCAGATGCCCAAGATCCCAATTTCCACAATCAATACTCTACCATGTCGATGCCTCATAACACCATAAGAATATATGCCCTCAACTATTTCAAAGTACAAATTGGCCTCTTTGGCTCCACGTCCTGCAGAATGTACCAGATGTCAGAAGTGCTGAAGAAATGCTACAAGTACTATATTAAGTATATTGCTAATAATGTGCATGAAAATATAAAAGGCATGGAGAAATCCCAACCTGCTCTGCTCACACCAGATTTTGAGTCAAGAATGATATTTCTATATTCAATGGGATTAGCCTGAAAGCAAAGGCAAATCAGTAACCATTGGGCACTGAAAGTAACTAATAATAGAAAGAGACCAAGGCAGAATTTTGGCAAGTATGTAGCACATTTTGATTGGGAATATAGAATAAAACCCCTAAATCAAGAAATTTTTCACGAATGCCTAAAATGATTACATATTATGTGGATCTTACATTCTTTGTCCTTCAGATTTAAATGATGTGTCCAATATGTCTACTTTAAAAGAGATACTTACATAGAAACAAAGATTAATCAGTGTAGAAATGGTGCAGCAAAAGTTTTAAATTAATCAAGTAAACAAATTATGAAGGCCTAACATGATTGATTGAAAGCATGACTAAATAGCAACAAAATCAAACTTCATTCAAGTTTGGTCCTAGTGGCAAAGATTATTTTATCAAGTTTAGTTTATTCCGAGTATCCCCAAAGCATGTCTATTAACCATTTCTCAAAGCTCACTTCTCATAAATTTCTAATTGATGTTAACCTAGTTTCCTTTTCTTCCCCTCCTTGGTCTTTCGTTTATGAATATTTAACCCATATAAGAAAGCAAGAAAAAAGGGTAAATCTTAGTTCCTCTGAAAGCAATAAAGAAAATGGTGTTGTTTTTCCCTGTTTTGATTAATTAATAAAGCACTGCTACCAAATAGAAATTTATCAAGATGCTGAAACTATTTCTATTTAGTTGGAAACTGAATGAATAACTGAAGACACCTGAAATAAATTTTAACACAACATGATAGACACAACAGAATAAGAGAAAGTTGAATTGAAGTTGGATAGCAACCAGGATTAGCAACTAGTCGTGCATTCTTAATTTCCTCCCTCAAAATCTCTGTTAAGCCATATACAGCTTCCTTCTGAACCCAAATGATAATGATTTTGTTAACATAAAGAAGAATGCATGTGGGGAAAGAGAATAACAGTGCCCCTTTTCAAGAGCAACGATGCCAAAAATCAATGTTACGTTGTAGCCTTGTGAACAACAAGAAACAAAATTTTCCACTTGCAGATTAACATCTCAACAGATAGGAAACTGTAGTTGGTAAATGATTATCAACAGTAGCGCATAAAAAATTCAATTTTTTAAGGCAGTGCTCAGTACAAGGAAGTATAATTACAATAAGAAACAAATATAATTGTCCTAGAACTATCATTAAATAAAAAAAAATATTTTTAAAACCATACATGGAGATGGCATGCATAAAAATTAGCAGTATAAATTCAATCAGTGTTGGAACAACACATAACCAGGAAGACATTCTTATCAAGTTCAGACAAATGCTTGAGAATCTAAGCCACTGTCTGCACATCTTTCCACTAGCACCCAAAGTTGTGTTCAAGGCAAAGAAACTGTGCATATGAATCTCTGATGTCCCCAATTGTAAAAAGAAATTCTACACAGTAGCTAATTTACGTTTGCTTACAGAAAATAGGGCTTCCAAGTACATTGAAAGTGAGTGCAATTTGATAGCTAGTAATATTTTCCCATAAACTATTTATATACAAGTTATTTTTTTTATAAAAAAAATACCCTATGTGCAAATGATGATTGACATATAGGCAAAAAGAAGCTCCGAATGAAAAATAGAAAACCAGACGCTCAGCAGTATCTTCGAGAGGCGGCTCTAGACGGTTAAAAGAGAAACCCATCTCAGGTGTTACCGGGTGAACTGGAGTAGGTTTTAAATTCAAACTTTACCAAGAAAACAAAAATTTGGAGAGGGGGCAGGGGTTATGAACGGAAACTACCTGCAAAGCTGGTGCATTATATGGCTGACCATACCATTCTTCATAGTCAGAGATATCTCGCAGTTGAAATTCCTGAAAGTTATTTGATAAAAGCACATCTTAAAAATTTGATCTCATTGCAGGATACATGTAAAAGAAAGCACAAAACAAAAGAGAAACTACAGTAATTAGGATTTATTCAAAACATACTACCGAAAGATCAACAATCTTTGAACCCTTCAGAAGGCCTTTGATGATTTCCTGTAAAGATAACCACTATATATTTCATTACCTGTCATAAGGCGACTTAGTGAATGCCTTTCAAACTAATGAAGGTTAATTTCATGCCTTTAAAGTACTGATTAAATAGGTTAAAATATTTAATGGAAACAACAAAGAACCTGGGTGGTTCCATGAGGTAAACAACAAAACACTGCATCTACACTAGAAAAATCTGCATCCCTGATGGATATCGTTGTTGGAAAATCCTGAAAGCACAAGGAGACTTGAGTATCATCAATGGTGGAGCAATATGATGATATTTCAAATCAATCACCATCAAACAAAAAAAAACACTATAGTTAACTAACTTGACCACCATCAAACAATAGGTACATCTGTATGAGGTGGGCTATTCAGGTACAAAACTCTTTTTTAAACTATTATTATCATATTAAAAATCCATTCTCAGGTCCTAAAAAAAGAGTTTTATAGTGAACATATAAAGAGTCATACTTGCGTTATCAAATGAGGAAACACTGATTCCATTGATTGGCCAGCTTTTCTATCAGCAGTTATCAGAGTAATACCAAAGTATGGATAACACAAGGAGACGAACAATCTGCCAGGAAAAATAAGGCTATATCATCTATTATGTCAAATATAAACAGCCAATGCATCAGTAAAAATAAAAATAATGTGTGGGAACTCAGAGACATACACCTCCTATAACTTTTTGATTTTCTCCTTCAAGTACATGTTAGTGCCTTCACTAAACTATGGAGGTCAGCAAAAATGCCGAGGCTTTCCAATCTACCTCAATGATGACCAACTATTGACTTCTTTGTGCTTTTCGTTTTTTCTATTTTGATGAATACGGGAAGCTATCAATACCCTCTCTTTTCTGCAAGTGTATAAAGATGTCCACAACTCGATAAGCAGTGTGGAAGTGGCATTCCTTTTCCAAAGTTATTCCATAAACATGTCTTATCGACTTAAATTACAAGCAAATCAACTAACGAGGTATATTTATCCATATTAGTTTAATCAAGATTTTCCCTAGCAACTTCAATAAATTTCAGAATGCTTTGAGGACTGAATAACCTAAAAGAGTAAAGCCCCCAAAAATATTGTATTATCTGACCAAATCTATAGTAATTGCTATCATGCTTAATTAATACATAATCAATCAATCAAACTAATATAAAAATGGCAGCATAGAAATAAATTTTAGAATCAAAGCAACTAGTCTCATACAATGATTATGTTCAAGTTTACATTAATCCAATGGCATAACGCACTAAAACTGTCAAAACATTTCCATTCGATTTAACTTAATTGAAATGAAAAAAAGAAGAGCTTTGCAGACATTTCACAAACCTCTGCACCAGTGTAACCACTGTGCCAAGAGGACCAATACAAACGTCCTTTCAACACTTTGGAGCATTACTTTCTGCAATTTGCAAGCATTTGACATAGCCACATTTCCTCCTACATAAAGCCTCTCATTACGCTTTTAAGCTTTGAAATCTTTGTTTCTCCTTAAAATTCAGATAAAAAAACTCAACTTTAAAATATAAACATGGAAATAAAAATTAACAATCTGCACTAACTTTGAATTCCATAACATTATTGCTATAAATGTACAAATTAAATCCAAATTCTACATTTTATCGGCAGCTAGTCATAATTAGCATACCTTTAAAACAATGGTACACAGGCCTAAAAGCTTCTGTCTAGTTGCACCCTATCATCCTCAGTTTCCCGTAGCATATTCACTTGACTGTTAAGCTACAACTATAGCTGTAGATTGAGAAAACAAGAAATTATCTCTCTCTCTCTCTCTCTCTCTCTCTCTCTTTTTCTTCTAGCCACCTGTAAAACACTGGTACACAGGCCTAAAAGCTTCTGGTGCTAGTGCACCCTATCATCCTCAGTTTCCCGTAGCATATTCACTTGAAAACAAGCAATTATTTCTCTTTCTCTTCCACCTACCTTCAGTTTGCTATTTAGCCATTTCTCCTCATAAAAAATAATACATGGTGCTTTCCCGATAGAAGCACGATAATGAGCAAGTTCGTCCTTGAGACGTGAGAGAATGACCTCTGCTCGCCGCAATTTAACACTGGTCTTCATTCTGAATTTTCAGCATATTGTTTTCTTCCTATTTCATTTTGGAATCTCAGTTAGCATCGATGGAAGACAGAACATCCACTAAACTTCAGCAGAAGGTTTATATGACCAAATTCAGAAGGTCAAAAGAGAGAAAGGTTTGAAGTAATCTTGCCTTGATTTTGGCATGATGATGGATTCTTTGCTTGAGGTTTTGCTGGCCAGACAACTTCTTTACTTCTTCAAGTTCCAATATCTTCTTATTATTTACATTCTCCATCTACACAATTAAAGGTAATAAGACAAAATGTCTACATAGAAAAATACAAATTCTCTCTACAGTAGCTAATCTGGCACAAATATTTTTTATAAGTAAAAAAAAAAATATCAAGGGCACTGAAGGGGTACCCAGGTACGAAAAGCTATTTACAATATAAAATCTCAAAAAGATCTATGATATCTTCATCATTTACAAAAAATTTCTCATTAAACCAAAACCCAAAAATATGTTACCACCCATCCTTGATTATAGCCAGTGGTTTTTTCTTGCTATCAAAAGCTCTTCTATTCCATTCAAGCCAAATAACCCAAAAAATGGAAAGGCAAATAAAAAAAAAAGCTTTCCTCCTATGCTTTGAGCCTCTCACCCTGCACCAAGCCCACACCTCGTCTTGAACCAAACAGACAGCCATCCAATGGACTCCCACCAAACTAAAAGTCATCTCCCATAAATGCCTAGTGAAGGAACATCCCAAAAGAAAATGAAAGATGGACTCATCCCTCTCCTTACAAAGATAACACATATTGACCAACACCATCCCTCTTTTATTTTAAGATTAGCAATTATAAAAATGCCACCCCAACTAGCTTTCCAAGCAAAGAAAGCGACTTTTGTGGGAGCTAAGTTTTTCCAAATCGCTTTCCAAGGAAAGTTGTCCCTGCCCTCCGAGCTTTCTAGCTAAAAAAGTCTTTTAATACGACTTAACCTCAAATTTTCCCTCTGAATTCAACCTCCATTTAACTTTATCTTCATCAAGCAAATTCACTTTAGCCTTATGAATGTTTTCGAAAAATCTAATCACACTCACTAATTCCCAATCATGAGCATTCCGAGTAAAAGCAATGTCCCATACAAGCTCCTCATTATGAGAGCTCACACAAGAGCCTCACCAAAAGCCTCTTTATCTACAGCAACAACAAAAACCTTCAGAAATTGCTCTTTTAAAGAAGCCAAATATCATGTCAAAACCAAATACCATTCCCGTTGCCGTATGCAAAGATAACATAAGGAAGAAAATCATACCGACCCTTTCTAATCCACCTCCACACCCTAACATTATAAGTACCACGTCTCTCTTAGAAGTCCAACGATTATGCTCCACCCCAAACTTGGTTACAATAACCTTATGCCACAATTTATCCTTCTCCACCATAAATCTCTAAAGTCACTTTCTTAGAAGAGCTTTGTTAAAAAGAAACATTGACTTAAGACTAAGACCCCATTGATCAATAGGTTGCTTGACTACTCCCCATCTCACCAAATGGTATTTATAATCTTCCCCTAAGTTACCCCAAAGAAATCTTTGTTGAATTCCTTCCATTCTCTTAGTAATCTCACAAGGAATAGGGAAAAAAAGGACATAAAATAGATGGGAAGACTCGAAAGGGTGTTGTTAATGAGAATTAAATGTCCTCCCTTGGATAGATAATGGCTCTTCCAACAGGCTAACTTCTTTTCAAATCTTTCCACAATGGAAGCCCACATACGCTTGTCTTCAAATTTAGCACCCAACGGAAGCCCCAAATAAGCAAGCAGGAGGGATCCGACTTCACAACCCAACATATTTGTGAATAACTTCCCATTAACCCCCTTTCCAAGAGGAATCAAAACACTTTTACTAAGATTCACCTTAAACCTGGACATAACCTCAAAGCAAAGAAGTAAACACCAAAGATAAAGAAGTTGCTCTACCTCTGCTCCAAAAAAAAAAAAAAAAAACGATAGTATCATCCACAAAAAGAATATGAGACACTTTTACCTCCTCACTTTCACCTTCCGTAAACCCATTTATGAAACCTGGTCCACCACTCTATGAATCAACTTGCTGAGTGCCTCTATGACCAAGGTGAAGAGAAATGGAGATAAAATGATCACCTTGTCTAAGACCTCGAGAAGCTTTAAAGAAGCCCTAGGGACACCCATTAATCAAAATGGAGAAAGAAGGGGAAGAGATGCACTTCTTGATCAATTTACGCCATAAGGCACCGAAACCCATTCTTTCCAACAAATACAAGAGGAAATCCCAACACACATGATCATAGGCTTTTTCCATATAGAGCTTGCAAATAACCCCATTCTTTCCGCTTTTTAAATGAGCATTAACCACCTCATTTGCAATCAAAGCGGAATCCATAAATTGCCTCCCTTCAATAAAAGCATTTTGGTTCGACCCAACCAATTTTCCAAGAACCTTCTTAAATATAATAGTAAGCACCTTAGAGAAAGTTTATAGATACACCCTACAAGGATAATTGGACAAAAAATTTTAACGTTCGTGGCACCAACCTTCTTTAGGATTAAAATAATAAAAGTAGCATTGAGACTATCAACAAATTCCCCTTTAGCATAAAAGTTATAAAAAAGCCTAAATATCTTGCCAAAAGTATACCAACTAGCTTGGAGGAAAGCCATAGAGAAGCCATTGGGACTCGGAGCTTTGTCTTTATTAAAATCCCTAAGATAAAAAAGAATTGTCTCCTCCTCAAAGGATCCCTCAAGCCAAAGAGCCGAATCCCCCCAATACTATTAAAAGTCAACCCATCAAAGTGGGTCCCACTTACAAGGCTCCGTATAGATATTCTTATAAAAGTCACACAAAGCTTCCTTCATCTCGCGTGAATAAAAAAACAATCCCATCAATCTCAACCTCACTCTAAAAACTGTATCTCCCATGAGCATTAGCAACTCTATGGAAGAATTTTGTGTTTCTATCCCCCTCTCGAAGCCAAATAGCTCTAGATTTTTGTCTCCCTAAAATCTCTTCCAAAGAGAGTAAATTTTGAAGCTCCCCCCCTCCCACCTTCTTTCTCTCTCCCCATTAGATAGCTCACTACAAACTTCCCGCTTATCAATAGTGCTAATCTCCCTTAACAACACAACTTTATTAAAGTTGACATCCCCAAAAGTTCATTTTTTCCACTTCTTCACTTCTTTAATAACTTTCAATTTTCGAGCCACCACAAAGCTAGCAAACCTGTCTGCATTTGCCCTATCCCATCACCCTCGAACAAGGTCTTTAAAACTTTTTACCTTGAGCCACATATTTTCAAAACGGAAAGGGGTAGATCCTCATCTCAAGCCACCCACATGCAAATTAATAGAGTGATGATCGTCTAGGAAGAAGTTTTTGAATCAAATTGAGAAAAATAACCTCCCACTCAATAGACACCAAAAATTGGTAAATTCTAGAGAGAGAAGGAAAATCTCTAAAACTTGACCAAGTAAAAAAGCCCCCCACAAGAGATAGGTTCACATTGGCCAAATTCTTTCAAAAAGTCCGAGAATTCCTTTGTACCAATACTCTCATTCATCATGCTGGACCTTTCATGTGAATAAAGAACAAGGTTAAAATCATCCCCAAAACCCAAGGAAGATGCCATCACTCCCTCTCTTGGTCCATACACACGTAAAAATCCACTCAACCAAAGGATTAAAGGATCTAAAAACACGAGATTGAATGGGTACCCACCCAAGAGGAAAACACCCTCACCACGAGCCTCAATCTCAGCCTCAGCCTCATGCTGCCTAGAAACCACATCCACACAAGCAGCATGCGAGACCTGAAGCTCGACAGGTGGAGATGTCGTTTCAACACGCTGACCCTGTCCAAATGCACTCCTCAAGCAGTTAAAGCACACCGAAACTGGCAGATAGTCAGCTAGCCCCTGGTCAACCCACTCCAAAACTGGGTCTTGAAACATTGCCGGTGATTCATGGCACTGAAGCGGGTCAGCTGGCCTATTTCCGACACAGCTAAGGAGGCTGACATCTACTCTCTTCTCCTTGGTGATCATGTCCCCAATTTTCACCTAACAACAGCTCTGTCTTATGATTCAAAGTCTCCTCTTACCAGCCTCCATACCACTAAAGGGTGTGGACTTGGGCTCCCTGGTCCAAAAACAGAACTGAACTCACCTAAAAAAAGAGAAGAATACCCACAAAAAGGCATGGACTGAGGCTTAATAGCCCACTCATATGGATTTGGAATAATTGGGTTCCAGTTTCTTGCACAATTTGTTCAAATGCCTGTAGCTTATGTTTGATAGCTTCTATCTTGAGTTGGGATTGCTCTTCAAAATTATTCTTAGTTGATTGCAGGTTAAGAACCTGATCCGTAGACATTTCAAGCTTTTTTTGCTTTGTTTCTCATCACGTAGTTTGAAGATTTCAACTTGAACCCGTCTTAAGCTTTCAAGGGCGGATTCTATTTCCTTTTTCAAAAGAATAATGGTCACACCTCTATCACACACGTCCTTGCAAGATTTTCTGGGCTCCATATGTTTATGACATCAATTTCTCCATAGTGTACTTCCCTCTTTCAAAGAACAGTAAGAGATATCATTTCCCAGGTCCTCAACCAAGTGCAAGCTACGTCATCAAAATTGATCTCAGCATTTGACTGCAATAATGTCATGATACAACACTTACTAATTCAAACACCTTTCAAAGACCCTAACTATGAGATTAAAGTATACTATCAACAAGGACTAAGGTGTGTACCAGAAAGCAAGAGCATTAGCTTACCAGTCCTTCACCACTGACATCACTAGTTTTTAGCTCAGAGATTTTCTTGTGTCCTCATAATGTCAATTCTCTTCAATATGTTCAAGCTTTTGTTCCATATTTAGTCTCTTGGCCTTCTCAAGAGAATCTTGCATCCTCTTGAACTTTGATTGTATGGCAAACTCCTCACTGTCACAATGATCTTCTGGGGGAGTGATCTCTTAGCTCTTTGCTAGAAAGTTTCCCCTTCCAAGCAATGATTTCAAGCTCTTGTTTTGCAACAGCTTCAGATAATGAGTGTTGCTTTTTCTCAGGTTCTCCCTCTCGTTGATTGATAAAATTTGTTGGGACTCAAGATTTTCAATTACAGAATTTTCCTCTTTCAGTTCACTCATTGCATCTTCACATTGCTTGCTTAGTAAGAATAGTTTGTCCTTGATCTCTCTCTTTCGAGCATAATCTTTAGTATATCTGATTCAAGCTGCAAATCCATGGTTTCTTTAGCATAGTCCATCACCTGATTTTTCGTAAATAAAATTGTATTAACAAAGCACCAAGATGATGCAACTCAAATCTAAAGGCGAATTGCAAGAGAGTAGGTCCACAAAATCAAGGAGGTCAAAAAAATTTACAAAAGAATTCCATATAAACCAAAAATAAGGAATTAAACCACCTATCTCTAATGATTTCACTAGGCTTTTCAATTCATCTCATTCCACAATATTCAAAAAACAGAGAGATGAATCATCAAGTAAGCCTTCTTAATCTCCTTTGCCGCCTCCAACCAACTCCAAGCCCAAATTTAATTTTTCAAGAATTCAGCACTCCACCCAGAGATGAAACTGAAAACAGACCTAGCACAATCTTTGCACATGTAATACCTATTAACGAACATTTTTCTTCTTTGTAAATTGTCTATAGTAAGAATTTCCCAAGATGCTTTCCACGCTAAAAAAAAAAACTTGTTTTCATAGGGGCAAGAGAAACCCAAATTACTTTCTAAGGGAAATTAAGATAACCGTTCGACAAAGTCCCATCAAGAAGAACCTTACACAAAGATTTACCTCAAAACTTTTTCCTAGACACAACCCCCATCTAGGTAGATCCTCACAAGTCACATCCAACCTAGCAAAATATAACATCTTCAAAAACCTCTCAATTGTGGACATTCTAGATGAAAGGCACATCCCAATAGATCCCCTCAGAGGGCATAATCAGCATCCCTTAGACCAAACCATTTTAAGTAGGGGATGATGAGTCCCTTCTCGTATATTTAGCCCTCGATGATAATGAACCGTGAGGAGCGAGATATGATCTTTTTTGCTTCATTTCTTTGCTCAAGGAGTTTCCATCTTGCAGGTACGGGAGGATCGAAT
The DNA here is from genome assembly GCA_023935145.1 of Bretschneidera sinensis. Taxonomy (NCBI): domain Eukaryota; kingdom Viridiplantae; phylum Streptophyta; class Magnoliopsida; order Brassicales; family Akaniaceae; genus Bretschneidera; species Bretschneidera sinensis. Next base: position 65,741,917 of record CM043698.1, on the reverse strand, counting down.
CCATTCAGGTTTTCTCCTCGATGATCGACATGACCGGTTGCTCGTCTATGCAAGGCATAATGAGAGTCTCCAGATGAACATTTTGAGTGAGGTCTGGAAGAGGCGAGTCGAGCGAGGGTATCTGCCTTAGAATTTTGGGCTCGAGGAACTTGAGAGATCCAAAAGCTCTTGAAGGTTGCAGTCAGTTCTCGGGCTTCTTACAGATACCTGATAATCTTCGCTCCTCTTGCTTCATACTAGTTCGTCATCTGGTTGACCAGTAGTTGGGAGTCGTTGTGGACTTCTAAGGCTTAGGTAGACAATGTCTTTGCTAGCTTCATCTATGTGAGCAAGGCTTCATACTATGCCTCGTTGTTGGAGGCTTTGAATTCAAAACTTAAGGCATACTCGCCTGTGAAACTCTCGGGACTTGTGAGGATGAGGTCGACTCCACTACCAGAGCTGTTGGAAGACCTGTCGACGAAGAGTGTCCAATCGGGTATCTGATCATTATCTTTACGCATCCGCCTCTCGAGAGGCTCTTCAGGGAGCGTGCTCTCTACAATAAAGTCAGTCAAAGCTTAAGTTTTGATGGTTGTCCATTTTTTGTAGCGAATGTCGAATTCTTCGAGTTCTATGGACCATTTTACCAATCTCCAGAAAATGTTTGATTTGTGCAAGACTTGCCTCAACCACAAGTCAGTTAGGATTGTGATGGTGTGAGATTGAAAGTGTTGACCCATTTTTTATTTTAATAATGACAAAACACTACTTAAATTGCACTAACAGTTTTATTTAAGTGTTGAAGCGGAAGAAGCATTCAATATAGAAACAAGACACAAGAAAACAACACGTTCAAATACCAAAAGAAGATAAAAGATCTAGAATATGCTCTAAGGTAATTGAATTACATTGTAAAAATCTATTTTCAGTTACCTAGCTTGAACTATGGCTCATTTTGCAAAACGCTTTGATAAAACAAAATACAAAAATTGGTTCTAAGTCAAAAATTGTTTTAAAAACATAAAAACTAACCCAGTCGACTGGGTCTCTGTACCAGTCGATTGATAAAAAGGACGGTAAGTTCTCAATCGACTGATAATTCGAAAATATGACTGTTTGAAACTTGGGACTTGAGCATTTAATGCTCCAAACCTACCAAATCAGTGTCTAACAGCCATATAAGTTCAAGGCTATAAAAACCCTCTTCAATGAGCATTTAAACAAGAAGATAGAACATTCAATTGATCATATAGCTCATTAATACTCTCAAGCCTTGAAAATTTATTGCGAGCCATTTTTTAAGCTTGTTCTTGAAAGAGAGATAATCTTCATCTTGTAAAGCATTCATTGCTATCTCTCTATCTTTCTTTTACATTTAATATCATTCGTTGTAAAAAGAAAGAGTTGGTGTAACTCTTAGAGTGTTTAGGGTTAAACACTTATTTGTAATTTCCTTGTGGAAGAGATTGTTTGTAAGGTTTGTGCAACACCCGTAAAGTTGCTTAAAGTTTCTTGACTATATTTAGTGGATCATTTCAAGGAGGTTCCTTGAAGAGAGTGGACGTAGGGTCGGAGAGATTCCGATATTGCCAAACCACTATAAATGGAGTTTGCATATTCTCTTCCTTAACTCCTTTATTTTCAAGCATATTATTTGTTGTGTGCCTTGCTTGATTGAATTATTAGAGACTTGTGAGTTAATTAGCAAAAAGATTTTAAAACCCAATTCACTCCCCCTTTGGATTGTACCTCGGTTTACAATTGGTATCAGAGCTTCGTACTCAATTTCAAGCTTAAAATCTTTGAGTTGATCCTATCGCATCTAATAGCTATACCAAAGGACATTCCTATATTAGACCTCCCTTATTCAATTGTTCAAACTATAACTACTGGAAAAATAGAATGAAAATCTTTGTCAAAAGACAAGATTATAATTTATGGAGAGTCATTAAAGAAGGATCTAGAATTCCTACAAAGGAAATAACTATGAGAGAGATCAATCATACAATGCTTAAACTCAAAACGGAGTTTAATGAAGAAGATTGTAGAATGATGTCTCTAAATAGTAGAGTCACTAGCATGTTACATTGTGTATATCGCTAAGTACAATAAAATTTTTGCATGTGTTTTAGCTAAGGAGATTTAAGATAAATTACAAGTTACATATGAAGGCACTAGCGAAGTAAAAAAAAATCAAAAATTTATATGCTAGTGTCCGAATATGAGTCTTTCAAAATGTCTCCTAACGAAACTATTTCTCAAATGCACTCACATTTTACCACTATTGTTAACGGTTTAAAGCTTCTTGGTAGGAACATTGAAGAGTTTGAACTAAAAAGAAAGATCTTAAGATCTTTGCCATCCACTTGGAAAGCAAAGAAGACAGTCATAACGGAGGCCAAAGATCTCAACAAACTTGATGTCGAAACACTTCTCGGATCACTATTGACATACGAGATGAAAGAAATGAATTCCGTTGCCAATGATGATGAGAAAAGAAGAAAACTCTACAAGCAACAAAGAGGAAGAAAAGGAAGAAGAGAATGAGAGTAGGGAAGAAGATGGTGAGAGGGCTTTAATCACCAAAAGGTTTCACAAGTTCTTGAAAAAGAGCAAGAAACCTTACACAAAGGATTCCACTCCAAAAAGGGAACCCATTGTGTGTTTCAGTTGCAAGAAACCCGGTCACATCAAGGCCGATTGTTCAACAACAAGCAAGCCATATAAGAGCTTTAAAAAGAAAGCAATGATTGCAACCACATGTAGTGATGACGAAGAAGAAGAATCTTCGGACAATAATGTTGGATATGAAGAGATTGTTGTTGTGCGAAAATCTACCTAAATAAATAGGTGAATAATCGTACTTTGTTTTACTTGCAAGTGCACAAGGTCAATAGTGTAGCATAGTGTGCGAATGCAAGATCATTTCCACAGGGATTGGTAAAGTTCGATTTAGAATTATATTTGCAATGTAAAAAGATAGAAATAATAAACTGAAGGGTGATTTGATAATAATAAAGACATAGGGCTTTGATATCCACCACTAGTCATACATTCCCGATTTTGTATAAGGTATCAGTGCTCTAGCCTTATTATGTGTACCTACTGGTTGCCAACCTAAGGGCATGGTATCTACTCCTTAAGCTATTGATTTGCCTAAGCAACGAGTTAGGCATGGTATCTACTCTAACTCTTTTCTTCCTTAAGGGATTCAGCATGGTATCTGCTTGAGTTGTTCCTTAAGAAAACATAGGTACTGTGGAAATCGACAATCACATGAGACCTAGGGCATGGTATCTACTCCCAGTTTCCCATGTTGATTAACCCGGGTATCCGGATAAGATGGTCTCTTGTTACTAATGTTAGACCCAGGACTCGGTCATCCAAATTCATCTAACTTACCCATCCATACCACATGCATACGTTGGCCTTACACATACATATGAGGAATTTAAATAAGCACAGGTGTTAATCAAGTTAAGTAACATAAAAAGCTATGCAAAGATTTAATCAATGAATAAAAATATGGGAATGCATAACTAGGGCTTCAATCGAGCCCTATCAGAGAGTTAGTTACACATACTAACTGAAGTAAACATAATTAAACAAAACATAAGGGAGAAGAATAAACCCGAGAGAAGAGGCGTCAATTCTCTCCCAAGCTCTCCACTCCAAGTAAAAGAAAAGAGAAAAGTGTTTACTATCTAAGGTGTCTTTTTTGTGTGTGAGTTACAAGTGTATTTATAGGTCTTTGAGAAGTCCTAATAGACCCATGAGTCCTAAACTTTCCTAAAACGAAAATCTTGTATTTTTCAAAATAAGGTTCTGCAGTTTACTGTTCACGCCCGTATATTTGCGCTCGATCGCATGTGTCTTTGCGCTCGATCGCAAGGTGCACTCGATCCTACAAGTGTGCGCACGATCGTATGTGCGCTCGATCGCATTGCATGTGCGCTCGATCGCACTTTGTCCAGAAAGTACTCCAGGGCTTCTAGATTTCTTCCTTAAAGTGCCAAAACTGCTTCTTTTTCTCCAAGACCCTATAAAAACATGTAAAACACACAAATGGAGTAAAAGATACCAAATTAACATAATAAAGGATCTAACAAGTGTAAATAAGGGGGCTTAAATATGTATATTTAAGCGTCTATCACACCCCCAAACTTACATGTTGCTAGTCCCTTAGCAATACAAAACCAAAAACTAAAACAGAAATATAGATAAATCCAGTGTTCATAGTGTCTATAAAAAAATCTAGATTTTACACAAAACAATGATACGCATTCATGAGCAAGCTTAACAAGTGTAAACATATATCTGCAATGAATAAGAGTTTTGAACGTAAATCATATTCACTAGGTATTTTAAGATATCACAAGTTTGACTTTGGTGTATGGTGATCAGCACATAAAAGGTTGGGTTTTCAAGAAATTCAAACAGGTAGTGTTTCGATGACTCAAGATTCACCAAACTTCCTATTAGAGTCAACAAATATGGCATAGACTTTTATTTGCGAGATTTTTGCCAAGTTAGTTCCCTTAAGCTTTCTTGATGACTCATGTAACGAGCGTTTGGCCAATGACTCCCAAACCAGATGGTTTTAGGGCATTAGGTGTAAAGACACCCCTAAGGACTTACTAGCTCGAGTCAACAAGGCTACGAAACTAACTGATTTTTACGCTACCATTTAGAATTTTCCACCTTTTGACGTGACACTCAATGCTTACTGAGGCAAGAGGGCCAGTTACTCAGCGGAAAATTTCTTTTTTTTTTAATGATCACTTAAGATTTTTCACCTTTTGACGTGACACTCAATGCTTACTGAGGCAAGAGGGCCAGTTACTCAGCGGAAAATTTCTTTTTTTTTTAATGATCACTTAAGATTTTTCGCCTTTTGACGTGACACTCAATGCTTACTGAGGCAAGAGGGCCAGTTACTCAGCGGAAGATTTGTTTTTATTGATCATTAGGAGCATTTTTTTCTTTTTGAGCACGAATCAATCTTTTCTATTTTTATATGACAAAATGTCAATCTAATAGGTCATCTAGTTCACAGTCAAGCAAAAGAAACATACCAATCCAAATAACATGTCATACCCCACATAGCTATGTGCTAATGTGCTTGTGATAGTTTAAGTTAAACTTGTGAATTCTTAAATGCCAAAAGGGCAGTGATCTAGGTTCAAAACTTGTTTATTGACCTATATGTTCAAAGTGTTAAGCTCACTGATGAAGACAAATCATAACATTTTGTTTAGATCATAAAAAGTTTATTGGACATAATGAACAAGCATTTATCTATGAAAATAATAACAAAACAACAACAACAACAAAAAAAAAATGTGGGACATAGTGAGTGTGTGAATGTGATAGTGAGTGTGTGAATGTGTCCCCATACCCCCAAACTTAAATGGCACATTGTCCCCAATGTGTGAATAGCATGGAAGGAGTTGACTTGGGAGATGGAGAACTGATGGCTGACATGGCTCGTAGCACACCCCCAAACTTCAACTTGATGCACTCACGTTGTCCTCGAAAAAGAAAGAAAAAACAGACATAAAATGGAAAACAAGTAATAAACAAGAATAGAAAAGTAAACTATGAAATACTAATAATAAACTATGAAAATGATATGCTGTGGGGTACCTCCCATGAGCGCTAAGTTTTACGTCTTCAGCCAGACGTGATACTCTCTCACTGCTGATCATCAGGTGGTGCAGTCGGAGAGGTACCGGGTGCTGGAGGTAGGCGATCAAGTATGGCCTGCAGCATGGCCTCCTGGCGTGTAAATCGTGCCTCCAAACAGTCGATGCGCTGATGTACAAGAGTGGTGGCGGCAGCAACCTCACCTCGGAAGGAGGATAGCTCAGCTAAGAAGTACTGGGACTCGATGGGTCCCATATCCGAATGGTCCTCCTCCCGTACCGGGCTCATGACAGGGGCCTCGGTCTCCATGTGATCCTCCTCTACTCGCTCAGCTGCTAGAGCAGGAACTGGGGGACCTCGTGGCATCTGTGATATGCTCTGTGTCCACTGAGCCCGCCCAAAGATAGGATGCTCTCGTACTGGCCCATCACTGTGGGTCCCTTTAATCCCCTTTTTCTTGAGGATGGAGGTGAGTAGGAATGGGAAAGGGAGTCCCTAAGCATTGGCAGTGGTAGTCTGACGGCCATGTACGTGATCCCAGAACTTGTGCAGCTGGCTCCAAATGACAGACGGGATGGAGTACCAGTGGCCTCTATGAAAGGCATATAATGTCTGAAGAAACTGGTCTCGCCGCTATGTCTTGTGCCCCAACGGACACACATTACGCTGGAGGATCGTATCGATGAGCCATAGTCTGGGGGGCAGCTTGGATCGGCCGGCCACATTGTTATGCCTGTCGGCATACTGGCCAGCGCACATATCCATGATGATCTCGGCCAGGGCAAAGGACTCCGGCTGCTCCTCGATATCAGTGCCTTCAGGAGGGGACTCATCCATGCAATGAAGAGCAGTGGCAATATCGGTACTGGTCACCTCGATAGGCATGCCCCTAACTGAAGAGGTGAGGACCCTCGGTCTGCTGCAGTCGAAAGATAAATGCTCATAAAACTGCACGACGAGCTGGGAGTAGGCAGTGGAGCACACCGGTTTAAACAACCTCTTCAACCCTCGGAGTCGGAGTGCTTGGACGGCCCATTGAGTGGCATCCATGTGCCGAAATATGTCGTCGATGGCAAAAGCGGTCTCGAACAACAACTCCCGTTGCTCGATGCTGGGCCGGGATGAGGAGGCACGACTGCTGGAGGCGCCAGACGTGGAAACAGATGGTCGAGACATGCTGGTGCGTGGCTTCTGGCTGATTTGCGATCGATCTCAGTGGTGTGCGCTCGATCGCACACTGCTTATGCGCTCGATCGCACCTACCGTTCACTCAATCGCACCCGGTCAGTATTTACGTCGAACAGCTTATGTGCACCAAACAGGCAAGCTATGGTCTTGTCAATGTGGAACTCGGTCCTACCCCTTCTTCAACCAAACAACCATTCAATCAAACACACAGTAATGTATATGTAAAATGAAATCATAGTTTCTATTTAAAATTCGTGTATGTGTACAATACCTTGTGCAATGGATGACGGAATGTGAATAGGGAAGGGGGTTGACGGCGGTGCTGGTGGAGGACGGTGGTGAGGGTAAGGTGATGATGACGTGTTGTGGTGGTTGGGTGTTGTGTGCGAGTGAGAGTGAGAGCAAATGTGTAAGGGCCGAGTGAGAGTGAGAGCAAATGTGCAGGGGGCGAGTGAAGTGAGTGAAGGAAGTGAGTGAGTGAGTGAGTGAGTGAGTGAGTGAGTTTTTTTATAAATGTCTCTGCCTCGAGTGTGCTCGATCGCACACGGAGTGCGCTCGATTATGTTTTTAGGACACGTTCGATTGCACTCTTGCGCTCGATCGCACTCTTGCGCTCGATTGCACTGAAGGGTGCGATCGATCGCAAGTGTGGCATATCAGTATAATTAAAAACTTACCTTAAAAAGAATGACTAATTGAAACAACACAACCTTACCAGTTGTTAGTGGCTTCAGTACCACTAACCTTACCAGAGGTGCTTGAGCTTAATAGGTGATCAAATTTTTACTTTGCTCAAGCACTCTCTTGCGACCGTGCTAGTTGTTTGGAGGGAAGCACCTAGAGCCCACCTCATGGAGCTCTAGTGCCTGTGTTTCGGCTGTATCCTGGACTGATTCAAGTGCTGTTGATAGTGTCTTCATCTCCCATCTTGACATCTGGTCAACATAATAAGGAAAAGTAGTATGAGTAAGTGTAGGAGGTTTAATTTGTAGAGCACACTTACTTGAAGGTTTTGGTGTGTCCTTGAAAAGGTGCACATCTTTAATCACATTATCCTCCTCCGGCCTAATGTCTACTCTTGTGTTTTCATGGTAGGGGAGAGTCTCCAATGTAGTGGTGCGATGGACCTGAGAAACTTTCTCAACAAAACTTTGCATGAAATTCATATTAGAATTTTCATCATCTTTACTGGTCGATTTTAATGTATTAAACATTTGAAATTGTATTTCCTCATCATTTACTCTCATTGTGATAATGCCCCGTTTTACACTAATATTAGTGTCAGCAGTTATCATAAAGGGGCGTCCTAGGATGATGGGGAGAGGTAATGGCAAAGTACATTCTTCCATATCTAATACTATAAAATCAGCAGGTATAATGAATTTTCCTACTTTTACCAACACGTCCTCAAGGATACCTCTTGGTCGTTTGATGCTTCGGTCAGCTAGTTGCAAAGTGATGGAGGTTGGTTGAAGCTCCCCCAAACCTAGTGTCTCGTATACACTGTATGGTAGCAGGTTGACACTCGCTCCTAGATCCAATAGTGCATGTTCAAACAGCTGGTCACCTAGCCTACAAGGAATAGTAAAACTACCCGGATCTTTTAGTTTAGGTGGTAATTTTCTTAAAAGCACAGCACTCACCTCTTCAGTTAAGGCTACCATCTCATGCTCCTGGAACTTCCTTTTGTTAGTGCAATATTCTTTTAAAAATTTAGCGTATGCAGGGATTTGTTTAATGGCATCTAACAAAGGAATATTAATCTCTACTTTCCGCAAGGTTTCAAAAATATCAATTAGTTTATTGACTTTCTTCTGTTTTACTAACCTTTGCGGGAAGGGTGGAGCATTCACCTTCTCCGTCTCACTTACCCTTGATGCTGATGGTGTTTCTTTGGACGGTGCTGTAAGCTCATCGGACCCTATCACCTTGCCATTTCTCAGGGATATCACAGCGTTTAGTTGTTGATGCCCACCAGGGTTGGGTAGTGTTTGAGCTGGGAGCTCTCCTTGCTTTCTGCTACTGAGCTCTTTAGCTAACTGTCCCATTTGTACCTCTAGTTTTTGAATTGCTTGCTCATGTGCCGCATTGGTTTGTTTTTGCTGAGTCATGAACTGTTCTTGCAACGTCATCAGTTGTCTTAATAGATTTTCGAGGTCGTTTCTTTTTGGTTCAGAATTAGCATGGGCAGTGGGCTGCTGATTTCGTTGCTGTCCTTGGTTGTTTTGATTGTTGCTCCATGAGAAATTTGGGTGATTCCGCCATCCAGGGTTTTAGGTGTTTGCATATGGGTTATTCTTTGGCGGATAGTTGTTGGGTCCCACATAATTTGCTTGCTCCGGATCTGCAGATAACGGACAAGCATTAGTATTGTGATCATATTGAGAGCATATTGCACATACCTGTAGTGGTGTAGCTGAGGTAGTTTGAGCAGCCATGGCTTTTACCAATAAATCTAGTTTTCTTTCCATTGCAGCCATTTGAGGGGAAGATCCTCCATTCGTATTTACCTCATATATACCTTTACCTTTGGTTATATGTCTACCTCGAGAGGAGAATTGCTGAGTGTGTTCGCTGAGGGTTTCAAACAGTTCCATTGCCTCTTCGCTGCTTTTCTCCATAAGGACTCCTCCACAACCTGAATCAACAATACATTTATTAGTATCATTTAAACCTTCGTAGAATGCTTGTACCAGTTCATCTTGAGGTAGGTTGTGATGTGGGCATTTGAGTAGCAATTCATTGAAGTGTTCCCATGCTTCGAAGAAAAGGTCCCCATCCTTTTGTTGGAAGGATTGGATCTCCCTCCTCATTTGTCTTGTCTTTTGGGCTGGGAAGAATTTCCTCAAGAATTTGCTTGCTAACTCCTCCCAAGTGTGGATGGAAACTGCAGGCAAGGAATTATACCAAAGTTTAGCATGATCTTTCAAGGAAAAAGGGAATAGAATTAACCTTATTCCTTCTTGGTCTAGTCCTTGTATGTGCTGGAACTTGCAAAGATCAAAAAATTCTCGGAGATGTAAGTGTGGATCTTCATTAGGAGTTCCCCTAAAATGCGTCAAGGCATTCAAGATTTGCGGAGATATGTAATAATTTCCTGCTGCCTCAGGTTGATATGCTATGCATGATGATTGATCGATGTTCCGAGGGATGAAGGATTGCTTCATTGGAACTCGTGCAGGTGGTTGCTGGTTTTCGAGCTGTTCCGCCATTTGTGTTTCGTTCTCGATTTCTCCTTTGTTCTCCTCAAAGTTGTCCCTAAGCCTTTGTCGGATGGTCCGTTCAAGCTCGGGATCGAGGGAAAAGAATTCCGGATGTCGGGATCGAAGTCCGTGCATAAAGCAGAAAAACCAATTTTTAGTGCAGCAGTGCAACTCTGTTGCTCGGGTACTCTCTGCCCTATTTGCGCTCGATCGCACAGGAGCTTGCGATCGATCGCAAATTCCACAGAAAGTGCAAGTAGGGTTTCGTGAAGTACCTGAAAGATAAAACAATTTTGATTAAGTTTTGATAAAAGATTGTAAAAATAAAATAATAACAATGATAAAATGAAAGTAATCCTAAAATGAACTTTTAGCGCAATCCCCGACAACGGCGCCAAAAACTTGTTGTGCGAAAATCTACCTAAATAAATAGGTGAATAATCGTACTTTGTTTTACTTGCAAGTGCACAAGGTCAATAGTGTAGCATAGTGTGCGAATGCAAGATCATCTCCACAGGGATTGGTAAAGTTCGATTTAGAATTATATTTGCAATGTAAAAAGATAGAAATAATAAACTAAAGGGTGATTTGATAATAATAAAGACATAGGGCTTTGATATCCACCACTAGTCATACATTCCCGATTTTGTATAAGGTATCAGTGCTCTAGCCTTATTATGTGTACCTACTGGTTGCCAACCTAAGGGCATGGTATCTACTCCTTAAGCTATTGATTTCCCTAAGCAACGAGTTAGGCATGGTATCTACTCTAACTCTTTTCTTCCTTAAGGGATTCAGCATGGTATCTGCTTGAGTTATTCCTTAAGAAAACATAGGTACTGTGGAAATCGACAACCACATGAGACCTAGGGCATGGTATCTACTCCTGGTTTCCCATGTTGATTAACCCGGGTATCCGGATAAGATGGTCCCTTGTTACTAATGTTAGACCCAGGACTCGGTCATCCAAATTGATCTAACTAACCCATCCATACCACATGCATACGTTGGTCTTACACATACATATGAGGAATTTAAATAAGCACAGGTGTTAATCAAGTTAAGTAACATAAAAAGCTATGCAAAGATTTAATCAATGAATAAAAATATGGGAATGCATAACTAGGGCTTCAATCGAGCCCTATCAGAGAGTTAGTTACACATACTAACTGAAGTAAACATAATTAAATAAAACATAAGGGAGAAGAATAAACCCGAGAGAAGAGGCGTCGATTCTCTCCCAAGCTCTCCACTCCAAGTAAAAGAAAAGAGAAAAGTGTTTACTATCTAAGGTGTCTTTTTGTGTGTAAGTTACAAGTGTATTTATAGGTCTTTGAGAAGTCCTAATAGACCCATGAGTCCTAAACTTTCCTAAAACGAAAATCTTGTATTTTCCAAAATAAGGTTCTGCAGTTTACTGTTCACGCCCGTATATTTGCGCTCGATCGCATGTGTCTTTGCGCTCGATCGCAAGGTGCGCTCGATCCTACAAGTGTGCGCACGATCGTATGTGCGCTCGATCGCATTGCATGTGCACTCGATCGCACTTTGTCCATAAAGTGCTCCAGGGCTTCTAGATTTCTTCCTTAAAGTGCCAAAACAGCTTCTTTTTCTCCAAGACCCTATAAAAACATGTAAAACACACAAATGGAGTAAAAGATACCAAATTAACATAATAAAGGATCTAACAAGTGTAAATAAGGGGGCTTAAATATGTATATTTAAGCGTCTATCAATTGTCAACCTTTGCTTGATGGCAATCGATGATGAAAATGAGGTATCAAATTCTTCCCCTTCTAATAATAATAATAATATTGTTAGTAGTAGTGAAGAATTAATTGAGGTGATAAATGAAATGCATGAAGAATTGAAGATATTCGGTTCTAGAAATATTGCTCTCAGAAAAGAAGTCTCATCCATTTCTAAAGAGATGGAAGGTCTAAAGGAAGAAAAAGAAACACTATCTTCCATGATTTATAATTCATCACAAGATTTTTTTAAAAATGAATACGATATTTTAAAAAAGAAAGTAATGGAATTGAATAGCACTATATCTAGACTTATGCTTGGAAAAGAAAAACTATATGAAGTGCTATCTTGCCAAAGGTTGAGTGGAGGAAAATCTGGCTTTGGTTATTCTTCATTAGGCAAACAAAAGTCAAAAGAGACTTTGTTCATGAAAGCACTATGTGTGGATGAACCCTCCACCTCTAAAGCCACTAGCAAGATTAAAATTACTTCTTCAATGTACGTTAGTAGGCCTAAGAATGTAAATTTAAGTTCAAATGGTAAGAATTCTAATGCATATGATAGAGGTAAAAATCCTAGAAGATGTATAAATGCTAGGAATAATCATTCAACGAATACACATACTAGAAATACACATCCTAGAAATTACCATCATGCATATCCTAGAGATAACATGCATGTTCATAACTCTCATACTAGAAACGTGTATCCTAGGAATGCTTATCCAAGGAACTATAGGCATACATATTCAAGAAATCCTAGAAAATTCAATAACTATCATCCTAGATCATGAATCATCAACATGTCTATAATTATAGAGCACCTTATAATGTTAAGAAAGTATGGGTCCCTAAAGGAGCCGTATTTCCTAGGACTAACCCCAAAGGACCCAAGAAATTTTGAGTACTTAAAAGTGCAATTGTATATCCTTATGTAATGTAGATATCTCTCCACACCAAGGAAAAAAATGTAACTATTGGTACCTTGATAGTGGATGCTCAAAGCACATGACCGGTGATTAAAGCATGTTCAAAGAACTAACTCTAAGGGATGACGGACACGTCACCATTGGAGACAACACAAAGATAAATATTTTCGATCATATCAAAGTGGGTAATGATTTCTCAACCATTGACCATGTTTTATATGTGCAAGGCTTCAAGCCAAATTTACTTCGTATTAGTCAACTATGTGACAAGGGCAACAAAATCATATTTGAATCCTCTCATTGTCTAGTAATAGATACCAAGAGTAACAAGATCAAGTTTGTTGGCCATCGGAAAATGAAAAATGTTTTCCCGCTTTTAGTGAAAACCCATGGCTATGACATAGAAGACTTGGCCATGTGAACATGGATTTGCATAAAATTCTTTCAAGAAAAGATTTAGTTGTTGGACTTCCCAAAATCAAATTTGCAAAAGACAAGGTTTGTGATGCTTGTCAAATAGGAAAACAAACTAGAATTTCTTTTAAATCAAAAAATGTAATCTCAACCTCTAGACCATTAGAACTTTTACATATGGACTTATTTGGTCCAATAAGCACCATTAGTCTAGGTGGCCATCAATATGCTCTTTTTATTGTTTATGATTATTCAAGATATACCTTTGTTATTTTTATTGCTTATAAAGATGAATCGTATAAAGGATTTGTGAAATTTTGCAAGAAGGTTCGAAATGAAAAAGAGATTTCTATTTCAAGTTTAGAAGTGATCATGGAAAAGAATTTTAAAACCAAAATTTTTCAAAATTTTGTGATGAAAATGGAATTGATCACAATTTTTTAGCACCTACAACTCCTCAACAAAATGGAATTGTTGAGAGGAAAAATAGGTTTCTAGAAGAATTTGCTAAAACCATGCTTTGTGAAAATAGTTTACCAAAATATTTTTGGGCAGAAGCCGTAAATATTTCTTGCTATGTTTTAAATAGAGTATTAATTAGGTCTATACTTGATAAAACTCCATATGAACTATGAAAAGGTAGAAAGCCTAATATCTCTTATTTTCATGCTTTTGGTTGTAAGTGCTTCATCGTAAATAACTATAAAACTAATTTAGGTAAATTTGACTCAAAGACCGATAAAGGGATATTCTTAAGATATTCAATCTCTAGTAAATCTTATAGAGTCTTTAACAAAAGAACTCTAGTGGTTGAAAAATCCGTACATGTTACCTTTGATGAGTCTAACCCAATTAGTAGTAGAGTAATATCTTTTAATGATGATGCTGATTTTATTCCAAGAATGGAGACACCTACTCCCATTGTTGACCCGAAGGAGAGCCAACCTCAAACAAATCAAGAGGTAGATGATCTAAATCTTGATCAACCATCTACAAGTCAACAAGATGATGGTCTTCCCAAAGATTGGAGGTATGTGAATTATCATCCAATCGATCAAGTGATTGATGATCTTTCACAAGGGGTAAGAACTCGATCCTCTATAAGAAATATTTGCAATTATGTAGCTTAATTATCTCAAGTAGAACCTAAAACTTTTGTAGAAGCCGAAAAAGATATTGATTAGATAAGTGCTATGCAAGAAGAATTAAATCAATTTGAAAAGAATAAAGTATGGACTCTAGTTCCTATGGTTCCTATACCAAAGAATCACACAATTATAGAAACTAAATGGGTATTTAGAAATAAAATGGATGAAAATAGAATAGTAACTAGGAGCAAGGCTAAACTAGTTGCTAAAGGTTACAATCAAAAAGAAGGAATAGACTTTAATGAGACTTATGCTCCCGCATCTAGATTAGAAGCCATTTGTATGTTGCCTTTGCATGCTTTAATAAGTTTAAGCTATTTCAAATGGATGTAAAAAGTACCTTTTTAAATGGTATTATAGAAAAAGATATGTATGTTGAGCAACCTCTTGGATTTGAAAATCGTAATCTTTCAAACCATGTCTATAAGCTTTCTAAAGCTCTCTATGGATTAAAGCAAGCTCCAAGAGCATGGTATGAAAGACTAAGTAAGTTTTTACTTGAAAATAGTTTTACTTGAGGAAAAATAACCCTCTTTACAAAAACTCACAAAAAGAACACACTATTAGTCCAAATATATGTTGATGATATTATATTTGATGCTTCTAATGAATCCATGTGTCAAGATTTTGCTAAGTGTATGCAAGTTGAATTTGAAATGAGCATGATGGGAGAGTTTACCTACTTCCTTGGACTCCAAATCAAATAATTGAAATGAGACATCTTCATCAATCAATCAAAATACACCAAGGACCTATTGAAGAGGTTTGGGATGGAAAGCTCAAAACCAATTGGCATTCCTATGAGCACCTTTACAAAACTTGACCTAGACGAGGGAGGTAAGTGTGTAGATACTAAAACTTATAGAAGCATGATAAGAGTTTTACTATATCTAACTGCAAGTAGACCCAATATAATGTTCAGTGTATGCATGTGTGCTAGATTTCAATCTAATCCTAACGAATCTTATATAGTTGCCGTAAAAAGAATCCTAAGATATTTAGAAGGTCTCAAAATCTAGGTTTATTGTATTTTAGAAAATCAACTTTTGAGCTTTTTGGAAACTCGGATGCCAATTTTGTGGGTTGTAGGCTAGATAGAAAAAGCACTAGTGGAACATATCAATTTTTAGATGCAATGTTAACCTCTTGGTTCTCTAAGAAACAGAACTCAGTTGCATTATCAACTGCTCAAGCGGAATATGTATCCGTTGGAAGTTGTTGTGCACAAGTTTTGTGGATGAAACAACAACTAGAAGACTATAGCATGAATTTTAAAAACATACTAATTCATTGTGATAACACATCTGGTATCAACTTGACAAAAAACCTATTTCAGCATTCAAGAACCAAACACAGAGAGATAAGACATCACCTCAAAAGGGTGATATTATATTAGAATTCATTCCTTCGGAAGATTAAATTGTCGACATTCTTACTAAGCCCTTAAATGAAGATAGCTTTTGTAAAATAAGACTATTAATGGGTTTAACAAACTATGAACATATGTGCATTTGATTGCATCTACATTCATCATATGCATACTTGTCATTAAATGAATGAGTATTAACTCCTATTTAATATTTTTCTCACTCAAAATGGCATAGATAAAACATTTCTTGCAAAAACTCTACTTAGAGCTCAAAATTTTATGATTTTTGAAAGGCCGAGTCGACTAGTTGAATGAACCAGTCAACTGGTATCACTCTGTCCATTTACCTAGTCGACTAGTTGGGTCCATCCAGTCGACAGGTAACTCGTTGCCCATTCTACCAATCGACTGGTATCACAAGACAAGTATGAGCCAAAAGTTTGAAAAAAAAATTTTGGACAACCCAGTTGACTAGTAAGGTCAATCCAGTCGACTGGTATCTTTCTACTAGTTTTACTAGTCGACTGGTATATCGAAAAATTCCAAGATTATGAAGAACCCAATCGATTGGTATCGTGATTCTATATATAGTTGCTTTTTTTTTTCTTTTTTTTTCAGATTTCATGCCATTTTTGCAAAACTCTAGCTTTCTCTCTCTAAAGAATCATTGTTTTTAGCCCAAAATCTCTTGAAATAACTCCATAGAATCCCTAATCATCCTTCAAATCACATCATTTTCAACTTTTCTTGGTTAAATCTTCACTCTTTTCCCAAAAATCTCTCACCAACCAAGATTTCATAAAATGTCTGAGAGAATACGAGTCAAAACAATCGTTGTCGAACCTCACGCACCCACGAGGCCTAGATCACGAGAGGCAAAGGGATATTCGGTTCCTCGAGCAAGCAAGCAAGGACCGAGCTCGATGACTCGCTTTTCTGGAATCCCGCCGTCAAAAGCAGGTATTAACACTGTGATTAGACATAAGAAAATCATGACGGGTAGATTCGTAGATTTTGATTCTATTCGTCATGCTAATTTCGATATACTTCCTACTTTTGAGGCAATAGGCCTCACACCACTTATAAATATCCACCGTAAATACTACCCCTGTTTATACATCAATTTTATGCTAATATTGTTAAACCCAGTCCCCTAGCTCTTAGGTTTAAGACTAGTATGATGGGTATAGAGTTCGAGGTCAACACTAACCTATTGGTCAGCTTGCTAAGGATCCCAGTGGCTGGAATCTCATGGAGTCTGGATGGACGGCCAGACAATTTTGACTACGAGGAGGCATGTCAGATAGTTAGGTGAAACCCTAACTATGTCTTTCGACCCACTACATTTCATCAGTGTAGTGACATGCCCCTTGACTCAAAATTGTTTAACCTTATAGTGAGTTGGACCATCCACTCACGACTCGGGAGTCAGGTTTATATGTCTTAAATTAACATAGTATTGATCTGGTGTCTCAGACTGGACACCATTTCAATATCTACCCTCTCTTGCTGGCCAATATGCTCAATGGCGAGGCTCATGGCTCAGGGTGCGAGTGCCTCCCATATGGCATACTCATCACCCTGATCTTGCAACACTTCAAAGTTCCCTTGCTTGCCTCTGAAACTTAAGACATCGGCCCCAAAGACATCATCAATGTATTTTCACTGAAGAAGATGGAGTGCATGATTTGGAATAGCATGCTTCATACCAAGACTGGGAAAAACATTTGGATCGAGGATGATGATGACAGCGATGAAGACGACGATGTGCCTGATGATGCAACTCCTCCCACTGCCATGGACACTGACAAGCAGACACCTAGTCCACAGCATGTTGGACATGGTGGCACGACTGCTGGTTAGACTGGACACGATGATCAACTACAGGGAATAGCGAGCCTCTAGATATCCATGCAGTCTGGATTACAGAGCTTGAGATATTTCGTGGACCAAAGCTTCTAGAAGGTGCGGATCGATATCGATCATATGTGTCACGACATCAGCACCCTACGAGATGATTTCGAGTTACTCCGAAAGCACTCAGAAAGCTCTTTGACAGAGATTCGAGATCTCCTCTGAGACAGCTCTGACTCCCCTACTCGCTGAGTCATTGGTCTTTCTCATCTGTCATTGCTATGTATTTTTTGAGCTCCATGGATGTTTAGCAAGAACATTACTTCTCTTTTTATTCTTCATTCATTCATTTGGTTAGTTTGTATCGGACAACTTCCTTTAGCTCAGTGTTGTATGGACCTTTGTATATACTTGCTTGTTTTTTGTTTATATAGCTTTTTAGCTCATGTATGTGATTTCTTTTAGCTATATGGTTGCCTAGTTTAAGCCCTTAGAGCTCTTCAATATGCTTTACAAGTTTCAAGCTTATGTGCAAACTTCTAATTTTTCTCGGGAAGTCTTACCAACTCCGGTTTATGCTCGGTTTTTGCATACAAGTTTGTTTATGTCTTATCTTACTGCCTATGGTGTTTAAATTGTTTATTTTCCATGTTTACCCCATTTTCTACTGTTGTCAAAACGGATGAGAAAAAAGAGAAAAATATATGTATATTGATATAAAGCATAGCTTTAGAGGGAACATTGCTCCAAACATATTAAAATGTTTAAAATAGTCTTGCATTGATTGGTTGGAAAGATTATTATTGTCATTGAATGTTTACAAGTTGGTTTTTATTATAAAACATAGAAAACTTTGTCCAATTTTTCCAAAAAAAAACAACACTTAGTTTTTAAAACTGTTTTTTCTCTCTATGGTTTTGTCATCATCAAAAATTGAGGGATTGTTGACCCGCGTATTTGATTTTAGTAATGACAAAACACTACTTAAATTGCACTAACAGTTTTATCTAAGTGTTTAAGTGGCAAAAACATTCAATACAGAAACAAGACCTAAAAAAACAACACGTTCAAATACCAAAAGAAGACAGAGGATTTAAAATAGGCTCTAAGGTAATTGAATCACATTGTAAATATCTATTTTCAGTTACCTATCTTGAACTATAGCTCATTTTGCAAAAGGTTTTGACAAAACAAAATACAAAAACTAGTTCTAAGTCAAAAACTGTTTTAAAAACTGTGTTTTTGGAGAACCCAGTCGACTGGTAAAAATGACAGTAAGTTCCCAATCGACTGGTAACTTCACCTAGTCGACTAGTCTTTTGACCCAGTCGACTGGTAATCCCCCTAAGTTTAAAAGTGAATTTTTTTCACTTGACCCAATCGACTAGTACAAGGACCCAGTCGACTGGTAATTCGAAAATATGACCGTTTGAGACTCAGGACTTGAGCATTTAATGCTCCAAATCAGTGTCTAACGGCCATATAAGTCCAAGGCTACAACAACCACCTTCAATGAGCATTTAAACAACAAGATAGAACATTCAATTGATCATATAGCTCATTAATACTCTCAAGCCTTGAAAAAAAAATTTGTAAGCCATTCTTTAAGCTTGTTCTTGAAAGAGAGATAATTTTCATATTGTAAAGTATTCATTGCTATCTCTCTACCTTTTTTTTACATGTAATACCATTCATTGTAAAGAGAAAGAATTGGTATAACTCTTAAGAGTGTTTAGGATTAAACACTTCTTTGTAACTTCCTTGTGGAAAATATTGCTTGTAAGATTTGTGCAACACCCGTGAAGTTGCTCGACTATATTTAGTGAATTACTTCAAAAAGATTCCTTGAAAAGAGCGGACGTAGGGTAGGAGAGATTCTGATATTGTCGAACCACTATAAACGGAGTTTGCATATTCTCTTCCTTAACTCCTCTATTTCCACGCATATTATTTGTTGTGTGTCTTACTTGATTGAACTGTTAGAGACTTGTGAGATAATTAGCCAAAAGTTTTTAAAACCCAATTCACTCCCCTCTTGGGTTGTACCTCGGTTTACAGAAAGTACGGTCGTAGCTTCCTAACTTTGATACGGACGACGTAAGCCAGTTTTCGATCGGAAGGTATCGTGTTTCCGCATCTTGAAGGATCCGATTGACATAGTAGATGGGTTTTTGGGCCCAGGTTCTTCTCGAATTAGTATATAGGCAATGTTCTCAAGGCTTGCAGCAATGTAAAAAAAACAACCCTTCTCCTCCAATAAGCTCATATAGGAGAGGTGGGGAGCTAAGGTAATCCTTTAGTTCTTCGAAGGCTGTTTGACACACTTCCGTGTCCATGCAAAATCCTTAGTTTTCTTTAGTCCTGTGAAGAATGGGTAAATATTTCTCGGCGAATTTGGGCATGTTGTTAGTCGTTGGACTTTTTTGATGTTCTGAGGAGGGCTCATGTCAAAGATTGTTTGGATCTTCTCGGGTTGGCTTCTATTCTACGCTAGGTGACTATGAACCCAAAGAACTTACCTGAGGTGACTCTAAAGGCGCACTTCACTGAGTTGAGCTTCATTTGATAGTGCCTAAGTACCCCGAAGGCTTGTTCAACGTCGGAGATGTGGTCTTTTGACTTGGTGCTCTTGACGAGCATGTCAATGACGTAGACTTCCATGTTTCTTCTATTTGTTCCTTAAAGAGCTTGTCAACCAGCCTCTGATATGTTGTCGCAAAGAGCATGACCTTGTAACAGCAGAGACCCTAGTCGATTAACTCAGAATTTGACTACTAACTCTAATTGCTAATATCTAAGCAATCATGATTAGGTTTAAAGTGCTAACTAACATAGAATATTCCTTGAGAAACTTCATTTTCCATCCGGAGGAATAATCACAAGACAAGGCAACGAAAGCTACAGAGGCAGACAGACTCATATTCACTGCACATTTAAACAACAGACATAATATAAAAAGAAAAAGGGGAAAATATGCATGAGTCATCATTGTTGATCCCAACAGTGAAATGACACAGTGCAATCTTTGCCAGCATGGAATTCATTAAGAAATTTATTTCAGAATATGTTTTTCTTTAGAAAACAAAGGGATAAGCATCACCAAAGGGACAAAAAATACAATGTCTCCAAAAAAGAATTCAATTTCAATTAGAATTCAAAATTAGTCATTTCTTCAGAAAACCAACGGAAATACCATCGAAGGGACAACAATACAATCTTTGCCATCACGGAATTCAATTAGAATTAGAATAAGTCTTTCTTTATAACATAAAGAGGCAAGCACCACCGAAGAGAAAAAGAAACATAATGTTCTCCAGCATGAATTCCATTGCAATTAGAATTCAAAATTAATCTTTCCTTCAGAAAACCAATGGAAAGACACCACCGAAGGAACAAAATAATAGTCTTTGTCAGCTTGGAATTCAATTTAATTCAATGAAAATTAGAATTCATAATAAGTCTTTTTTTTTCAGAAAACCAACGGACAGGCACCACCGAAGGGACAAAAAATACGATGTTTCCATAATGAATTCAATTACAATAAGAATTCAAAACAAGTCTTTCCTTCAGAAAACAAACGAAAAGGTTCAACCAAAGGGACAAAAAATACAATGTTTGCTGGCATAGAAGTCAATTGTGACTAGAATTAATAGTTTTTTTTTCAAAAAATTATTGAACAAGCACCACCAAATGGACAAACTAATTCAATCTTTGCCAGCATAGAATTCAGAATAAGTCTTTCTTCATAAAACAAAGGGACACGCACCATGAAACGGATAAAAAAATACAATGTTTCCAAGAATGAATTCAATCGTAATTAGAATTCAAAATAAGTCTTTCCTTTAGAAAACCAGTGGAAAAGCAGCACTGAAAGGACAAAATAATATAACATGGAATTCAATTAGAATTACAATTCAGAATAAGTCTTTCTTAAGAGACAGGCACCATCGAAGGGCCAAAAAAATACAATATTTCCTAGAATGAATTCAAGTGCATTAGAATTCAGAATTAGTCTTTCCTTTAGAAAACCAAATGAAAGGAACACTGAAGGAACAAAATAATACAATCTTAGTCAGCATGAAATTTAATTAGAATTAGTATTTAGAAAACCAACATACAAGCACTACTGAAGGGACAAATAATATAACGTTTCTCACAATGAGTTCAATTGCAATTAGAATTCAGAATTAATCTTTCTTAACGAAAAGGCACTACCGTAGGGACAAAATAATACAATCTTTCTCAGCATGGAATTCAATTAGAATTACAATTCATAGTGAGTCTTTCTTAAGAAAACCAACCAACGGACATGCACCATGGGACAAAAAAGTACAATGTTTCCCACAAATAATTCAATTGAAAATAGAATTCAAAACTAGTTTTTCCTTCAGAAAACCAATAGGAAGCACCACCAAAGGCAAAGACACCACTAAAGGGACAAAAGAATACAATGTTTGTCGGCATGGAATTCATTTGTAACTATAATTCAGAATTATTCTTTCATTCAGGAAACCAACAGAAAGGCACAACCGAAGGGACAAAAAATACAACGTTTGCCAACATGAAATTCAATTGCGACTAGAATTTAGAATTAGTATTTTCTTCAAACCGACAATAAACAAGCACCGCCGAAGGGACAAAATAATACAACCTTTGCTAACATGGAAATCAATTAGAATTAGAATTCAAAATAAGTCTTTCTCTAGAAAACAAAAGGACAAGCACCACCCAATGAACAAAAAAATGCATCGTCTCCCAAAGTGAAACCCAACGAAAAGGAACCATGGAAGGGACAAAATAATAAAATCATTGCCAGCTTGAAATTCAATTAGAATTAGAATTCAAAATAAATGTTTCTTCTGACAACCAATGAAAATGCACCACATAAGGGGCAAAAATATGTTTACCAACATGGAATTCAATCACAACTAGAATTCAGAATTAGACTTTTCTTCATAAATCTAATGAGCAAGCACCAACAAAGGGGAAAAAATATTATTTCCAAACATTGAATTCAATTTCCATTGGAATTCAGAAAACCAACGGGAGGCACCACCGAAAAGACAAAAGAATACAATGTTTGTCAGTATGGAATTCATTTGCAACTAGAATTCAGAATTATTCTTTCCTTCAGAAAAACAACGGAAAAGTACAACCGAAGGGACAAAAAATAAAATGGTTACCAACATGAAATTCAATTGCGACTAGAATTCATAATTAGACTTTAAAAAAACAATGAACAAGCAGCATTGAAAGGACAAAATAATACAATCTTTGCCAGCATGGAATTCAATTAAAAGTAGAATTTAGGACAAGTATTTTTCAGAAAATAAAGGGCCAGGCTCCACTGAACAAACAAAAATATAATGTTTTCAAGAGAGAATTCAATTGCAATTAGAATTCAGAATCAGTCTTTCCTTAAGAAAACCAACGAAAAAGCCCCACCGAAGAGACAAAATAATGCAACCTTTGCAAGCATAGAATTCAATTAAAATTAGAATTCAAAATAAGTCTTTAATTTGAAAACAAAAGGACAGGCACCACCGATGGGCCAAAAAATACAATGTTTCCCATAATAAATTCAACTGCAATAAGAATTCAGAAATTAGTCTTTCCTTCATAAAATCAACAGAAATGCACCACTCGAAGGGACAAAATAATACAATATTTCCCATGGAATTCAATTAGAATTAGAATTCAGAATAAGTCCTTCTTAAGAAAACAAATGGATAAGCACAACTGAAGAGACAAAAAAAAATACAATGTCACCCATAAATAATTCAATTGAAATTAGAATTCAAAAATAATCTTTCCTTCAAAAAATCAATAGGAAGACAACATCGGAGAGACAAAAGAATACAATGTTTGTCAACATGAAATTCATTTGCAATTAGAATTTAGAATTATTCTTTCATTCAGAGAACCAATGGAAAGGCACAAATTTAGGGACAAAAAAATATAATGTTTCCCAACATGGAATTCAACTATGACTAGAATTCAAAATTAGACTTTCTTCAAAAAAAACAATAAACAAGCACCACCGAAGGGAGAAAATAACACAATCATTGCCAGCATAGAATTCGATTAAAATTAGAATTTAGAGCAAGTCCTTCATAAAACAAATGGACATGTATTGCCAAAGGGACCCAAAAAATACAATGTTTCCTATAATGAATTCAACTGCAAAAAGAATTCAGAATTAGTCTTTCTTTCAGAAAACCAACGAAAAAGCACCACTGAAGGGGCAAAATAATATAATTGTTCCAGCTTAGAATTAGAATTCAGAATAAGTCTTTCTTCAAAAAACCAACGGACGAGCACCACTGAAGGGAGAAAAATATACAATGTTTCCCATAAATAATTCAATTGAAATTAGAATTCAGAAAGTCTTTCCTTCAGAAAACCAACAGGAAGGCACCACCGAAGGGAGAAAAGAATACAATGTTTGTCAGTATGGAATTCATTTGCAACTAGAATTCAAAATTATTTTTTCCTTCAAAAAATCAACAGAACGGCACAACCGAAGAGACAAAAAAACTACAATGTTTGCCAACATGAAATTCAATTGCGACTAAAATTCTAAACTAGTCTTTTCTTCAAAAAGCAAAGAACAAGCACCACTGAAAAGAAAAAAATAATACAATCCTTGCCAGTATTGAATTCAATTAGAATAAGAATTTAGAATAAGTCTTTGTTAAAAAAAAAAGGGACAATCACCACCGAAGGAGTAAAAAAATAAAATGTTTTCAAAAATGAATTCAACTACAATTAGAATTCAGAATCAGTCTTTCTTTCATAAAATAAAAATAATACGGAAAGGCACCTAAGGGACAAAATAAACAATCTTTGTCAGTCTGGAATTCAATTAGAATTAGAATTCAGAATAGTCTTTCTTCATAAAACAAAGGGACAGGCACCACCGAAAGGACAAAAAAATACAATGCTTCCCATAATGAATTCAACTGCAATTAGAATTCAGAATTAGTCATTCCTTTAGAAAACCAAATGAAAGGCACCACCGAAGGGACAAAATAAATGGAATTCAATTAGAATTAGAATTCAAAATAAGACTTTCTTCATAAAACCAATGGGAAGGTACCACCGAAGAGACAAAATAATACAATCTTTTCCGGTATAGAATTCAATTAGAATTAGAATTTAGAACAAGTATTTTTCAAAAAACAAAGGGACAGGCTCCACCGAAGAAACATAAAATATAATGCTTCAAAGAAATAATTCAATTGCAATTATAATTCAGAATCAATATTTCCTTTGGAAAACCAACGTAAAGACACCACCGTAGGGACAAAATAATGCAACCTTTTATGACACGGAATTTAATTAGAAGAATTCATAATAAGTCTTTCATCGTAAAACAAAAGGACAAGCACCAACGAAGGGACAAAAAAAATACAGTGTTTCCTATCATGAATTCAATTGCAATAAGAATTTAGAATTAGTCTTCCCTTCAAACAATCAACGGAAAGGCACCACCAAA
Source organism: Bretschneidera sinensis (assembly GCA_023935145.1). NCBI lineage: Eukaryota > Viridiplantae > Streptophyta > Magnoliopsida > Brassicales > Akaniaceae > Bretschneidera > Bretschneidera sinensis. The sequence continues at coordinate 65,716,938 of CM043698.1, read as the reverse complement.
GGGACAAAATAATACAATCTTTCCCATGGAATTCAATTAGAATTAGAATTAGAATTAGAATTAGAATTAGAATTAGAATTAGAATTCAAAACAAATCTTTCTTAAGAAAAAAAGGGATAAGCACAACCGAAGGGACAAAAAAATACAATGTCAATCGTAAATAATTCAATTAAAATTAGAATTCAGAAATAATCTTTCCTTCAGAGAATCAACAAGAAGGCACCATCAAAGGACAAAAGAATACAATGTTTGTCAGCATGGAACACATCTACAACTAGAATTTAGAATTATTCTTTCCTTCAGAAAACCAATGGCAAGGCACAACCTTAGGGACAAAAAAATATAATGTTTCCCAACATGGAATTCAACCGTGACAATAATTCAAAATTAGACTTTTTTCAAAAAAAACAATGAATAAGCACCACCGAAGGGACAAAATAATACAATCATTGTCAGCATAGAATTCGATTAAAATTAGAATTTAGAGCAAGTCCTTCATAAAACAAAGGGATATGTATCACCAAAGGGACCAATAATAACTATAATGATAATAATTATTACAATTATAATTATAATAATATTAAAATCATATTTATAATAATATTATCATAATTATAAAAATATTAAAATGATAATGAATGATAATAATTATATTAATTATCATTACAATTATAATTATGATGATAATAATAATTGAATTCTTATTCTAAATTCTTATTATAATTGAATAAGAATTATAATATTTATCATTATAATTATTAAGAATGATGAATAATTAAACTTTTTATCTCACTTTATTCCCAATCCAACAAACTCATGAGCCAAACATTAGATTAAGATATTACCTCTTTAATCCTCTTTATCCTACCCCATGTTAATCCCAATTCTATCGCACTATAATCATGTCCCTGAACCAAACAGACCCTAAGGGACAAAATCAAATCATCATCCAATAATTCAGCACCCTTAACTCTTTAAACGACAAAGTATTTTAAATAGCAGCAACAAGTTTCTACAAACAGCAAGCACTGGACATTATAGAACGAACTTTTAGTGAAAAAGAGTAAGGAATACCCTTGAATGAGGAATGCAATCATCGAAACTCCCTATCAAAGCCTCCAACCCAAGTATTGAAGATTGAATAACCCGCTAGAGAACTATAAATCGACAGATTTTCCAAAAACTATAAATAAATAAATTTAACAGTATATAAACTTGTCTATAATACATAAAACAATGTTTGAGAATGAGTAGAATATTTATTATATACATTAAAGGTCAACCGAAATCAAAGTATAGAAAATAAATGTTTACAATGAACTTTATAGGCATTGAAGCATCTCATTCTTCCCCTTGATGGGCTACCCTCTTGAATAACGGATGATTATCAAAGGGAAATTTCCTATTCTTGCCTTTGATGGCCTACCCTCTTAAATGTTATACAAAAGAACAGGAGATGTTCCAGATCTACAATACACTACAAAGAAATCATCCTTCAATATAAATAAAACCAAAAAAAAAAGATTTTCAAATTTTCCCCAATACATAATGTACATTATTTTTTAGAAAAGGGTAAGCCACATTATTTACATGCCAAACTTTCTTTTCTTTCTTCTTATAAGTATCAACATGCCAAAATTTCATAATAAGTGTCAATGTCACCATGCTTCTGGTTTTGGCATTTAAAGATTAATCTAGATAATTTTTTCTAAAGAAATTAATAACATAAAAAGATATGACATTAGTTGTTATATTGACAATTTATTTCTCTTTATACTCTGATTTCTATGTATTATGTTTGAAAAAAAAAGTAAAAAGAAAATGGAATAACTCCAAGAACGTGTTGCACAATATATAGAAGCAAAGTACCCGTAAGTAATGACAAAAAAATGAGCCAAAACTAAAACTTAGTAGGGTTTTAAACAAATGTCTAGTTAGGTAGCTTTCTTTGACAGCAACTTTGATGGTGTTAAACCTTCAAATGGATTATAAATTTATATTTTATAATCAAAGCACCAAATGATAATTTTTGTTATTTCCTAAAGTAGTCGACACATCAAAACTTCTGAGTCCTTAAAACACTCGTGCTATCATCATTCTTTTTGTTTAAGAATCCACTACAACATAGTTTAGGAAGACTGAATTATTACAAACTCATTTATTAAGTAAATTAACTCCACTTTGAATATTTTGTTAGACTTTACTGCATTTGTTTTGCTTCAAAGATAATGCCCATGTATCTTATAAGAGTCAATTCACTTTTTGGCCAGGCTAATCATAGTGTACATAACATTATGAAGTTAAAACACACATCTTAAACATCTTGCATACTCTATATACACCACAATTGATTATCATATCAATATTACAGATTATTTTGAAGCAAAAAGACTCATCTTGATCAGAGCCTTTTGGCTTAGTAGTTATTTCCCGATCCTCCATATAGGAGATTCGGATTCTATCCCCCTCCCACCAATGTACTAAAAAAAGAACTCAACTTAAACATCTTGCCTAATTTATAGACACCACGGTTGATTATCATATCATTAGTCGCAATTCAGTACCTATAAAAGTCTAGATACTGCCTTGAAACTACATTTATGAATCACCGTCAGCAATAATAAAAATAGAAGAAAGCACCTTACTTCAAAAGATTTAAATTTCAAGCAATCTGTAAAATCTCACTTTCACTAACATAAAATGAAATACCTAAATCAACTGCAATGAAATGTATCACGCCTCTTTCATATCTACTAAAATTCAACAGTAACAAAACAATTGGTGCCAAAGAAGATCTAACTTTGGTGCCAAAGAAGATAAGAGGACTAAGTTTCAAAAGATAAGACTAAGTTTCCAAAGAAGATTGAGGTCTAAGTTACAAGTGTAACACATTTTCCCCATGGATTGAATATTAACCCTAGAGGTATCAGGATACACTTGCCCTAGCTTTAATGATAATCAATCTCAGTAATTGCCCTACAATTCTGTTAAATTTAAGAGCAATGGACATTATAGAATGAACTTTTAGTGAGAGAAAGAAGGGAGTACCATTGAATGAGCAATGCAATCATCTAAGCTCCCTATCAAAGCCTCCAACCCAAGTATTGAAGATGGAATACCTGCTAGAAACCTATAAAATCGACAGATTTTCCAAATAAATAAATTTAATTATGTAGAAACTTGTCTATAATACAGAAAGCAATGTTTGGAAATGACTAGAATAGTTATTATATGCATTAAAGGTTAACCGGAATCAAAGTGTAGAAAATAAAAGTTCACAATGAACTTTTTATGGGCATTGAAGCATCTTTTTCTTCCCCTTGATGGTCTACCCTCTTAAATAAAGGCTGATTATCAAAGTGGAATTTCCTATTCTTCTTCCTCTTGATGGCCTACCCTCTTAAATGCTATACAAAAGAACAGGAGATGTTCCAGCTCTACAAAAAAGGTGAGATTACGACTAATTTTATCCCACCTTAATCCCACATGAATAGTAAATCCTTCCAACCAAATGTAGGATAACTATTCATGTGTGATTAAAATAGTCAAATCCTACCTTAATCCCACCAACCAAACAAGCCCTTAAAGTTCCTAATTCCTTCTCGCTTATTAGAAGTGAACTTAGCTCGATTCCACCTTAAAGTAAACCCAAAGATTGAGCTCATCTTCATAAGGAATTTAATTAACAATTCCATCATGTCCATTCTCTACAAAGAGTAATCATGACCGAAACAAGCCAATTAAATTCAAGAAATATAAATCATATTTGATTTACTTAATTTAGATTTAAACTATGAAATTTGAATCCATGGAGTTAGATAAATTAATTATTACTTAATCGACATCTTAGGTTTCTTGAAAATTGTTATAAATCCAAACCCACTTTATAAACGAATAGCATAACTCGTGATCACATTTCCAAATTCTCTCCGAGAAAGAATTTCCCAAACCAACCTAAATTTTAAGTCATTAATTACAATTTCTTTCCTAATTAATATTCTTATTCACTAACCATATTCTTCCTTGTGACCATTTTTTAATTTCTTTCCAAAAGTCAAGTTAAAATGATCCATCATTTTACTTGATATAAATTTTCATACCTTTACTTGAAAATCATTAAAAGCGAATATAATTTACTTTACGATATATGCCCATTTTTTCTCCAATTCTCTCTATTTCTTTCAAAATTCAAGTTTATACTCATTTTAATCACAATTTTTTACATACATCACATTTATTCATCAATTTTAAGGCATTGAAATCATTGTGCCATAACAAGAATTAACTCCAAATCTCACTTCCTCAATTATTATCATTATAAATTACTAGAATGTTTTCAAAATCTCAATTAAAAGACCAAGCCAGATCTTATTTTTATATATTTATACATTAATTTTAGTCCCCAAAAGCTAGCTGTTACCTAATTTCATTAATTCATTAATCCCATAAGCAAATTCTATCACTAATTTAAATTTAAATTACTTCTAACATCATGACAGCAAGTTAATTATCATTATATACCTTTGTAAAATTTTATACCTAAACATAATTTAAATTTGGATTTGTACGGAGAATCGATCTCTGGATCTCCAGAAGGAAAGCCACGTGATTGTACTATCAAACCTCCGAATTGCGCTCATTATAATTCATTCTCACTCACGATTACAATTCATTCTTTCTTCGAAGACGGTATAATCCCAAGAAGAAGAAAAAACAAATAAAGTGTTTTATATCGATTGCAACAGCTTCAAGAAACAAGAAGCTGACTATTGTCTCAATCTGGTCAGAGAAAAGATCGTGATCAAGAAAACTCGTTTTAGGAGACAACGAAAACACTTCCTTCATGGTGCATAGGAATTGGTGTAGGATTATTGTGATTTTCAATACTAATCCTTCAAAAATCGTGTGTGCATGTATATATATACATTTTTTTCAATTTACATTCAACTTAGAAATCCAACAACAATTAACTCAATCAGGCCCCCCAAAAAAATCAAAAATATCCAATGTTTTTATTTTATAGAGTTTGAGCTATATAAAAATAAATCAACTTGTTTTGAAATACATTTAAATGTGTATAAATGAGGAGTTAACATTTTAAGAGGTACAAAAGAATTTACCAAAAATATGAGGACGACACAGCGGTGGTTGATGGTGTTCGGACTACATTTTCCGGCCACACCTAGGTCGGATTTCTCAATGCCCATGGATCTCTTCCTTCACGCCAAAAGAGAGAAAATAGAATTAAAATTTCAAGGGGGTAGAGAAGGAAACGAGAGAGTGAGACCGAGAAAAAATAGAAGAGGGGAGGAAATCAGAGAGAGAAGAAAGAAGGAGAGAGATCGGTTTTTGGGAAGAAGAAGAAGTCATCTATCCCTCTCTTTATTTTCTCTTTTTTTTTATTTCTCTCTCTCCCTCTCAGAATGTTCTGGACCTCAAAAAAATATCAAGCCCATGTTTGGAAAGGGTTTTCAAAAACCTGTTTGAACACTGAAAATACTGTTTAAACATTGAGATAGTTGTTTGGCCAACCATGTTCAAAACCAGTGTTTGAACAGAGTGTTCTAAAAATGGTTGTTCAAACACTGATTTTTGAACACTACTAAACGGCGTTTTCTGGCTGAATTCAGAATTCAGTATTCAGTTTTCACTCTCTCTTTTCCAAGAGACCTCTTCTCTCTTTCTCGCGACCTCATCTTCTCTCTTTTTCGCGAGCTCACCTGCTCCTTCACAGAGCTCTCCCTCTCTCTGCAACACCTTCATCTTCTCTCTCCCTATTTCCTTTCTTTTCACTTTCTAACCGGGTCTCTCTCCTTTCCTCTTCAACAAATCGCGACGGTGACGAGCTCGAAGAAACCCAGAAGAGAGTTTGCTTTACCTTTCTTGGTAACTCTCTCACCTTCAAGGAAACTCTTTGACTCGAAGTCTCTCCTTCTCCAGGTAGTTTTTTATCATCTTCGTATTTAACTGTAACCTTTTCTTGTTTCTTTAATTCTTGTAATATTTCTAATTTACTCTAATGCTAATTCCTATTTATGGTTACAATCAGGTTTCTATGTTGTCTTTGCTTGTGATTTGTTTCTTTGTTGCTTGTAATAAGCTATTTTGAGAAATGGGTTTTGGTTTTGAATATTGGGATTTGGGGTTCAATTCAAGTTTCATGGGGTTTTGATTTTGGTTTTGCTTTGTGCATTTCTAGGCTTTGTTTGTTGGCATATGTTTCTACTGATTATTCATTAGGATTTCATTTTACTTTTTGTATTTTCCCCTCTTTGTTTTTTAATCCTCCTTTGTCTTCCCTAAATGGGTTTCCTTTTCATTTTTTCCCGATTGAGAGGCTATTTCTTTTGTTTTTCAACTGATATATGGAAGATTAATAGTTTGTTTGGTTTTCCAGAATAAGGTGGGAAAAGAAATGATTTTGGATTATCTATTAGGATTGTTTGATTGTGAAATGGTGGCAGCTCTAAGATTCTAAATCGATTTCACTACAATGAGAAAGAGGATAGAATATAAATGAAAATTAATTTTCAAGGGTATTGATCACTGTGTTCTGTTTTCTATATCCACAAGCTAGCAGTAAAAATGACACAATAAATGTCTGGCCATTTTTGGTAGACTAGAGAAATTGGATGGAGATGCAGCTGGAAGGTGCAGACTGGCTAAAGCTTGTGCTCAGTCACTTTTCTTTTATTTTTGGTGTTTCTCACATTTTTGTTCTCCTGTGCTGGTTGAATTCAGGTCTGTTGTAACCAGTAAGGACTTGCAGTTCTGTCGAGGTAAGTGAATGTGCTCTTTTTTATTTTTTATTTATTTTTAAGGGGAGAGGGTGATGTGGGTTGGGGGATCTTTTCTATGACATGAACATCCATTGACATTGTTCCTTCTTGTATTTTGGCAATAAAACAAAACAGAATAAAAATTGTATCTTTCTCTCTCTCTCTCTGGCTGCACATATCACTGCTGCTTTAGCTTCTGGAAAAAGCAAGGATTAGGCATGTGAAACTGACATGACCAAATCAGTGGATGACAAATCATGCATGAAAGTCTTGAGTACCTAATCATGATATTCTAATTATGACATTTCCTGATAAATTTTCTACCATGCTCTCTCTGATTTCAGTTTCTCATCTTTGAGGATAAAGATTTTTAAGCTTAGTTTGTTCAAAAGATAGAATAAATAAAAGTTTTGGTCTTGTTGGCCAGCTTCTTCACCAAACCTGTGGTTTATAAGAATTATTTTTGACTCAATGCCTCGTCAGTTGTTGTCTCCCTCTAGTATGTGTTTGTATGTTTAGTTACACTGATGACTCATATGCCTCATGCCTTAACAGTTTCTAAGATGTTAGCCCCTTAACTTTGCAGCTACTACCCTCAAAAGAAAACTTCTTTTGTTAAAGTTTGAAGACATTACTAAAATAAAGAATTGTTCTTTTCAATTTTAGGGCTTTAAGATAACCATCAAATTAAAACACAAAGCAAAAAAGATAACTTCCATTTAATAATATTTTTGCTTTTTATATATTTTTCACTTTTCCTTTTTAATGTTTTCTAGATCAGGAAGTTCATTCCTACTTGCCTATCACTTTAGTCTTTAAACTTCTAATCCTCTTAAGCCAGCACACAGATTCATGATATAAGTATATGCTAACATGCATGATCTACATAAAGTTACATTAGAAAAAACCTCCACAGAGAGTGATGGGTAATTCTTTTAAAAACTTGAAAGAATTCAAACTATTGCTTACATTGTATTGAATCCGATACGTTTATTTCTTAGACTTAAATTTTTGAAACAAGACTTGTTGAGTTTGCATTGGGTGAATTGGCTGGAAAAGAAACAAGCATGCCTTAGATAAGCTAGTTTGCATTTAATTTGCTGCAAATGTAGTCTTCTATTGTTTTGTTTTATTTCTTGATTATCTTACTAAGATAATTAGCAGCTGGATTTTTGGATGAAGACCTTCTCTGAACTTATTTAAGTGCTCTTCCACCCTTTGTCCATAACTCATAAGGCAGCTGCTAATTGTTTGTCAGAATCTGCTTTGATAATATATTGCTTCTCCACCAGCCCATGGATTAATTGTTAAATATTTATTTGCCTCTCTGTGTTAGGAAATTTATGGCTTGATTACACTGCATTTGAAGTAGATATACAAGAAGGATCTTTAATAAATTAGTTAAGCTATACATTATTTGCTAGCTGATTCTTCTTCTTCTTCTTCTTTTCTTTTTTCTTTTTCCATTAAAACGGTTTAATGTTGTTTTAGAAAATACCTGCTATATATATATATATATATATATATATATATATATATATATTGTCAACAAAACGATCTGCCCTGCTAGCAAGAGAAAGATTGATAACTATACAATAGATGAATTTGAACTTTGATTTAATGAAAAATAAAATTTGAAGTATTGAAATTTTCTTTTGAAGTTAGTTATGCTGTAGTATTCGATCTTAATGTAATTAAGTTGGAGGGTCAACATTATCAAATTTGAACTTTTTGTATTGGTAGGTAGCTAGTATAATAACAGCCTTAGTGGATTTTGATTTAATAATCACTAACCTATCTGAAAAAGATGAACATTGATGTTTCATGAATGATTGTGCATTCATTCACTATATACAAGACTTGTGCTCCAACACACAAATGTGCAGTCACAAAGAGCTTCTACTTAAAGATGGCTTGTATGCAGGATTACTAGAAGATAGGCTGATGATGTAGCATGATAATGGTGTAAAATTGACATATCGGACATTCACTTTTGTTTTCCTCCACATGTAGCATGATAATGGTGTAACTTGAAAGAGGTGCTTATAGAATGATATTATTCAAGAATGAAATTGATTAGTGTAATTTGTATCATTCACTTTGATTGTAGTGATCATTTAGTGAGATCATTTTATTACAGAGCAATTGTAATACCTCAACACAATATTTATAAAAAAAAAAAAAAAAAAAAGTACTTACAGTGAAAAGATTTAATATGAGGAATAGCCATATTGTACAAAAGCTTGAATAATTGATTATTTCTTCCTAGTTTAACAATGGAATTTGACTTCCTAACTCTTTATTTTAACCAAATTGGGCAGGAGAGAATTTTGGATTGTTTATTTTCATTTTATCAATTTATCAAAGTTGTATTTGATCAATGAATATTGTATTTTAAAATTGTCTTCAACTATTTTATTTAAAAATGAGTGTTGTTATGTTTGATCGATGATATATAAAAAATATTAACATTTTAAAAATAAAATAATATTAATTATTTCTAAGTATTTTGTGTGTGCTTAAAAAATTGTATTAAGTAAATATGATAAATAAAATTAATTTTAAATATTAAAATTTAAACTGAACACTGAAAGCTGAAAACAATTACAAGAAAGTGTAATCCAAATAGTTTTCTATTTTCAAAACAGTTTTCGAAAACTGATCATCCAAACAACATTTCACTGAAAACTGCTATCCAAACATGTTTTCGAACACTGAAAACTGAAAATTATTTTCAGAAACTCAGTTTTCGAACATCGAAAACTGAAAACTGTTACCAAACATGCCCATAATGTCCTGAACAGCCTTGTAAATATTGGGCACGGCACAAACCTTAAAGGTGTACCAAAGGAAACCCGTCATGGGCCTCAAAAGCTTGAATGTATGCTTGAAGCCCACTGTAAAATTGAACACATTAATATTTTTTTAATTTAATTTACATCTTAGTTTTCAGATTTTTTGCATATAAGGAAAGACAAATTAAAAAAAAAGGGCATCAAAATTATGAGAGATAACTAAGACACCGAAGCAAGTATTTGTGGACAGTCACAGACAAATTCTTCATTGTTATGTAGATTTTAGCTTTTAAATTGTTACCCTAACTAGAAAGTAAAAACAATGCTTTGCTTTGATAAAATAAAATTGAGTGGTGACTGAGAAGACCAATTTCCTTATAGTTTGGATCAGATCGTTTTATTAAGAGTAAGGTTAATGTAAATTCTCATATCCTTGTACCATAATTCATGTAGCTCATATTTTTTATTTAATTTACACGAAGTTGATTAACAACTTTTAGCCCAATAATTATTAACTCAAGTCAAATGTAATATTTTAGTACACTGAGGTCATAAATTTGATTCTTCATGCCAACAACTTCCTTCCGGATAAAATGGGTTGTGTGTGTAGAAGAATTAGAGGCATGGACATTAGATCTTCCTTGTAAAATTAAAAAAAAAAATTAACCGCAATTATTTGCTCACCTAATGAAAATAGTCAGCTAATCATTAATAAAGTAAAAAGTTGTACAATAATCTTTTTATTAAAGTTGAAGAGAATTTTTTTTCCTCATCAATATGGAAGAGCATGATTTGATTTATATAGATAAGAAATATACTAAATTTAAGTGTAACAATCTTTTTTTAATTAATTTAATTATAAATTAATTACTTGTTTGTGGAAAAACTTGTTCGTATAGAATAATTATTTTTTTCTTCTGTAAACAGCTTATTTATATAAAATAAAACTAAATCTTAATTATTTGAGGAAACTAAAAAGTTAATTTAACTGATTTAGTTACATAATAATTTATTCTTTCACAAAAGAACTTTATATAAAGTAATAATTTTTTTCATAATCCTAATTTTGAGTGGAAAAGAAAAGATAATTATTATGTATGGTTATTTTGTCTAGTGAATATCAATTGGTGAGATAATACTTTTACATGTGTGGAAATGCATATTTAAATGTCTTCTAATTATAATTCAAATTTTCAATTATAGAATTATAGATACTCTCATAATTAAGTTTGCTTATTATACTCAACTCGATTAGATTTTTAACATTATATTTCTATTGAGTGAACTTTGTTTTTTTGGGTTTTATAGATTAGGTTTTATATAGTCCAAATAATTATAGTTATGATTTTTTTTTCTTCTATAAATAACTTTCTTATATAGAGTAAAACTAAATCTTAATTATTTGAGCATACTAAGAAATTAATTTAATGATTTAATCACATTATAATTTATTGTAAAAAAAAACTTTTTTATATCCTGTTGTGATTTTTTTGTCAAACAATTACTTATATGAGCCTTAATTTTAAAAGGGAAAGAAAATATACTATTAAGTACATGTATTTTGTCAAATAAAAGTTTTACACTTTAAGAAAATTTCAACTACATCCCAAATATCAATCATTGAATACCACTTGTACATGTGTTTAAATGCATGCTTGAATGCTCTTTTAGTTATGATTAAACTTTTTGATTGTAGATATTTTTAAAATTTATGTTCGTTTACTAAATTTGATTAGATGTTTTACATCACATTTTTATTGAGTTAGTTTTTGTCAATTGGGTTTTAAAGATTAAGCTTTATATAATTCAAATAATTATAGAATTACAATTACAATTTAAAAATATTTTAGTTTGGTAAAAATTTTACATTATAGATAATGCCTCAAATAATTTTTATACGGCTTAACAACACCAATATTTTCCCTTTTGATTGAATTGAACCTTAAACTCCCAATTGAGATAAATAAATTCCATAAATATCAAATTTGTCTTAATCTCTTTTAACTCCGTTAGTGTTATTTTCATATATGATAAAAACAATTTCACCACCTGTCACACTAATGTAAGAGTTCCCTCCATCTGAGTTCAAAAGCTTGAGGACTAATTTGACCATCTGAAAAAATTATTGTAACCATTAGTTTTATTTAAGCTTTTATGCCTATTAAAAAAACACAAAAAATTCATTTACACAGATACCTTGAAATGATCAATTTGGATGTTTTCAACAGCAAGCTTCTTGTAATCACTGCTGTTCCTAGCAACAAAAAACTTTCCCCAGTTGTACTCTTTGTATTTGCCAGTCTGCTCATTTACTAGTTCCTCTGGTGGCTTCATCATAACATAGTGGGCAGGAAAAAAGAACAATGGAATGGAAAATATATCTTTCACTGGGTTAACCACTACCATGTGCTCTGCACTTTTATACAAACCATTGGTCCATACCTAACAAATAAATTCATAGCATGCAACAACCACAAATCCTCAAATTGTAAAAGGAGAGAATTGTGAGAGTAGAGAAAATTAAAAAAGATGAGTGAGTTTAGATTTGGAAAAAAAAATTGTTTTTAATGATTATTTTTCATTTGCAAAACATTTTTAAATTTTTTTTTTCTAAAATTGGGGGAGTTTTTTTTCCTTAAAAAAAACGTGCATACATACACTAATTATAATCCTTCCAAAATTGAATGGAAAGGGAAAAGTAAGTCTTGACCTAATGGCCAAGGTTAAGGTCCTTGGATTTTATTTTCACAAAGAGTGGATTGTTTGTCCGATTTATATATTAGTTATTTCTCTCACTTTAGGTGGTTATGATAATATTATGAGTTTTTTTTTATGGATAATAAAATAATACAAACTTATATTGTAATTAATCAAATCAATCATCGTCACTATATTTTTTTTCTTATTTTCTTTATTTTCCAGCCTCTTTACCAAGTAAAAATTAATCTTTCCGATGTAGTAAATAATTCACTCTCAATTAACCTGGTGACACGTGGATAACTCCCCCTCCAATGACTAGATGATACGTGACTGTGTTAATAATGAGCACGTAGTAGAGCAGATGATGAAGTCGTAACCACTCACAGACTTCTCACACGTAAAAACATAAACAAGATTTCAGGGACTGCGTCGTCCCTGAACATATAACAAGACCCCTCGAAAGAAAAAACGGGATCTTAGGTATCGCACCGTCCTGAGCACGTGATAAACTTGCTCCTTGAATCACTATAAAAAGCGAAAGGTACGCATATCTCAACTCAGTTCAAGTTCATTACCAAAACACTATCACCATTACTACTATAATCTGCTCCACTTTCTCAAAACCTTGAAGAAGGCTAGAGAACTTAATGTTGTATTCTGACTATTCCGGATAACTCAGGTTCCTCGGGCAGGGAATTCGAAAGCTAATGCTCTAACCCGACTCGCCTCTTCTCGGCAGACCGAGCCAACCCAAGCTGTCTACCTTGAGACTCTCTCCACCCCGAGCATTGATTAAGTACCTATGCTGCCAGTGACTGAAAGAGAGACGTAAGCAGACCCGATCCTTTGATATTTACGTGATGGTCAGCTTCCTGAGCAGAATAGTGAAGCTAGAAAACTTATCTCCCGCGTTTCTCGATACATAGTCATAGATTAACAATTATACAAAAAAGGTCTCATGACGGCTTATTTGAAGTGTCTCAGGCCTATTGAGGCTAATTACGCTCTTCGAGAGGTTCATGAAGGGATATACGGGAATCACCTGGGAAGCCGGGCATTAGCCTTCAAAGTACTTTGTTAAGGATACTATTGCCCAAAATATAAAGAGACGCCGCAGAATTAGTCAAGAAATTCAGAAGCTATCAGTAGTACTCTTTTGTGCCCACAAACCAGCAAACCCTCTTACCTCGATCACCAGCCTACTTCCCTTTGCCATGTGGGGAATTGATCTCCTTGGTCGTTTCACTGGGGTGCCCGGTCAGAGAAAACGTCTTATCGTAGCAACAGATTACTTCACCAAATGAATAGAAGCAGAACCACAAGCTAGTATAACGGGTCATCAAGCTGAAAGTTTTGTCTGGAAGTCAATAGTGTCGGTTAGGCGTACCCTGGATACTGGTCACTGATAACGGCAAACAGGTTGATAGTGCTCGGTTCAAGCCATTCTATGAAGAGCTTCACATCGAGTATCGATTTTCTTCCATAGGGTATCCGCAGGCTAATGAGCAAGCCGAGGTGACCAATAGGACACTCCTACAGGGCATCAAAAAAAGATTAGACGAAGCTGACAAGCAGTGGATCAACCATCTTCCGAACATACTATGGGCTTATCAAACCACCTCTCGAACTTTCACTTGAGAAACTCCTTTCTTCATGGTATACGACTCCAAAGCAGTCATCCCCTTAGAGATCAGGGTGCTCTCGTTATGAGTACAGAACTTCGAACGAGCTAACAACAAAGAAGCCTTACGGATGAACGATGATCTTATCGATGAAGCTCGGGATAAAGCTCAGATTCGATTAGCAGCCTCTTTGTGGAGAATGGCTAGGTACTACAACTCTCGAGTCCAAGAGAGAAGCTTTAAGCTACATGATCTCATTCTACGAAAAAACAAAGTGTCTCATCCTCGAGAAATGCGGAAGCTTATCCCAAATTGGGAAGGCCCGTATCATATCAAAAGAGTTTGTCGAGCTAGCACTTTTGAGCTTAAAGAGTTGAATGGCAAGCCCATCCCTCGCACTTGGAACGCGGAGAACCTCTGCAAATTTTATCAATACTGTACACCCCTCGACTTCTATGCTTCGCATGAGTCGACAAAGTAACTTATGAATGCCTCGATTATCAATGAAAGATCGTTTTCCAAGTTACCTCATCTCGACCTCTCTCACCAACAATAATGAAAATACAAAAGTTTGCAAAGGGCGACAAAGTGAAATTTATTAAGCAATATAATTTTTAAAGGAGGCACTATCAGCCTCAAACTATAAAGAAGAAGAATAAAAAACTACAAAAAAAGAAGAAGTCCTCAGGGGTCGACCTCCCCATCAGATATAGCCTTTCCCGTAGCGCCACTCGGCTGGACTTGCGCCTTCTTCTCACCTCCGGATCCATTCGCCATGACCTCGTCTTCCTCCCTTGAGGCGACAACTTAAGAGGCAAGAAGTTAGCCAAAGGATAAAGTGCCTTGACCTTCTTCTTAGCTTCCAAGAACCCCTCGAGGTACTTGAGTCCAACCTCTTCCTCCACAACATCTTAGAAGAAAGAGGAATTCTTGAAGCCAACCATTGCCTCCCCCACAACCCTCCTGATGACCTTCTCCATCTCCCCCATGCTCTGCTCGGAGGCTTTGGCAACGTCTCTCTCTTTGTGTATTGCCTCCTTTTTCTCCACAACCTCAACCCTGGGCCGGTCAGCTCACTTTTTGCTCAGACGAGCTCCTTCTAGGGTGCCATGCAGCTGCTAGATAAGCCCACAGCTGTTGTCCAAATTTCCTTGGCACTGGGTTAGCCTGTCACTCATATCCAAGCAGCGGTGCGACAACATCCCGTTCACCATGCCCGATTGAAGTAAAATGCAGAAGAACAAGTTAAACTACCGTGAATAAAAGAAAATTCAAAGAAAAAGTTTGAATAAAAAACCAACTCAAGGTAGAAACACCCACCTGGGAGGCCAAGACCTCGGCCACGGAGCAGAGGTTCTCAATGGGCTTCCTCTCGAGCTTAATCACATCGTGCGAAAGGATGCCCAAAACGAGGTGCTCTCGAGCTACCCTGATATGAGCGAATACAGAGTCATCCGTCTTTATGCTCCAGTTGGGCATAAAGAGCTCGACCTCTCAAATGGTTCCTTTGGATGAGGAGGAGGGTCGTGTCTGCTCGGGTAGAGGTGTAAGAGAAATATTCCTCGGCTCGGAGGGGCTTGAGGTCTCCATATTAATAGGGACCGCTTCTTCGACCCTTTGGCCTGTACAGGTTGTTTCCCAGGTTAAGCAGCCATCTTCCTCTCCAGGGCCATCTTCTTCGCTCGTTCCCTAGTTTTGGCTATGGCTTTCATCTCTGTTCAGCAAAAAACACAAGTATGAGTAACAAGAAACAACGAAATTATGAAAATGTTTTCAAGTATATACCACTCTCTAAAGTTCTCTCAGGATAACGATGGCAGAGGTCATGTTTCGCCAGCTCCTCATTGTCATACAAGACGCTAATGTCAATAGGCATGGGAACCATAGCTTTTAGTGTTTCTTGTTCACGGTGTAAATAGTGTGGTTTCTTACCTTTCTCTGCACGGTCCAGACTCCAATACAGTGGAACTCCAAAAAATTTCTTGCTCTGGATGTAAAAGAAGGTTTTCATCCACTGCTTGATGGAGGTGGGCTTCTTCTTTAACAGCCCCTTCCTAGCTCTAGAGCTAATCACGACTCACCCGTATCGGCTGTGCTTGCTGATTTGGAAGAGGGCTTTAAAAACTTTTATGTTCATTAGCCCCTTTCACATCCGTGCAAACACAAATGAATGCCATGATTAGATGCACAAAATTGGGCGCCACTGGCACAACACTATATCGAAGAACCTCAGCATCGAGTAGAGGAAATGATGGAATGGGAATTTGAGCCCGACTCTCATGTGCTATTCATAAACACATCTCGAAGGGAGCTTGGCTCCGGAGGACATCACAGACCCTTTACCCAACAGTAGTGTTCCTCAGGGTGTACTCTTTTGGAATCTGGTACACACATTTAATGACATCGAGCTCCCCTACCTTCAGCTTATTTGGCACAGTGTTCACCCCAAATGACCACTACACATTCTCTTCCACCCTCATATCCCCCCTGAACTCTGCCAAAATGTTATTCTCCTCATCCTCGAAAGAAAAATCATCTTCCTCTTCCCCAGCCTCATAGGGAACCATTGCCAATGGCTCTTCTCGAGTGTCATCACTTCTTGAGGTTTCACCCTCACTAGAGGCTCAGTCCATACCCATAGCCTCGTTCAACTCCCTAGACAATGCCTGGCTATCCTCACTACCACTATCACTAGGTCTTTCACGATAATTACCTACTGAAGACATTATAAGAATGGGAAAGGAAAACTCACCAAAAAAATATCCCCATGGCAACTCTGAGCAATTCAAACCCAATTACGAACAAGCTCCACACCTCAATCCTACTCACAACAAAGAACTCTCAAACTTTAGTAGACTTCGAGGGCTCTCAAACTCTTGCTGACTCCGAGGGCTCTCAAATTTTCTCTCTGAATGCAAATGAAGTGAAGTGAAGACATGAGAGGAAACTCCTCTCTTATTTGGAAACTCGGGCGTGATTAACGGGGGAAATTAACTCCACCCCCAACTATAAGGACACGACGTTGAGCATAACCAACGTACCATTACACTCACCAAAGCTGTTGAAGGCATGCCATCAAGGCTATGTACCGCTGTTACACTCCCCAAAATGACAGCGCACACTCCAACATTTAATGCCTCCAAAGAATATTCTAGAACGGCCCAACATTTACTATTATAGCATACAAGAATCCAAACATATAACCATTCCTAATTTATAACCTGCTCAATGACTCAATCCCCCAAAACGAAATCGCATGCCTAAAGCCTTTCAAATCCACGCCTGACATTTCCACTTCCTGTTAAAAATTTCATTACTGCAGGAGAAGAGACAGTACAAGATTTGAGACCGACATTTAAACTTATAACATTTTACATTCGAAAAATGCTTCCCTTTAGCTTCATGTGCTTAATTTCATATTTCAACTGTATAGTATAAAGATTCAAAACATGGGGCTAGACCAAATCTAATATGCAATTATTTACACATAAAACTAACAAAACAAGACATGAAAGAGTCAAGAATCTGAGTCCTCTCAAGCAGCAGGCATCAAGGTCAAGAGGACTACATAAGACCAGTATTGATGCCCATCCTGTATTTTCCCACTGCTGTGGTCTCATCAGTGTGAAGATATTCGGAAAAGGCACTCGCTTTTTCCTTGATTGATGTCTGTGGAAGACCATGAGAATCAGCAGTAGCACCCATACTATTTTTGAACAAGTATCAATACTTGTGTACGAAAAACAGGACACTTTGAGCCTTGATGTGTTTTCGCAAGCCTGCGCCTTTAGTAAACCAAATGCCTCAATGCCTGTGCAGCTAGTAAACCTAATACCTCAGATCAAGCCTCTGACTTTTGGACATTACAGTCTAGAATTGTAACTAATGAATAGCATATTGTCTATGAACCTACACCCCTAGGTGTTGACTAAGTCAGTCAAAGGGTGGGCTGGAGATGGGATAAGTCTCACATTCGAAAGTCGCCCAGCCACGTGTGCGTGCACACTAGAATCTAACCTTTGAAGTTCAAAAATTAGACCCAACTAAGTTGTCCAATCATGTTTAAGCAGTCAGAATAATGAGAACCAGCAGTGCAGTTCCAAAGCTACAAACATGCACCATCACTGAGCATTTTAGCAGTCTCTCACTCTCTACAAATTGTCTAATTTGAATCCCCTCTTGGCATAGGGAGTGAACAATCATTCTATGCGAAATTTAGCTCCATATGATAACATATTTAGTGCTCCCCACTCCTAAATTCTTAAACTAACATAACAAAGATTATTACGATACTAAGTTGGTGCAAATTATAGTTTAATAAACAAATGAACGTCATCAACTTGTGAATTCAACGTTTTCCTTACACATGTTCTTAAATAAACAGACTCCCAACTTATCTGGCCATAACAATCACACCAACAAAGCAAGAGATATACTTACCCAAATAAACAAAGAAAGAGATACAAAAATCTGTCACTTATTAAAGAAAAAGATATAAAAAAACCTGTCCTTACATATCTAAACCATACAACATCAAAATGTACACATTCTTGCATATAAACACCCCAAATGCTTAAAGCAAGCTAAGCCTTTAGTTGTCAAGAAAATGATTACCAGAAATATCCCTGATCAAAGGGCACTTTAAAGTGATTGCATTTGTGGCTTACCACTTACCTAAGTTTAGTTTGTTAAAAAAATGAGTATGGAAGTCAATTTATTAGATTCTATATTCAGTCTCAAAACAATATTTAAAGATCTTACCCCTGGAAGAAACGTGGGCTCCAACAAAATATTTAGGCTTATCAATTCACTATTAATCATTAGCAGCAATAATATAATATAACAGTAAGGACAATAATCGTTCAGCACAAAATTTTCATGTAAGCTAAGAACTTTCTTGTTGTCAGAAAGATATCAAAAATGACTGCAACCAGAAAGATATAGCATTAGTAAACCAACCCGTGATAGAACCGTTGGAAACTGCTTCCACATATCCTGTCATTGATTGTGCCTTTATTCTGATTAGCTTCGCTTTTTCAATAGAATCCTCAGGCCACTCAATCTTCAACACCTCAACATCTGCATCCTGAACTTTATTAGCATTGGATACGACTTACCATGGGTCAGCAGTTGAGACACAGCGAAACAGCACATTTCTGAGAGTCTCTGTATAATGACATCATATGATATAGTGAACCCCAATAGTAAAAGCCATGTCAATAAAAAATTATTGGTTGGTTGAAATGTTTCCAAGAAAATAGAAATGAAATTATCTCTGTATATCATTAACATTTAAATCCTGCTAAGGCACTAGTGAACCTGCAAAGAATGTCAAAAATAATAAGTAAAAATGGTTTAAGAAATTATTAACTACATCACTACGTCACTGTTATTCAATATCATGGTGGGACCTCATCAATGTTGGCACAGCTGCCATGCTCATCATAATTGCAACAGAAAATCCCAACAGACTAATATCCAATTAGATTATCCCAAAACTATTGGCCAAGAAAATAAAGTACAGAACTGCGAGTAAGAAATTCAAAAAATTCCACCAGCAATAGGGTTGCTCAATTCGTATCCAGAAACTTGTTAAGTTCCTTCAATTCTCTAACAAAATTACGAAGATATTAGCATTTAAATCCCTAGAAAGATTATCTCTAGACTCAGAAAATCCTTTAAAGAAACCATTTAATATCAGTGTCTCCATTTGCACACCTTTGAAATATATTCAGAAATGGAGGGTAAGGTGTCTCTTGATAGTTCACCTTATGTTTCACTTGATCAACCCTTGAAATAAATTTTGAAATCTGTTCACAGCATAGTGCTACATGGAGAATGTCATCAATCGAATGCAATTTAAGGTACTTCAGAAAAATATCTTCAGACAATGCCACAAAACCGATTCAACTCATTATTTTCTTCCAATTTATTAAAAGAACCATTAAAGGTAACAGGTAATATACAACAATTTAAAGTGAAATATTCCGTATAATCAATCAAATCAAGCATGAAACATAATATTTCTGACAAAAAATTTGAGATTCTATGAATGTTTAACATCTAACTACTGTTTGACACCAGAACTGTGAATATCATCAATTACCAGTTACACGAATAGTTTGGTGCGATCAGTTAGATCAAAGCCTTTCCTAAACATCTCCTCCGCCAGTCTCTTCCCCTCAGCTATCCTCCCATGTTTTAAAAGACCATGTACTAAGATTTCATAAGTCCATCGGTTTGGCTCATACCCTCTTTGGCATATCCTATCAAACAACTGCCAAGCATGATCCACCTGGCTCATGCTTAGCCTTCTCAACAACATATTATAAGTGTAGAGGTCAAGCGGGAAGCACTGTTCAATTAATTCTTCCAACTCTTCAATAGGTACATTCATGGTGATGCGACCAGAAAATGCTCCAATTAAATTGCCAAGCATAAAAAATTCCGGTGTCTCATCCTGCACATCTCTCAATCGAATCCATGCCTCATAGAGAGCTCGAGTCTTCAAAGAATGCAACAAAAGGACATTACCAATGAAGGATGTAACATGACGCCCAGCTTTCTCCAAGTCAATAACAAGATTTACCACCATATCATAGTTTTCACTTGAGCACAGCAGTTGTATAAGAACTTCATAACATTCAGTGCTTGGAACCACTCCGTTATCCCTCATTTCCTTCAAGAAATACAATGCAATATCTGGCTTGTTGGCTTTGCAGAGACCAATAACCATGGTATTATATATTTTTTTCCTAATATTTCTTCTCTGGCGTAAATCATTAAAGAAATTTAAGGCGTCAGAAATTCTCTTGCTCTTTAGATAACTCTGCAACATAAGGATATCAGAACTTAGAGTTGGCTCCATCCCACTTATATGCATCATCTCAAATACTTCCCTAGCCAACTCAGGCTTTCTGGCATGCCCAGCTCCATCGATGAAAAAATTATAAATCTGAGTATTGGGTTCAAGACGAGACAAATGCATCTCCAGAAATTTGAGGAACTGCTTTTCGGGACTTTCCATATCACACAAGGAATGAATAACAGCTCTGAATGATCTTCTATTTGGGGTGTGACCCTTTTCCTGCATTTCAATAAGAAGCCTGGCAGCAATATCTCCCCTATTTGACTTGTTGAAACCATGGATCAAGTTAAAGTACATAAATTTTGTGGTAACTCTATTTATTCTATTGAGTTCTCCATGTATCAAATAACCATCTTCTACCCTCCTAGCCTTGCAGAGAGCTGATATAAGCTTATCATATGTGGAATCATTTGGAATAAGCTTCCGCTCCAAGGCCGCTAGAACCAGTTCCTTCATCTTGTCAAGTTTCCCCTCCTTGCACAAAGAATCAGCAAGTATAGAGAAAGTATTTCTACTGGGGAAATAACCTTGGTCAATAGAATTCTTTAACACGCTATAAGCTTCATCAATGCTTCCATCCGCACACAGTGTGTTGATCAAATAGTTATAAGCCATGCCATTCGGTGAGAGCCCAAACTCTGACCTTGAATGATACAACTCAAGCGCAACATCCGCCATTCCTGCTTTACAAAAGAAGCACAATACAGCATTCATGGTGACCCTATCAGGAGAGACCTGATCCTCCTTCATCTCCACCAGCATATCACACACCTCCCTGAGCCGGTTCTCCCTCAAAAGACGACACACCAAAACATTATACCGAAACACGTCTGGAACATACCCTTCCAGTGACTTCTTGCTGTGCAAAAACTCCAAAGCCTCATCCAAGTTCCCAGCTTGAACAAGAGCCCTAAGCCAAACCCCATAAGCATGCTCCATCTGGAACATCTCCATCCGTCTAAACTCCTCAAGCAAGCTGCTTGCCTGCAAATACAACTTACTCTTACAAAGCGCATCAATGAGAACACTGAGCACGTACCCATACCCACCCTTTGCCTCCTTTTGGCCCAACAACTCGCGCATATAATCGACAGCCTCCACCAGCCGATTTTGCTTACACAAACTCTTGACCAATATGGAATGCGTGACTTCGCACTCGAACCCCCTAGCGTAAATCTGCTTCGCTATGACCTCAACGGCATCAAAGCAACCCTCCTCCACCAGAGCATTCAAGAGCACGTGATAGGCAAAGCTACTCAAGTCCAAACCTCCAAACCGCATTCTACCAAACAGTTGGAGTGCAATATAAGGCTTGCCAGCAACCGCATATCCCATTACCAAAGTATCGTAGAACCTGACTTTTTGGCCGTAGATATGTCTCTTGCAGTTATCCAAGAAATCCAACATGAGAGGCATGAGCTTGGCCTTGGAAAGGATCTTGAAGATGGCATGGAAGGTAGCGCGGGTGTGGTGGAAGGCAGGCTGGCGACCAGCCCAGTCAAAGAACTTGAGGCATGACAGCACGTCATCATTTCCGTAGGAGAGTACTCGCAGCACCAAATCTTCAGAGAGGCGGAGGCTCAGCTGGGAGAGCGCCAGATCGGCAGCTCGCTCGCTCTCATCTTGTGGCGCCCTCAGGATCTCGAATATTCGAACCACCAATGCTCTGTTCCTGTTTCCGCCTTTGAACCATTCCTTGAAGGATATCGCAACGTCTTTTGCATTCAAGTTGAGATTGTTGGGTTCTTGGACTGCTTGGGTTTGGATTTGGGTTGCTGTTGAATAGAAGAAGAATGGAACACAAGGCAAAGAAGAGGAATTGCTGCTGAGGATGAAAAGTGGGCAGAGGAGAGCCCTTGTTTTGCTTTTGGTTT
The DNA here is from genome assembly GCA_023935145.1 of Bretschneidera sinensis. Taxonomy (NCBI): domain Eukaryota; kingdom Viridiplantae; phylum Streptophyta; class Magnoliopsida; order Brassicales; family Akaniaceae; genus Bretschneidera; species Bretschneidera sinensis. The sequence continues at coordinate 65,694,300 of CM043698.1, read as the reverse complement.
TGGTTACATATTTTAGTGACACCGACAGCATTATTGGTGTTAATGATTAGAAAGAGGAAGAAAATTATCATGAAGAAGAAGAAATTGCACCGTCTTCACCGGTGCCAATTTCGCCGCTTCTCCGTCTCCACCACTTTAACCCAGAAATTGCACCCAATCTGGGTTAGAGAAATCGAAACAGGAGAGAAGATGAAGAGAGGTCTAGGTCTGTCTTAGATGGATTAGGGGTGAGAGAGCTGGAATTTGAGCTTGGCTGGCTTAGATAGGTGGAGAGAGGATACAGATCGAGGAAACTGAGGGAGTTGAAACTTGAAACCATCTGTTGAGAGGTCGGTTCCGAGAGAGAGAGAGAGAGAGGGGAGGGGGGTCGGAGCTTGTGGCTGGCGGACAGTAAGTGGGATAAATGTTGGGGCTATGGGGTAAACTGGTGAACTGGACATAGGGTTGACACGTTCCTAAATTATTCAGTCGCAAAAGTATTTACATCTTTATGGTTACAAAGTATTTATATTAATTAAATTTTAATATAACAATGATATATTTATTATCATTCAAACATTGAAATTGGTATTTAATAAAATATTATTTTATTTATTTAATAAAAATATATCATAATTAATTTAATTTAATTTAATTTAAATTAAATTAATTATTAATAAATATTATTATTTTAATTATTTTAATTATTTATATTTTATTATGAATAAAATTAATACATTTATATTGTGTAAATAATAAAGTCAATTTAATGAAAGAAAAATATTCAAATAGTCAAGTAGTATTCACATACCAATTTTAATAATTTTAACATCTAAAAACAGTATTATAATTTATTTATAAAACACATCAATTAGTTTGATAGTTCTTTTAACATGATTTTTTATCAAACACCAAATAATTTTTAACTTCACAATACTTTTACTTAAAATTGTTTTAAAATTAGTTTTGAAGAGAAGAATAAAAAACTAATACAAACGGGTTTTAAATATCTTTGTCACATAAGAGTAATATGAGAACATGAATAATGCCAAAACTGATTCTAAGATTAAAAACTATAAAATTTGATTTTTGATTCAGAGCTTACATTAGGTTTTTTTTTTTTTAAAAAAATTGTTTTCAATTTTTATTTTTTTTTTAAAAAAAAGTGTTTCAATAGCTTTTGCTTTTCCGCAACAAAAAGCTCCACTGCATTTTATTCCCTTTCAATTCAAAGTTTTGTTAGATAGTTAAAAATGCTGAAATCATGTTGGAACTTAAAGTGAATGATCAAAATATTCTGTCTTATAAATATGAAATGAGCGAAAATTCATATGTAAGTAATTCATATACGTATTTTTTATTTTAACTCTTTTGACATGGAATGTGCCATAAGATTTTTACCTTTTTGATAACAACTTTGGGTATAATTTAAATTTTAAATCTGAATAAATATGCATATTATTTTGTTAAAGGATAAATAAGTTATCTTCAGTAAGGTTTTGGGTCCAAGCTTAACTCCAATCTTTTTCAAAACACTTACTTATTTATTTTTAATCATATTTGACCAAACAAAATTGATTAAAATATGACAAATGCAATACTTTTATATAAAAGCCCTTTTATCTTTGATAACTTGGCATAAGTGTATAGCTATTAATTAAATTTTTAACATTTGATTGACAGAACTTTGACAGAAAAAGTATGTATCCTCTAAAAATTAAACTGTGAATATAACAAAGGAGTTAAGTGGCGTTTTGAAAAGGTGGAGAGTTAAGCGTCCCAAGCACCATGTCAAAGAGAGCATAATGTATTTCTTTTTTGTTAATTTTATAAGGGTAATATTGGGTTTTCCAAATTTTAAAAAGGGTTATTGTTTCATCAGGTGTTGAAATTTATTCCAAATTGTTAGCAGTTTAAGTAAATTGGTGTATGCTCCATCTATATTTCAAAATTTTAGCAATTGAGGATCTTTCAAAATTGTTAATTCTATCTTTTAAATCAAACCAAACTGAAGAGAACTGATACCATCAATTGCAAGTGACGGCTACGCACAAGCGATTCACAGTACCATCCCTACCCGAAATAAAATCGGAATACCCAACCAAATGCTCCATTTGTGAATTTGATGCTCAGACTGCATCTTGATACATTTTTCAATCAATGGAAAAGGTAATAATCCAAAACATACCACGTTAAGACCCATGGTAAGCATTAGAATCAAAACTAAACAAGGAGAAAACAGAAAACGGATTGCAAATAGTAGCCTAAAGAAGAAGAAACTAAGATGGGGTTTTTAATTTTTTTTATAACCTGTTCAGTCCCCCAAAAAGCTAAGGTATGCCTAAAGCCTTTCAATCAAGCCTGACACTTCCAATTCCTGTTAAGAATTTAATCACTGCTGGAGAACAGAGTTCAAGAATTGAGACTGGCATTTAAACTAAAAACATTTTACATTCGAAAATGCTTCCCTTTTGCTTCACTTATTTTAATTTCAGATTTCAATGGTATAGCATAAAGATTCAAAACAGGGGCTAAACTGAATCTAACCTGCAACTATTTACATTTAAAACTAACAAGACAAGACGAATGAAAGAGTCAAGAATCCAGAGTCCTCTCAAGCAGCAGGCATTGAGGTCGAAAGGACTACATAAGATAAGTGTTGAAGCCCGTCCTGGATTTTGCCCACTGCTGTGTTCTGATCAGTGCGAAGATGCTCAGAAAAGGCATCAGCTTTTTCCTGGATTAATGCATGTGGAGGACCTTCATGCGAATCAGCAGTAGCACCCATAATGGCAGCTAGGTAAGCTTCAGTCACATCAGATATGCCTGCAAAACAAAGACGCCTCAAAACTGTCAAGGAAAATTACCTTTGCCAGTAAACATTTAAGTTCACAACATCATAGTGGGAAAGTGGGGCGGGAGGAGCCATGTCCCAAAATTACTCACATCAACCTGGGCTTTTATGCATTAATAATCAAGCATCATTAATTTTTTATCGCAATAATACTCCTAAATCTCCCCCCATCTCTCCTCTTTCTTCCCTCCCTTCTCTCTTCCTCCTAGTTCTTTTCTTCTTCTTTCCCTTCCCTCCCCTTCTGTTTGGTTCTTTTGTTTGGGCTTTTTATCTGCTGTTTCTAGTCTGCTTATGGCTAATATTGATTGTCGTAGATCTTTGTGGTTGACAAGAAGTTTTTTTAATTTGTTATTGAAGGAGTTAATGGGAACGTGGTAAGGATATTTGAGTTTGCTACGGGAAGGAAGAACTCTCTTTGGTTGAATGATCAGGACTTTTTATGGCTTCTGAAAGTTTGGAAGGAGCTTTTGTTTGAGAAAGGAGAGAGGCTTTGGTGTCACAGGAGGAGATAGGGACAGGTCTTTGTTATTGGGGCTTCATGAGAACAAATCTGGCCGTTTCATTTTTGTGACTGGAATCTTCTATGGGAAATCAAAATTTCTTCTGTTCCCGGAAGGCATGGCAGCTGGGGGTGGTGGAAAACGTTTGAGGCCATCTCATACTTAAGCAAAAAATTTCTTCCCAGTTTCGGGCATCTCAATGGGGCGATTTTGAAAAAGGCAGCAGAGCAAATCAAGATTCCTGAAGGTAGGCCGAATGTAGGAATTATTATTATGTGGGATAAACGGGTTCTAGATTTGGTTGATAGCCATGTTGGTTTATTTTCAGTTTCTTGTGTTTTCAAGAGTCTCTTCATTAATGGGGAATGGATAATGACCAATGCGTGTGGCCCGAGGGATAATGGTTATAGAAGTATTTTTTGGGATAAATTGGCGGCAGTTAGACAACGGTGGCAATATCCTTGGGTGTATGGCCCTAGGATAATGGTTATAGAAGTATTTTTTGGGATGAATTGGCGGCAGTTAGACAACGGTGGCAATATCCTTGGGTGGTGGGAGGTGACTTTAATGTTCTCTTTTATCCTCATGAAAGATTTGGTGGGTATCGTCATGACCTTTTGGATTTTCCATTACCAGGTGGTTCCTTCACTTGGTCAAATTTTAGGGATTCTTCTTCTTTCTTGAGGTTTGACTAGTTCCTTGTTTCCGCTTGTTGGGAGACTCATTGTCCTTCTTTGATTCAGAAACTTCTTCCTATGTGGTTGAAGGTCGATGGGTTTAGGGATCTTGTTAAAGGCTGGTGGAGGGATTTGTCGTTAATGGTCCTGCTAGTTTAGTGGTGGCTAAAAAGTCGAAAAATCTCAAGGTTGAAGTGAAGCAATGGAATAAAGAATCCTTTGGTAATGTTAATTCATCCATAAATGCTTTGTTGGGTGAAATTAATGGGTTCAATGAGAAAGACGTTAGAGAGGGTCTTGTTAAGAAGGATTTAGCTAAGCTCATTTATTTGGAGAAAATTTCTTGGAGACAAAAATCTAGAGAATTGTGGCTAAGGGAGGGAGATAAAAATACCAAGTATTTTCATCGTATGACTAATGCTCATAAGAGATTTAACTTTGTTGATTCTATTGAGGTTGATGGCATGATGTTTGAAGAGGAGGGTGATATTAAAAGAGCAATTAGTGGTTTCTATGAGAACCTCTTTAAAGAGACTTGTGTTGAAAGACCAAACTTGGATGGTATGGAGTTTTCTAAAATAGATGAAGAAGATGTCGTGTGGCTTGAGCGCCCTTTCTTTGAAGAAGAAATTGTTGCTGCTCTTCAAGACTGTGATAGTGATAAAGCGTCAGGGCCACACGGTTTTATTTTGGCGTTCTTAGTTCATACTTGGGAGGTTATCATGGGGATGTTATTATGCTCTTTGAAGAGTTTCATACTTAAAGGGAGTTTGTGAGTAGCCTTAATGCCACATTCATCTCTTTAATTCCTAAGAAGGAAGGAACGGTTAACATTCAAGATTTCAGGCCTATTAGTCTTGTGGGTTGTATTTACTAGCTTTTATTGAAAGTGGTTACTACCAGATTGAAGAAAGTGATGTGTAAAGTTGTGAGTCCCAACCATAATGCGTTTATAGAGGGGAGACAAATTCTGGATGCTGTACTGATTGCGAACAAAATTGTAGATGCTCAACTTAAGAATAAGGGGGAGGAATAATTTGTAAACTAGATATGGAAAAGGTATATGATCATGTTTGTTGGAACTTTGTTATCTACTTATTGAAGCGAATGGGATTCAGAGATAAATGGTGCAAATGGATTCTCAAATGCTTGTCTTCTACTTTCTTCTCCCTTTTGGTTAATGGATGCTCGTTGGGATTTTTTTGAGCTTCTAGAGTTATTAGAGAAGGGGATCCCTTATCTCAATTCATTTTCCTATCGGTTATGGAAGCCTTTAGCAAGATGTTATTGTAAGGTATTGAGATGAGATTGTTGAGTGACTTCAAAGTGGGAAGGAATGATGGTAGTGTGAATGTCTCTCACTTTCTATTTGTTGATGATAAGATTGTCTTTTGTGGGTCGGAAGCCTCTCAAATTTTACACTTATGGTGTATTCTTCTTTGCTTTGAAGTGGTTTCAGGCCTCAAAGTTAATCTTGGTAAAAGATATTTAATTCCCCTCGATGAAAATTATAATGGTTGTTTCCTTGCTAGATTATTGGGATGTAAGGTGGGATCTCTTCCTTCTACTCGTCTTGGTCTTCCCCTTGGAGCTAGATTCAAAGACAAAAATATTTGGAATCCGATGGTAGAAAAATTTGAAAAAAGATTAGCCGGGTGGAAGAATCACCATCTTTCGAAATGAGGCAGACTCACCCTTATTAAAAGCACTCTCTCTAGTCTTCCCATCTACTTTATGTCTCTATTCCCTATTCCTAGTTCAGTGGCAAAAAGATTAGAGAGTATACAAAGGAAATTCCTTTGGGGAAACTCGGAAGAGAATTTTAATTACCATTTGGCTAAACGGGATGTAGTCAAGAAACCTTTAGAAAAAGGGGGCCTTGGTATTAAGTCCTTATCCTTGCTCAATAAGGCCCATCTGCATAAATGGTTTTGGAGATTTATTATTGAAAAAGATCACTTGTAGAGAAAAGTAGTGGAGGCCAAGTTTGGGTTGGAAAGCAATGGTTGGATGCCTAAGGCATTTCGGGATGCCTATGGTGTGGGTTTGTGGAAGTGGATTAGGATTAGGTGGGAAGAAGTTCGACCTTTTGTTGACGTATCGGTGGGCAATGGAGCAAGGACTCGTCTTTGGTATGATTCTTGGTGTGGGAATACTCCGTTGAAGGATAAATTTTCGAACGTTTTTTAGCATTATGAGAGATAAAGAAGCACAAGTTCACTATTGTTATTCTTTTACTAATGAAGGTGTTTCTTGGGTTGTGCCTTTTATTCATAATGTCCATGATTGGAAAGTTGAGGACGTCGCGATGTTTGTGGACTCTTTATACAATTCTAAAATCGATGTGGAGAGAGAGGATGTTTCGAGATGGGGACCTAGCCCGAATAAAGGGTTCAAGGTGAAAGATTTTTACAAAATTCTTGTTGATAGATCCCTGTAAATGATCACTCTATCTTCCTTTGGAAAGCAATTTGGTGCACTCGAGCTCTTAAGAAAATTAGTTTTTTTTTGTTTGGGTGGCCTCTTGGGATAGAATTCTTACTATCGACAATCTCCATTCGAGATTGAAGGTTTTTGTTAATAGATGCTTTATTTGTAAGAGATATGCCGAATTCGTGTTTCATCTTTTAATGGAGTGCTCTCTAGCTAGGAGCTTATGGGAGATGGTATATAGGGTTGTGGGGGTCTCTTGGGCAATAACGGGTTAAGTAAGAGGCGAAATTTGAGCTTGGAGTGGTTTGAAGGCTCAAAAGGATATCAAGAAAGCTTTAGATTTAATTCATCTCTCTATTTGGTGGATGATTTGGAGAGAAAGGAACCAGATTGCTTTTAATGGAATTGAAAGACCTCTTGCAAATATTAGGAACAATTGATTTAATACTCTTAATTTTTTGTTTAAAGGAAGTTTCTTTGTAAATATTGATGATCTTCTAGATTTTGTGGAGCTTCTTCTTTGTAATTAACCTTTGGCTTTGAGTAGCACCCTCTTGATGCTTTTTAATAAATTTTTTACTTATCAAAAAATAATTGTCTTACTTGGAACCCCTCTCTCCATAGGGAGTGAACATCTCATCCATGTTAAATTTAGCTCACATATGATGCCATTTTGGTGCTCACCACCTCCTAAATTCTCAAACTAACATAAAAAAAGACATCCTTTTGCTAAGTTGGTGCAAATTGTAGTCTAATAAACATATCAACTTCATCAACATGTGAATTCAAAGTTTTAGTTATACATGCTCTTCAATAAACATACTTCAAACTTATCTGGCAATAACAATCACACCAACAAGGCAAGAGATACAAAAATTTATCCTTACAAATCTAAAACCATACAATTCTTCCATATAAGACCCCAAATACTTTGGTGGGTTAAGCATTTAGTTGTCAGGAGAATGATTACAACAATTATCCCCAATGAAAGGGCATTTTTGAGAGTGATTATATTAGTGGCTATCTAAGTTTATTTGTTAAAAAATATTTTTGAAAAAGAATCTGCATAGAGAAGTCAACATATTAGATTCAAGATTCAGTCTCAAAACTTGATATTTAAAGATCTTACCACTGGAAGAAACTTGGGCTTCAATAAAAAATTTAGAAGGCTTTTTTAAATTCACCATTAATCATTAGAAGCAACAATATGATATGACAGTAAGGACAATACATGGTCGGCACAAAGCATTTTGATGTAAGCTAAGAACTTTCTTGTGGTCAGAAAGATATCAACATGACTGCAACCAGAAAGATGAAGCATTAGAAAACCAACCTGTGATGAAACTGTTGGAAACTGCTTCCACGTATCCTGTGATTAATTGTGCCTTTATTCTGATTAGCTTAGCTTTTTCAATAGAATCCTCAGGCCACTCAATCTTCAACACCTCAACATCTTCATCCTGAACTTTATTAGCATTGGATATGATGGACTTACCAAGGGTCAGAAGTTGAGACACCGCAAAACAGCACATTTCTGAGAGTCTCTGCATAATGATATCAAATCATATGGTGAACCCCATATAGTAAAAGCCATGTCAATAACAAATAATTGTTGGTTGAAATGTTTCCAAGAAAATAGAAATGAAATTATCTCCGTACATGAATCCCCTCTGAATGAAGAGATTCTAGTCTGCCAGCAGTCCGTTGAATCATCTCATTAACAATTAGTCCTGTTAAAGCACTAGTGAACCTTCAAAATGTCAAAAAGATAAATAATTAGTAAAATGGTTTTAAGTAAAGAAATTATTAACTTCATCACATCATCGTTATTCAATACCATGGTGGGACCTTATCAATTTTAGCACAGCTTCCACGTCCATCACAATTACGACAGAAAAGCCCAACAGAGTAAATATCCAATTAGATTATCCAGAAACCATTGAAAAAGAAAACAATGTGTGGAAGTACGAATAAAAAATTTGATAAACTCAATCTAGTTAATTAATTTTTAATTCAAGGGAAGAATTTTAAAATTTCAAACTAATTAATAAAAAGAAGGGTGACTAAAATAGGAGGGTACACAGTGCCATTGAATAGGAACTTGATGAGGCACTAAGAGAAATTCCAAATAGAAGCCAATAGCCATCGAACAATGCTAGTAGAAAAAACATAATGATAGCATCGTGAATTATTTGATGGCATAATAGTTTTTAAAGTAACGGAAAACAAAAGGTTGCACTCACCCTGCAGCCATATCAGCAGCCTTGCTGACACTCGAATCATGCAAATTCTTCATCTCATCATCACTTCCTTCAGTTCCAGTCTCTATTTTCTTTCCTTTGTCTGACTCTACGGCATTTCCATCCATGTCAATGCTCACACTAAATATTTGCTGAATTTGTTTAAGCTTTCCATCATATATAGACTTCTGTTCTGTTGAAAATTTTGCCTTTCTTCGGTTAAATAACAAGGCATAATGATTAGACAATGCCTCCAACTCCTGAAAGCATTATGGCTCAACAATTCAAAAACATAATCATTTGAACCATCAAGAGTCGACTTCAAAGATAAGAAGGTGACCTCCAACTGTTCTGGACCTCCATATATATAAAAGCATCGATCAAATGTCACTTCCTCGTATTGATTCTCATCACCTTCTTGTTCAGTGTCTCCTGGATTCTTCTCAACTTCAATACCAGTCTCTGTGATCAACAAATCCATGGTCTCCTTGCCCACATATTCAAGCACTTGCATCCCCTTTGCTGTAAATGCTTTCCCTGTCTGTAACATTAAGGTGGCAAATAAGCAATTATAGCAACATTAGCAAGTAAGATGATATGGGTAATGCATACCTCTAGTATGGATGGTGCAACAGATCCAGCTGCTACCGGTAAACCACCAGGCTGAATAGATCCCGCAAAGTTCACAGCAGAATGCTCAAACCTAGAGAACAGAACACAGGACTCATTTAATTAACCTGCAGCCTGACCTACATAACTAGATACCTAAATGCACTGGGCTAGTAAAATCGCCATATATCAGTAAAAAAAAGGAAATTGTATAGTAGTAGATATAAAAATCAAGAGTTCTTCTGGTTATAGGCAACTTCTATCAGAAATAGTAAAAGAGCAGGCATTCTCTAAGACTGTTAAAATAATAAAGAGATTAGAAAAGAAACTCTTGTATTATTGATGTATAGTGAAAGACGAATACAAGCCTATTTATATAGAGGCTGAGAATATAAAACCTAATAGAAATAAGAAACCTAAGGTTATAATAAATTATGAAACTAATACATATGAAACTAGGAAACTAATATTACAATAGGAATAGGAAATACCATATACATTAACATCCCCTCAAATTTAAGAAGGTAAAGTGGATGCCAATTTGAGTCTGTAAACCGAATCAAAGAAGCACCGAGAAGAACAAGCTTCGATGAAGAACTTTGCAGGTTGACGAAGAACTCTGCACGTGGATACCAAGCTATGATAAAGAACTATGCAGAAGTAACTCCCCCTCACATGCAAGCTCACCTTGCATGTGCCGTCGCTGGAAACAAGAAAAGAACCCAAACATGGGTCAAAACAAGGTGAAGCGTAAGAGCCCGACTCTAACACCCCTTTACAAGATTGGGTGAGGATTATCGAGGGATACAAATATAAGGGCTGACACGTGACAACTAAGCCGTCACTCGTCGACTAACGTGACGGCTAACGTGATAGAACACGTGACTAACACAGAGCCGAAGCAAAATCACGAGTGGTAGCTTGGCTGGACCTAGAGCGAAATCGTGGGTCACGGAGCTTGGCAGAATCACGAACATAATCATGGGTTGATGAGTAGATATAGCAAACCATAAATGCTTTCCAGTGTAAATTGATTTGCAATGATGAAAAAACATAAAATCTAAAAGATTATAATAGTTTAGAACAAGAAGGAAAAGGGATATGTCCAAACGAGCGGTATTAGGCCGTCCGCCAAAATTGCAGAAGCTTAAAAAACAACACTCAAAACAAGATAAATAGCACTAATACCATGTTAAAATAATAGAGAGATTGGAAAAGAAACTCGTGTATTATTAATGTACTCTGAAAAACGAATACAAATCTATATATATATATATATATATATATATATATATAAAGAGAGAGAGAGAGAGAGAGGAGCTAAGAATATAAAACCTAATAAAAATAAGAAACCTAGGGTCATAATAAATTAGAAAACTAATACATATGAAACTAGGAAACTAATATTATAATAGGAATAGGAAATATCATATACGTTAACAAAGACGATTCCTACATGTTACAAGCTTGAACTATCAATCATTTGCCTAGTGGATCGCTCTCTCTCCATAGGTGTCATGCTTAATACAATCACCAATTCTTATGCATAAGTACTGCATAAGAAACGTTTTCTTTTCATTCATATAGCTAGACCAAAACATGAATGAGAAAAAACATCCAAGAAACTAACAAAGTCCAATGCACAAAACTGATCCCCATTGATGCAAGATTTCTTATATGAGATCCTCAAAACCTTTTCTATTTCACATTTTAAAGCAAAGAATAATTATATCTGAAGAAAGAAAAAGCACCACAAAGAGGACTACGCATCAGCATTTAATTTAAACATTGTCATTTGGAGTTAAGAAGGCATAAAAAACTGCATTCACATTTTTTTTTTTTTTAAAAAAAACACTTTGTATCATCTAGTAGTTTATTTTACATGTGATACCCAAAAAATCATGATCTCGTGTTTTGTCATTAAAGCATGCACCCTATATTACTACTTTCTATGTCTCACCACCAAATTGCCTTTCTAAGACTTTAAATATTACCTAAACTACAAATATATTAATCCAAACACTATGAACTATATATATCATCCAACCACAGCATAAGTTTACCACAATATGGAACACAAAATATCACTCAACTACAGATAGCTAAGACTTTGTTCCAAAGCAGCAATGATAGCTAAGCATCCAAAATTTAAGGTATTAATTCATAATACTAGAACCATGAACCCTGCAGTTTTCAAGTTCAATTAAAAAAAAATTATTTCATTTCAATTAACAAGCATCTGGCTCTTTTCTTTCCAGGCATCCAGTTATTACTCTCACCTAGATCATAAATTTACCAATAAGGATGTGAGTATTTGACCACGATACTCTCTTCAGATGCAATGTAAAGTGTTGTCAGTTCTTCATAATTGCAATTACTAATAAACAGTATAGAAAATGATAAAATAACATGCGATGAAACATACTTCTGAACCAAATTTGAACCCTCCTTCCATGCACTTCCTAATGCCTGCCAAGCTCCAGATGCGAAATTCTCAACAGAATTATCAAGAACCTTCAAACCCTGAAAATATTGAAAGGTCACATACTATGTCATTCATGATTAATGCCAAAAGAAAAGCACCATGGCTAACAACGTATTAGACTAAAAGGACAGAAATATAAAAAAGACAGAAGAAATGTGAAAGCGCATCATGAACAAAATTAACTTCTCATGAAATTGAATAAAAAAGGGTAGGAAATTGAAATGAAAAAGAAATATTAAACATAAAAGTACACAAAGCAGCTTATTACATTTTCACAATGTATACCTTGTGGATGCAACCAAAGAAAAAAGATAAGAAGATAGCCATTATCGTAATTCACTGTAACTGCTATAATCATATAACAACTATCAAAATATATACACGACTTTTCTTTTTTTGATAAGTAAAAACCATCAAAATATATACACAAGACTTGCCTGGCCAAGGAAGGAATCATCACTCGCCTTCTCTAGTTTATCCAAAGCAGATTTTCGTAACTTGTCCTCCTCATCTTCACTTTCCTTCTCAGTAGCAGATTCCTCAGCTTCTTCCTCCTTAGAAGATTCCGAGTCCTCACCATTGTTTTGCATGTCACCAAAGCTCTTTGCTGCCTTCTCTGCAACCACAGCAGCCTGCATGGACCAAGTAATACTCAACAAATCTGTATATGATCTTACAAGGAAATTTGATTAAAAATTACTGCACTTTTTTTATAAGTAAAAGATTCTTTTTTATTGGTGATAAGTTAAAGATTACTGCACATTACTCATAGAAAAAAGATTACTGCACATTAAAATGTAACAGCCAAAACAACCCTGCCTTGTGTATCTGATCTCTACTGGTTTGGGCAGGGAACTAATAACCAGTCATCAGCGGATACCCCACCAACCTTTGGCCATCTAACAAAGTGATCAAGCAAGACCAATAGATAAAAAACCCTCGAACTTTATTTAAGGTGATCATACATGGAAACATTAATACTCTGCGAAGAAAAACTGTAGAGATCTCAACGTCCCTCCCCAAAGCTAATTAACTATGCAGAGTTCAATTCTCTCTCCTTTTACTAATAAAATTATCTCCATTTTTTAATAGTGAATCAATCTCAAACTTCTTTGCTGAATTCGCAAACTTTGCAATCTAAAAAATCTAGAATAAAGTGAAAAGAAACTTAGGAAATATTTGAACTATATCTTTGTTGAAATCTAGCTTGTTATACAAATAGTAAGAAACAAAGGATTCCAGAATTATACCCACAAATTAGAATACGATGAGAAAGTTCCAACAATGACCCTTTGATGAAAATAAGAGTGAAATGAGATTGAGAAATCGAGTATGTAGGTTAATCATCATAATATTTCAGTCTGTTTGTGAATAATTCAGAAAATACTAAACCATATAGACGGGAACTGTTCTTACTACTACAACTACAAAAATATCAAGGTAGACTTCTTATTACTCCGACTACGCAAATATCCAGATAGACTACAGGTTTGGGTGGATATTAGACGATGGTGTTACAAACCTAGTTTCCCTTGTTTCTATGAGCTTAAAGACCCATAACCTGAGAAAAAGTTATATCCACCTTTGGAGATCTATAAAACAAAAAACCCAGTCAATTGAATATACAAAATTGGAAAAATTACAATATTTTAAGAAAGAAAGAAGCTACAAGCCTAAATAACTGTAATCCAAGATGTCTAAAACCTAATTGTGCTTTAGTAAATGGATCCCCACAAGGTGAAGTGCGGCAACCATATGCTTGACATAACAGTATAACACCATATAAGGTGACAACTTAAGTTGAACTTATGAATAACTCACCATATTACTCCTAGGAAATGAACAAGTAATCCCAAAAAAGGATCAGAAAGGCATATATGGAACTGAAGTTTGTAAGAACAAAATAATTATACTTGGTAAGTTATATGACATATGTTGTTATATCATAGAGCATAATGCCACTGCAATGACCTAACTCTTGTTTTGGATAAGTACCGCAATGACCTAACTTTTTTTTGGATAAGTATCGCAATGACATAACCTTTTTTTTACAAGTACTTCAATGACCTAACTTTGAAGTCCAGAAGGTGTCAGATAAATAGTTCTGGCATACCAGGACTGTGACAAAAAAATTGGCAATATTAAGCCAATATTGTACATTTTGCATGAAATGTGTTAAATAATATGAGAAACAAATATCCATGAGGTCTGAGTGTCTAACAATAATCAACAAGGGAGTATCACGTGAATTTGATTCCTTATTAATTCATCCATGGAGCAAGTTTTCAGATGATCATTAGGTAAATCTAACTCATTTACAAAGCACCTACATATTCGTTACATAAGAAAAACACCTAACATAAAAGACTCGACTAGAACAGAAACAATGCATTCAATGAAGTGTAAAATCATCTAATTTGCATATGTGAATGATAACCTTCATAAGTTCAACTGTATAACTAAGACTATGCAGGCTCACACCAAAGCAAGTCCTAATTGTCAGTTTCATTTTTTCCGGATGAGAATCAGCTTCAATTTTTATCTTTAGTTTATATGCTTTACATACCAATCACAAAAATCTATTCCACTAATGAAAAGAACATCAAATCCCACAAAATAGAAACCCCACAGTAGACGAGCCAGTACAAACGGTGCTTCGCACAAGCACCAACATCAAATGATCCAAATTAAACTGCACAAAAAGAAAACCTAAGCACTAAACAGAGTCATTCCTCAAAAGGGCATCCAGAAAACCCATAAAATTTCAGTCCCATAAACTAGATCTGATATCTACCCATACCTAGATACCCTAATCCAAAAGCTATAAACCACACTACAAACAACTGTATTTAAACCCTAATTCACATACGAAAACACCAAATAAAAGAATGCAAAATGCTAAAAAGGAAGCGAAATGAGGTTTACATTGCGAGAGATCTCTTCTGCAGCCTTTTGAAGATCTGAAAAAACAGAGAGAGGAGAAAAACCCCAACCCCATCCTCCTCCACTCTTTGGTGGAGTTGGTTTATCTTCTTCTGTTGGGTTCTTGTTCTCTTCCATTCTTTTGGGTATCAGAAATTTAGGATTGCCTAAGATTCTGGTTTGAATGAAAAGCTTGCTTCTATTTTGAAAAACTAAGGACTATTGGTATTCCCTGCAAAGATATAAATGAGATCTAATACTTAGAAGATTGGGAGTTGAGAGTTTGATCTTTGGTTACAAGATTTTAGAGAGGCTGTTTTCAGTTGAAAGAAGGAACCAGATTCAACGTGCGTTTGAAGGCAATCGAGGCAAGACGGAGTCGTTTTTATGATTGGAAAATTGTAGTTGCTTGTTTTTATAAATGCAAAGTAGTAGCATAACAATGAAATGTCCTTGCTTGGGACGTTTTGATTTCTCCAAAGCTGAGATCTAACACTGATTATTAAAGTTAAAACAAATTAAGGCTTGCTTGAATTATGTTTATTACCTACTTTAAGAAGCAAAACAAACACTATTTATTGTATTAATAAAGTTATTTAATAAATGTCAGTTTTCATTCATGTAAAAATTGTGATTTGCGTTGGACGTTGGTAAAATCTCTCCCCTTCAGTTGAAAACAAGAGACATATCATTTACTCGTTGATGTCACACTCTGTTAACAAATTTAGTGTCCGAAATACCATTACACTTCTCTTTCTTTATTGCTTTCTCTAAAGCATTGGAATGTAGTCTTCTTTATCACAAATTTTTGCTTACCCAGCTTTCGTGCTTTTTTTATATTTCTCAATAAAAATCTCTAACTTTCCCTAGAATTTATCTTTTTTGTCATCTGTTTTTGTGTTTGCTTTGTTAAGAAATTTGAAGAAAAGTAAAGTCAAAATATTAGTATCCACAATTTGAACTTTTGTTGTCGATCAAATTTGAAAAAAAATATATAATAATGATTCTTTCAAGGCTATAAAAGTGTCACTATGACTATAGCAAGGGGTTGATTGTGGGACGATAGTCTTGAGAGCGTGACTATGAAAAGAAGAGGAGGGATTGTTTGGCAAGATAAATTATGTTATGGTAATATCGTCTTCCTTTTTAAAATTGAAAGATCTAATCAAAAATTTATTTAGCTGAAAATTTTGTAATATAAAATTTCAATGTTTGATTTTTTTCAGAGAAAATATTAATGACTAAACTGAAAGAAAGTTAAACACTTTTGTTTGGATCAATCTGATGTTACTTTTTGAAGAAAATTTTTAAAATTTAAAGTACTTTTATTTTCTATTGAGTTTGTTTGAAACTTTTTGAATAGAAGTTGATTTATAAAATAAAATAACATGATAAAATAACAATTTTTAAAACATAAATTAATATTGTGTCCACTTTTATTTAGATCAAAATAACGCAGAATGTCAAGTTTAATAGAAAAATATAAAAGTAAAATGGTAATTGATAATACTGTTATATTTTTTTAATTAGTTGAAGATTTGCAATCTTTTTTTTAAAAAAGATTATTGTGATTTTCGATGAAAATGTTGGTCATCAACATACATTATCGATACATTTGAATTTAAAGATTGACGATTTATATTCAGATAAAAATTGCTATCATAATATGACGTTAAGAATCACTGCACACACTCCCATGGAAAATTCAAAAAGCTGGTTATCCCAAAATCTTCATCCTTCAACTGCTGAAACTACTACCAAAAAAAGCTTTGTTGATCACCAATTAACATACTTCAAAAATGAACATTCGATATTCATTAGATAACGCCGCACGTGCCCACGCATGGGTTTGGTTCGATCCGTTTGTGTCCAATTGACTTAGAAAAAATGAAAAATTGAAAAATCTAAAATACCTTTACTTTAGTTAAATGTCAAGAACAATTTTGATTAAAATAAATTTGATCACAATTTTGATTTGTGCTTAAAGCTTAACAAATTAACATATATATATATATATATATATATATATATATAGATCTTTTCACTTTTGTTAATCAGAGGAATCGCAATAAAATGGTCAAAATCCTGATTGGTGGATACTTCTTTAGGTACAAATTTTAGTCTATTTAGATCCACATCTTATCATTTGCCTTGTCTCTATGCAAACTTCATTAGAAGCTTAATTATAAAGAAGTCGCCCACATAAGCAAGTCCTCTGCTCCTCCTACATGGATGATGACTCCAAGGCTTCTGGGTGGATGAAAATGTTGGTCATCAACATACATTGTCGATACTTTTAAATTTAAAGATTATCGATTTATTTTCAAACAAAAATTTATTGTTATGTGACAATATAAATCATTGCACACACCCCAATAGAAAATTCAAGAAACTAGTTATCTCAAAATCTTCATCTTTCAACGGCTGAAACTACCACCAAAAAAAGCTTTGGTGATCACTAATTGACATTCTTCAAAAATGGATATTCGATATTCATTAAATAACGCCACACGTGCCCACAAATAGGTTTGGTTCTATCAGTTTGTGTCCAATTGACTTAGAAAAAATGAAAAATTGAAAAGTCCTAAATATCCTTACTTTAGTTAAATGTCAAGAACAATTTTGATTAAAATTTTGATCACAATGTTGATTTTGTGCTTAAAGCTCAACAAATTAACACACATATATATATATATATATATATATATATATATATATATATATATATATATATATATTGATCTTTTCACTTTTGTTAAATCAGAGGAATCACAATAAAATGGTCAAAATCCTGATTGGTGGATACTTCTTTAGGTGCAAATTTTAGTCTATTTAGATCCCGATCTTATCATTTGCCTTGTCTCTATGCAAACTTCGTTAGAAGCTTAATTATAAAGAAGTTGCCCACATAAGCAAGTCCTCTCCTCCTCCTACATGGATGATGACTCCAAGGCTCCTGGGTGGAAAAAACTAGAGTAGTAGGAATTGATAATCTATAATACTCCCTAAAGAGGAAAAAATTGAACCTTTAATCTCAAATAAACCAAATCTGAGCTAACCAGGTTTTGCTTACAGAGAGCTGCACAAAGAGTAAATTTCTCTGAGTCCATTTGACATGAGGAATAGCATAATTTTTTATCTACTGTTGGCCATCTCTGGTCTCATCACAGGATTAGTCATCGTTTACATGACCTTTTATTTCCTTTGCACCAAAGTTAGGAAAAAGAGAGGGAAATCTAGTGATGGAAAGGTGAGCAGTACCACAATCCCAGTTTCATTGCTAGAGGTTAAGGTCACACTTCCTACAGAGGTGATATTTGGAGATAAAACAGTTGAAAATAGGTATCAATATGATCCACAAGAATTGGCTGAACTTCCAAAAACCAGGCTTGGTGAAGGTACCTTGGGGAGTTTGTTGAAGGTTGTTCTAAATTGTGGTTCAATCATCACAGTTCGAAAGATCCGAGACGAGTTGGTGATTAGTAAAGATGATCTGAAGTTGTGGATTAATTTCTTTGGAGGGATTCAAGATCCCTGGCTCTTGCCAATACTGTTCAGTTTCTGGTATGGTGGAGAAGCTTTTATTCTGTATGAGTATTTCTGCTTAGGAAGTTTGGAGGAGCTCTTACATGGTAAGAAATATTGTAATCTCTTTCAAATTTTATATATGTTCTTTCTCATTTATTTCCATTTTGAATCTGAATTGCATTTCCAATGT
Source organism: Bretschneidera sinensis (assembly GCA_023935145.1). NCBI lineage: Eukaryota > Viridiplantae > Streptophyta > Magnoliopsida > Brassicales > Akaniaceae > Bretschneidera > Bretschneidera sinensis. The sequence goes on along the minus strand of CM043698.1, from coordinate 65,675,883 downwards.
TCCTGGATGTGTTTTGCAGTCGTTGATGGAACTAACATGATTAGTCTTAAACCATCTTTACACATCTTAAAGTTTTAAGATTTATATATGTTGCAAAAAGAATCATAAATGAAGTAAAAGTATAATCATGAAGGAAGTACTTAGAAATGGCTATTTTGTATGCTGAAGGAGATTCTATTGACAATTCTTCCTAAAACTGGAAAAAAAAACTGATTTTACTGGTTCAATTCTTCCTAAAAATCTTAGTTTCGCATCTATACTTAGTACCGTTTCATCTAGCTCTCCAAACGGTTTTAGATTCCAACAAACAAAGCTAAGCCAAACTCCTATAAAAAAAAAAGGGTTTTTCTGAAAGAATTAGAAGTTGAAAGTAGATTTTAATAAGCTGAATTTTTATCATTTTTTAATATAATATTTACCAAAAGATATGCATTTTTTTTTACCAAAACTATTTTAAAATTACTTTTACTTCCCGACAACTAAAGTAGCAGATCAGCCAACGAGACCTTACTAGCCATTCTTCAATGTATCTAAACAGATGATGTTAGAGGCTTAACTCTGCCATCAATTTGTGTAATGTAGGACGTGAAGGAATCCAATTCAGTCCATTGAATTGGAGAATTAGAAAGCATGTAGCACTTTGTGTAGCAAAAGCAGTGGCTTCCCTTCATGCCCGAGTGACTAAAAATGGCCAAGCGCTTGTTTGTGGTGTGATCAAGTCTTCTAATATCTTGATTCGAACAGATTGCTTTGCATGTCTTTCCGGCTACGAAACACCTTACCTAGTATCTCCAGCACTCCTGGTCAGAAGGAATCCTGGCCGCGTGGCACCTGAACTAAGATACGCCCGGAATTCTGCCAAAAAGTTTACTCAGAAGTCTGATGTTTACAGCTTTGGAGTACTGCTACTAGAGCTTATCACAGGGAAGAGACCTGCAGTGACCAACTTGGGAGATTACATATTAGAGAAGAGAAAGAAAGAAGGGTTGAAAGGTATATATGACAAGAGAATGGGAGAAGTGAAAGAAAATTACATGATTGAAATTGTTGGAATTGCTCGGCTTTGCCTCTCGAGTAATCCGAAAGATAGGCCTTCCATGGATAAGATTGTGCAGATGATTCAAGGTTTGAAGGACTAGCATGCATTTTCTGTCCCTTTTGTTTTTTCACTTCTTAAAAAGTGGGTTGTTTTCTTAACCCGACATATCATAAAGCCATATATAATAATGTAAATAATAGTATTACATTAATAAAAAATATGAGGTTTGGTTTTTCTGGTTTTCTCCTGAAATGTTGCGTTAATGCTTAATATGAAAGATAATTGAACTGTGTATATAAAGGTTTTAACTTTTAGGCGCATAGCTTCGCTGCATTTGAAATATGAGGAAGTAATTAGGCACTAGTTTAACACATTCTATAAAGCAAAAGATGTTAGAGTTGGTCTATATTTCACGAATTTAGATTTGTAGAACTGTAGAACTCCCAATGACCACTGGGTTCCACTTCCCGGTGAGTAGGCCCCGATGAGCGGGTCGGGATTAGAGGGCAGCGCCCTCGAAAATTTCAGGCCTTGTACATGTTTCGGGTCTGGTTTTTACTTCACGGTTTAGGCTTGAGCCAATGAAAAAACATGTTTTGCAACAGAGCAGAAACTCTAATTAGGGTGTCTTAAGTTACTTATAAATACTCTCTATGTACTGAGTGCACATTGTAACAAGAGATTTGTGAGGTTGATTATAATGAAACTTCTGGCAAGAAGTAGCCCTATTCTGGGGTGAAGCTAGGTATATTGTGTCTTATTTTCTTTCTATTTATAATCTGTGTGATTGACAGGTCTCGAATCGTCCAATTGGTATGAGAGCCTTGTGTTCGAAGATTAACGATCAGAGATGTTGATTGGATCACGGATTGAAATCGATAAGTTCGGAGGGAAGAGCTTCGAGTTATGGAAATTGAAGATGGAGGATCTACTCGTGGATAGTGATAATCGATGAGATGCCAAAGAGTACGATGAGCATGACGGCAGCATCCATGACAGAGGCGGCGTCGCCGATGGTGGTTTCGGCATCATCTTCAGCGACCATCACTGAGTGGAAGAAGCTCAATCGAAAGGCATGAAGTCTGATTTGACTATGCTTGGCCGATTCTGTCCTGATAAACGTTTCTGGAGAGAAGACTACGAAAGAACTCTGGAAGAAGCTGGAAAGCCTTTATCAAAGTAAATCTCTGGTAAACAAGCTGTTTCTGCGGAAGAAGTTGTACAACCATCGGATGGCTGAAGGTGATTCTTTCTCTGTTCATCTACATAAGTTCAACACTTTGATAGGTCAATTATTGTTTATCCATGTTGATGTGATGAGTGACGATAAGGCTATTACACTGCTCTATTCACTGCCTGATTTGTGGGATAACTTAATAGTTGCGATTGGTAGTGGTACGACTTATCTGTCTTTTGAGAATGTCATGGCATCCTTATTGTCTGAGGAGATGAAGTGGCAGGGTATAGAAAACTTGTCAAAGGAGGTCTTATCTATGAGAGGGCGAACCTATGATAGAGACTACAAGTGGTCTGGTGATAAACCCAAGTTCAGGGAAGATCGAAAAATGGAGATAAATCTGGGTTGAAGTGTTGGAAGTGTAGGAAGCCCGGACATCTAAAGAAGGATTGCAGAAGTAAATGTGTGAACCCTGAAAAGCGGACTGGCGAGAGATCAGCTTTAGAAAACAATAACCAGGATGATGATGTTGGTGACTTAAATATGGCATCCTGTTTGGCTTAATCAGTTCGAAGTGTTTGGATAATTGACATATAAGCATCCTTTCACATGACACCTCACAGGGACTGGTTTCGTGAGTATGAAACCTTTGATGGGGGAAACATTTTATTAGGAGATAACTCTCCAGTGAAAATTATTAGACGTGGGAAGGTGAAGTTGAAGATGAATGATGGGACAGTCAGGACACTTCTAAGTATGATGCATATTCTGGGCCTCAGTAAGAACCTGATGTCAGTCAGCAAGATGATAGATGGGGGGAGTGAATTTCAGCTGTGACAAAAATTCATGCAAGACGACTCATGGATCGCTAGTAATCGCACAAGGTGTTCAGTATGGTGCGTTGTACAAGTTGCTGGGAAGTACAGTACAAAATCAATGCATTGGAGGTTTTATCTTTGAAGAGGCAACTGATGATGAGGCAAAGTCCTCTATGTTGTGGCATCATAGGCTTAGGCATATTAGTGAAAAAGGACTATCTACTTTATCATCGAACTAGATGGTGAAGGGAGTACCAGATTGCTCTATGGGATTTAGTTTCTGTGAACATTGTCTACATGGCAAGCAAAATCGTGTGAGTTTTAAGTCCGCTGGCATGAGGGCGAAGAGTATTCTGAATTTTATACATAGTGATGTGGTTGGGCCAGTTCTGGTCCAATCTCTTGAAAAATCAAGGCATTACATCTATTTCATTGATGATTTTTCAAGGTATGCATGGATTTACTCCATTAAGAGTAAAGCTGAAGCATTTGATAAGTTTCGTGAGTTTAAAGCATTGGTAGAAAATCAGATGGAAAGAAATATAAAGGTACTGAGAATAGATAATGAAAAGGAATTTTTCTTAGACAAGTTTGAGCAATTTTGAGTGGCAAGTGGTATTGCAAGACAAAAAACAACTCCATATATACCTCAACAAAATGGGGTGGCTGAGAGACTCAATCGGTCACTCATGGAGAAATCGAGGAATATTTTGAATTGTGTAAGCTAAGAGTCAGAGTTCTGGGCAGAGGCAGTGACCACGACATGTTATCTGAAGAACAAGTCACATACATCAACTTTTCAGGATCAGACATCGTTTAAAGCATTATTTGGGAAGAAACTGAGTTTGGCTTATGTTGGGGTGTTTGGGTGTGATGTTTATATGCATGTGGCAAAATAAAAAAGGAACAAACTTGACAAGAAATCAGTGAAGTGCATTTTCATTGGTTATAAGGATGGGGTCAAGGGGTACAAGTTATGGAATCCAAAAAATATGAGTACAGTTTTCAACAGAGATATTGTGTTCAAAGAAACACAAAAGGATGTAGAACTTGTCCAAGATGTATCAAAATAGCCAAAGCAGGTTCAGATTGATCTTAGCTCGAGATATAAAGAGTGGGAGACTACCCCATAGACTGCATCGAATACTTCAGATTCTGAGTCAGTTGGGTCTAAGCACGATATTCATGTTTCTGATGTAGAGAATGAGGATTTAGATGCTGGCTCGAGTGTAAAGACTATGCCTTTCATGAGGAGATCCACACGGGTTAGGAGGCCACCTATGAAGTATTCCCCTAGTGCTTGTAGTGCATTATATACTTTAAATATTACTGGTGATGATCCTAGCATAGTTAAAGAGGTGAGGACCTCGAAGGATGCAAATCTATGGAAAAATGTTATGAAAATGGATATGCAGACACTGGATAGGAATGAAACATGGAGCCTTATGAAATTGCTTAGAGATAGGAAGGCAATTGGATGCAAGTGGGTTTTCAAGAAGAAAACAAATGCAGATAGAATGGTAGAAAAGTACAAGGCACGTCTAGTTACAAAAGGTTACTCGCAAATAGAGAGAATTGGCTATGGTGAGATATTTTCCCCGGTAGCAAAGTTGACATCTATCAGATTTGTCTTATCCATGGCAGTTGCTTATGATCTAGAGGTCAAGCAACTAGATGTGAAGATAACTTTTCTTCACGGGGACTTAGAGAAGGAAATTTGCATGAAACAGCATGAAGGCTTTGTGAGCAAAGGCAAGGAAGAGATGGTTTGTGTAAACTGAGGTTCTAACACAAGAGGAAGGTGAATTGAGTTTTTAAAACTTTTTGCTAATTAATCACAAGTTTATAAAAACAGATAAACCAACAAGCATATAAACAAGTAATATGTGCTGTAAATAAAAAGTTTAAGGACAAGATGATGCAAACTCAGTTCATAGTGGTTCGACAATATCGAATTCATTCCGACCCTACATCCACTCTCTTCAAGAAAGCTCCTTGAAGTAATCCACTAAGAAACTTAGTCATGCAACTTCACGGGTGTTACAAAAACCTTACAATCAATCCCTTCCTCTCGGAACCAAACCCCTTCCTCTCGGAAGCTAATCCCTTTATAATAAAAGTTATAAAGTAAATGGTAGAGAAACAACTATGAAAGCTTATACAATTGAATAATATCTCTCTTTCAAGGTAAAGCTTGAAGAATGGCTCAACAGTCAATTTTTCAAAGCTTTTGAGTATCAATGAGTAAAAACTTGATTGAATGTGTGATCTCTCTTTTTAAAATGCTCAATAGAGTGGGTTTATATAGCCTTGATGTAATATACCCATTCTCAACTGATTTGGTACGATTTGGTACAATTTGTGTTGAAATCTCGCGTCTCAACAGTCATATTTTTTTGAACTACCAGTCGACTGAATCTTAGTACCAGTCGACTGGGTCAAGCTTAAAAATCATATTTTTAAGGCTTTGACTAGATATAACTTACCAGTTAACTGGGAAACTTCTGCCCAAAGTACCAGTCGATTGGTATGTGTGACCCAGTCGACTGGGTACCTACTGTCCCTTATAACAGTCTTCTAGTATAAGTACCCAGTCGACTAGGTTGCTTAATTAACCCAGTTTTCACGTTTTTAACTTAAAACATTTGTTTGAAAAGTTCTGTTTAAAATACTTCTCAAAATGAGCCATTGGACAAGCTAACTACCTGAACAAGTGAGATTTACAACTTGTTTAACTACCTTGAACCTATACTAGATCTTCTATCTGGAGTTGATGTTTGATTCGGGTTGAGTTCTTGCACTTTGATCCTTGGTTGAATGCTCTTATTGCTTAATACACTTAGATAGCATTGTTAGTATAATAAGAGTTGTGTTTTTTCATTATTAAAATATAGGTGAGGGTCAATAATCTCCCCCTTTTTGATGATGACAAAACTAATGAGAGAAAACAAGTTTTTTTAAAAACTAAGTGTTGGATTTTTTATAAAAATCGGATAGAGTCTCCTCAGTTTTTTGAATAAAACCAACCTGTAAAAGGATCAAAAATAGTTTATATGTAGACCAACTAATCAAATCAACAATTATAAACATATACCAAGTTCTTTGGAGCAATGTTCCCCCTAAATCTATGCATTAGTTTAAGTTTACATTAGTTTTTCACATTTTCTCATTTTTCTCCCCTGTTTTGATAACAACAGAAAAAGGTGGTAGTAAAACAACAAATAAGCCAATTAGCTACCATAAACATAAAGAGCATGCATAAACAAACTTGTATGCAAAAATTTGGCATCATTCAGAGTTCGGAAGCCTTCCTAAGAAGAACGGAAGTTTTTATACATACAGAAGCAGCTTTAAAGCATTAATCCGAATATAAAGATGTATAAAGCATGCAACTAAATTACATATAAGTAAAATAAGTGCATGAAATAGGTCTAAACATGAACCATCATCAAATATATCAAAAGTCTATACAAGTAGGCTTCGAACAGCTGAAACAGAAGTATAAATACAATAAAAGATGAGAGTATGTCTGTGCTAAGAACAATGATAATCTACATCAAAAAGTACATCAAAAGGAAGAAGAAAGATGACTCGGGGAGTAGGAGAGTCAAAGCCATCACGGATAAGATCTCGAAGCTCAGCTAGAGAGCCCTCGGTATGCTCACGGTGCAACTCGAAGTCATCCCGGAGAGAACGAAGGTCATGATGCATGCTCTCGAAGGTAGAGCTCAGGCTCTGGAATCCAGACTGCATGGTCAGCTGGAGGCTCATGATAACCTGGAAGAGTTTGCCATAACCAGCCTGACCAGTACTCGAATCACCCATAGGAGGTGTTTGAGCATCTATATCCATATCAACAGCAGTATCTGGACCCTCATCCTCATCATCACTGTTGTCGTCCTCTCCAATCCGAATGTGCTTCCTAGCCTTAGAGTAGATAAAGCCTTCTCGGACCGTGCATCCCATCTTCTTTAGGGAGGACATTGATGATGTCCTTAAGGCCGATGTCCTAAGCCTTGGAGATGGGGAGAGGCACCCGAAAGTGCTTAAGTATGAACATGATGAGCATCCCGTAGGGAAGGCATCCAGAGTCGCTTGCTTCGCCATTAATCATGTTGGCGAGCAGGATGCTGTATATATTGAAGTGGTGCCCAGTTTTAAGGCATCAAATCAATAAGATATCTATCTTAGATAGATACCCCCGCCTCCTTAGTCTCGGGTGGATGGTCCAACTCACAATGAAGTTGAATAATTTTGAGTCTAGGGGCATGTCACTACATGTGTGAAATGTAGTGGGTCGAAACACATAGTTAGGGTTGCCCCTAACTATCTGACATGCCTCCTCAACCTTGAAATTGTCTGGTCATCCATCCAGACTCCATTGGATCCCTCCCACAAGGATCCTCAAAATGCTCATCAAGAGGTCAGTAGTGACCTCAAACTCCACACCCATAACACTGGTTCTGAATCTCAGAGCCAGTGGACTGGGTTTCACCAAGTTTTCATAGAACTAGCGAATCAGTCTCAAGTAGTACTTCTCATGTATCTTGACTAGTGGGGTCAAATGAATTGCCTCAAAGGCAGGTAATACATCGAAGTTACCATGGCGAATAGAGTCGAAGTCGATAACTCTACCCGTCATGATTTTCTTATGCCTAATTATGGAAGTATACTTGTTCTTCGCCGCCGGGAGATTAGGCAAAGACTTACCAGTCGACTGGACCCTTAAGAAAATTTCCAGTCTTGAGTCTTAGCACGAAATTTGTTTATCTATGCCATCTTGAGTAAGGGAGTAATTAAATAAGGATTAATACTCTTTCACTAGATGTCAAGTATGCATAATGATGAATGATGAAGCAATTAGACATACAGTTTATCATAATCTAATAATCCTATTAATAGTCTAATTTTGTAGAAACTAGCTTCACTTAGAGGTTTTGTAAAAATGTCAGCTATTTGATCTTTTGAAGGTATGAATTCTAGCCTTATATCACCTTTTTTAGCATGGTCTCTTAAGAAATGATGTTTAATTTCTAGGTGTTTAGTTCTAGAGTGCTGAATAGGATTCTTGGTTAGGTTGACAACACTAGTATTATCACAATGTATTGTGATACTTTTAAAGATCACGCCATAGTCTTTTAGCTGTTGTTTCATCCATAACACTTGGGCACAAAAACTTCTAGCTGCTATATATTCTGCCTCGGCGGTTGATAGTGCAACGAAGTTTTGTTTCTTAGAAAACCAAGAGGTTAACATTGTACCTAAGAATTGGCATGTTCCATTTGTGCTTTTTCTATCTAACCTACATCTAGTAAAATTAGTATCTGAATATCCTACAAGCTCAAAATATGAATCTCTAGTGTACCATCATCCTATGGTTTGATTTCCTTGTAGATATCTAAGGATTCTTTTTACTGAAACTACATGTGATTCCTTAGGATTAGCTTGAAATCTAGCACACATGCATACACTGAACATTATATTAGGTTTACTTGCAGTCAAATAAAGTAAAGCTCCTATCATGCTTCTATAATATTTAGTATCTACACATTTACCTCCTTCATCAAGATCAAGTTTTGTAGAGGTGCTCATGGGTGTTCCAAGTGGCTTTGAGCTTTCCACCCCGAACCTCTTTAGTAGGTCCTTAGTGTACTTTGATTGATTGATGAAGATGCCTCATTTTAGTTGTTTGATTTGAAGTCCAAGGAAGTAGTTGAGTTCTCCCTACATGCTCATTTCAAATTCACCTTGCATGCACTTGGCAAACTCTTGACACATAGATTCATTAGTAGCACCAAATATAATATCATCAATATATATTTGGACTAGAAAAGTGTCATTTTTGTGAGTCTTTGTGAAGAGGGTTGTATCTACTTTTCCTCTTATAAAATTATTGTCAATCAAAAATTTGCTTAGTCTTTCATACCATGCTCTTGGAGCTTGCTTCAACCTATATAGAGCCTTAGAAAGCTTGTAGACATGATTTAGAAGACTAGGATTCTCAAATCCAAGAGATTTCTCAACACAAATCTCTTCTTCTATAAAGCCATTTAAGAAAGCACTTTTTATATCCATTTGAAATAATTTAAACTTATTAAAGCATGCATAGGCTAATAACAGTCGAATAGCTTCTAATCTAGCTACAAGAGCATAGGTCTCATCAAAGTCTATTCTTTCTTCTTGATTATATTCCTTAGCAACTAGTCTAGCCTTGTTCCTAGTTACTATTCCATTTTCATCCATCTTATTTCTAAATACCCATTTAGTTTCAATTATTGTATGATTCTTAGGTTTAGGAACTAGATTCCAAACATTGTTTCTTTCAAATTGATTTATTTCTTCTTGCATTGCAATTATCTAATCATTATCCTTTTCGGCTTCTATAAATGTCTTAGGTTCTATATGAAACAAATAAGCTACATAATTGCAAATATTTCTAATAGAGGAACGAGTTCTTACCCCTTGTGAAGGATCACCAATCACTTGATCAATTGGGTGATAATTTACATACCTCCAATCTTTGAGAAGACTATCATCTTATCAACTTGTAGATGGTTGATCTACTTTGAGAGTTTTCATCTCTCCATTTGTTTGAGGTGGGCTCTCCTTTGGGTCAACAATGGGAGTAGGTGTTTCCGTTCTTGGAATAAAATCTGCATCATCATTGAAAGAAACTTCTCTACTACTAATTGGGATAGACTCATCAAGAGTTACATGTACGGATTCTTCTACCACTAGAGTTCTCTTGTTGAAGACTCTATAAGCCTTACTAGAGGTTGAATATCCTAAAAATATTCCTTCATCGGTCTTAGAGTCAAATATACCCAAGTTAGTTTTATTGTTGTTTAGGATGAAGTATTTATAACCAAATGTATGAAAGTATGAGATATTAAGCTTTCTACCTTTCCATAATTCATATCGATTTTTGTCAAGCATCGGCCTAATTAATATTCCATTCAAGATATAGCAAAAGGTGTTTACTGCTTCAACCCAAAAGTATTTTGGTAAACTATTTTCACAAAGCATTGTTATAGCAAATTCTTCTAGAGCTCTATTTTTTCTCTCAATAACTTTATTTTGTTGAGGAGTTCTAGGAGCTGAAAAGTTGTGATCAATTCCATTTTCATCACAAAATTTTGAAAAACTTTGGTTTTCAAATTCTTTTCCATGATCACTTCTAATGCTTGAAATACAAATTCCTTTTTCATTTTGAACCTTTTTGCAAAAGTTTTCAAATCCTTTGAAAGTTTCATCCTTGTAAACAATAAAGATAACAAAGGTATATCTTGAATAGTCATCAACAATAACAAGAGCATATTGATGGCCACCTAGACTAATGGTACTTATTGGACCAAATAAGTCCATATGCAAAAGTTTCAATGGTCTAGCAGTTGAGACTACATTCTTTGATTTAAAAGAAATCCTGGTTTGTTTTCCCATTTGACAAGCATCACATACTTTGTCTTTTTCAAAATTGATTTTGGGAAGTCCAATTACTAAATCCTTCCTAGAAATGGTTTTGAGTAAATTCATGTTCACATGACCAAGCCTTCTATGCTATAGCCATGGATATTCACTAAATGCGGGAAAACATTTTTCATTTTCGGAATGCAATGATTTTAAATCAACTATATAGACATTTTCATGTCTATGGCCAACAAACTTGATCTTGTTACTCTTGATGTCTATAACTAGACAATGAGAGATTTCAAATGTGACTTTGTTGCCTTTGTCACAAAGTTGACTAATACTAAGTAAATTTGGCTTAAGGCCTTGTACTAGCAATACATTATCTATGGTTAAGAAATCATTACCAACTTTTCCATGCCCGATGATCTTTATTTTTGTGTTGTCTCCAATGGTGACAAGTCCACCATCTCTTAGAGTTAGCTCATTGAATACACTTTTATCACTGGTCATGTGTTTTGAGTATCCACCATCAAGGTACCAACAATTATCTTTTTCCTTGGTGTGGAGACATATCTACATCCCACAAGGATACACAATTGTATTTTTAGGTACCCAAAATTTCTTGGGTCCTTTGGGGTTAGTCCTTGAAAATACTGTTCATTTTGGGACCTATGCCTTCTTAACAGCATATAGTGATCTATAGACATGTTGATAATGCACAATCCTAGGATGATAGTTATTGAATTTTATAGGAGTATTTAGTTGTGCATGCCTATAATACTTAGGATATGAATTCCTAGGATACATGTTTCTCTTGTGAGGAATATGAATATACATGTCATTTCCAGAAAATGTAGGATACATGCTTGTATGTACAATATTTCTAGGATGACCATGATGGTAACTTTTAGTATATGAATGTACAGTGTGCAAGTTTTGATTACACATATAGTTTCTAGGATGCAAATTATGATTATTCGAAGGGTGTGTATAAGCATTTCTTGAATGAGCATACATATAAGCATGAGTATTTCTAGGATTTTTCCTTCTTATACATGCATTAGAATTAGCATTTCTAGACATGCTATTATTCAATGTGGGTATGATTTTGACCTTTGAAATAGAGGCTTCATTCATACATGAAGCTTTGATGAATAAGTTCTCTTTTGATTTTTGCTTGCCTATTGGAGAGTATCCTAACCCGGATTTTCCTCCACTTAATCTTTGGCAAGAAAGCACTTCATCAAGTTTTTCTTTTTCAAGCATGTGTCTAGATATAGTGCCATTTAATTCTAATATCTTATTCTTTAAGTTCTCATTTTCATCTTTTAGGAAATCTTGAGAATAATCATAAAGAAATGAAGATAGTTTATCTTTTTCTTCTCTTAGACTTATCATTTCTTTAGAAAGAGATGATACCTCTTTCTTAAGAGTTGAGTTCCTAGAATTGAATTTCTTCAATTCATCATGCATTTCATTTATGACTTCTAACAATTCTTCACTACTACTCACAATGTTATTTTTAGAAGAGGGAGAAGATAATACCTCATTTTCATCATCAATTGCCATAAGGCATAGGTTCACAATTTCCTCGTATCCAACTTCTTTATCCAAGGATTCTTCTTCTTCATCATCACTCCAAGTAGTTGCAATCATAGTTTTCTTCTTGAAGTTCTTGTATGGTTTGCTTGTAACCATACAATCGGCCTTGATGTGACCGGGCTTTTTGTATCCATAGCACACAAGTGATTCCCTTTTTGAGATGGGATCCTTTGTGTATGGTTTCTTGCTTTTCTTTAAGAATCTATGAAACCTTTTGGTGATTAAAGTCATTTCACCATCTTCTTCGCTGCTCCCCGCCTCTTCTTCCAATTCCTCTTCTCTGTTGTATGTAGAGCTTTAAGAGCAATCACCTTTTTCTTCGTCTCATCATCATTGACAATGAGATTCATTTTTTCCATCTCATATATCAACAAAGACCCAAGAAGTGTCTCAACATCAAGTTTATCGGGATCTTTGGTCTCTGTGATGGCCATCTTCTTTGCTTTCCAAGTGGATGGAAAAGATCTTAAGATTTTTCTTATTAGTTCAAATTCCTCAATGTTCCTACCAAGAAGCTTCAAACCATTAACAATAGTTGTGAAACGTGAGTGCATTTGAGAAATTGTTTCGTTAAGAGACATTCTAAAATATTCATATTCAGATACTAGCATATAAAGTTTTTATTTTTTAACCTCACTAGTTCCTTCATATATAACTTGCAATTTATCCCATATTTCCTTAGCTAAAACACATGCAGAGATTTTATTGTATTCAGATATATCTAAAGCACAATGTAAAATACTTGTGACTCTACTATTGAGAGACATCATTCTACAATCCTCATCATTATACTCAGTTTTGAGTTTAAGCATTGTATGATTGATTTCACCAATAGTTATTTCCTTTGATGGAATTCTAGGTCCATCTTCAATGACTCTCCATAGATTATAATTTTGTCCTTCGACAAAGATTTTCATCCTGTTTTTCCAATAGTTATAGTTGGAGCCATTGAATAAGGGAGGCCTAGTGTATAAGTGCCCCTCAGAATAGCTATTTGCTGCCATCGGTTCAACTCAATGATATTAAGCCTAAAATTGAGAACCTAGCTCTGATACCAATTGTAGACTGAGGTTCCAACACAAGAGGGGGGTGAATTAGGTTTTTTAAACATTTTGCTAATTAATCACAAGTTTATAAAAACAAATAAACCAACAAACATATAAGCAAGTAATATGTGTTGTAAATAAAGAGTTTAAGGAAAAGATGATGCAAACTTAGTTTATAGTGGTTCATCAATATCGGATTCGTTTCGACCTTACGTCCACTCTCTTCAAGGAACCCTTGAAGTAATCCACTAAGAAACTTAGTCATGCAACTTCATGGGTGTTACACAAACCTTACAATCAATCTCTTCCTCTTGGAAGCAAACCCCTTCCTTTCGGAAACAAACCCCTTCTTCTCGGAAGCTAATCTCTTCCTTTCGGAAACTAATCCCTTTACAATAAATGCTGTAAAGTAAATGGTAGAGAGACAACTATAAAAGCTTATACAATTGAATAATATCTCTCTTTCCAGGTAAAGCTTGAAGAATGGCTCAACAATCAATTTTTCAAAGCTTTTGAGTATCAATGAGTAAAAACTTGATTGAATGTGTGATCTATCTTTTTAAAATGCTCAATAGAGTGGGTTTATATAGCATTGATGTAATATGCTCATTCTCAACTGATTTGGTACGATTTGGTATAATTTTTGCTGAAATCTCGCATCTCAACGATCATATTTTTTTGAACTACCAATCGACTTGATCTTAGTACCAGTCAACTGGGTCAAGCTTAAAAATCACATTTTTAAGGCTTTGAAGGTACCAATCGACTAGGTATGACTTACCAGTCGACTGAAAAACTTTTTCCCAAAGCACCAGTCGACTAGTATGTGTGATCCAGTCGACTAGGTACCTACTGTCCCTTATACCAGTCTTCTGGTATAAGTACCCAGTCGACTGGGTTGCTTAATCAACCCAGTTTTCATGTTTTTAACTTAAAACATTTGTTTGAAAAGTTCGGTTTAAAATGCTTTTCAAAAGGATCCATTGGACAAGTTAACTACCTGAACAAGTGAGATTTACAACTTATTTAACTACCTTGAACCTATACTAGATCTTTTGTCTGGAGTTGAAGTTTGATTCGGGTTGAGTTCTTGCACTTTGATCCTTAGTTGAATACTCTTATTGCTTAATACACTTAGATAGCATTGTTAGTATAATAAGAGTTGTGTTTTGTCATTATTAAAATATAGGTGCAGGTCAACAGTTTGTAAATTGAAGAAGTATTTATAGGAACTAAAGTAGTCACCACAGATGTGGTACCAGAAGTTTGACATATATGCCATTCAGCTTGGGTTCACTCGCAACTATGCTGATGTAACAACCCATCCCGAGTTAGCCACCCTCGAGACAGTGTCATCACATTTTGAAAATCTCAATACGACACATATATGCAACAATAAAAATAATAACACCAATAGAAATTTTTACATCAATCCTCAACCTTCAACAAGGGAGATACATCATTCTGATCATGACTTAAACATTATATACAACGTAAAAATGCATGAATATTTACAAATAATTTTTTTATTTTCTCATTAGTCTGAGGATGTTGACACGTGCGTGGCTTACAGAAAAATATTTCGTCTGACTCTCAACCCACCAGACTATTTGTCCTACCTGCTACCTGAAATCATTGTACAACGAGGGATGAGCTTCACAAGCTCAGTGAATTAAATTTACTAGAAGTATTCATTTTTATAAATGGTCTTTCAATATTTAATCATTTATATCTCATACAACTTGATACTAGCATTCTACTATCACTACACATGTCATAAGATCCATTCTCTTTCAGTCTCTTTTTCTTATTTATTGGTTCACCTTAAGACCGTCAATTATCTCATAATTACCTCGTAATGAGGTTCACATCATAAAATCTACCATTTAGATGGTTCTTATCATATCATACTTCTAGGTTTCTTTCTCACCATAACTGTTTCTCTATGAGACTTATTCATCTATAAATAAATTCACAATAACACACAACACATCAGCATTTCAGTAATGCGATCAATATTTAAAACAGATGTAATGCATGAATTATTATTAGGGAATGTCTTCCCACAATTTCGATATGTTTTTATCTTAGACCCTCTCCCGGTTCTTTCATTTCCAGCATATACCGGCTGTCACGGTATTTATTTCCATCATATACCGGCTGTCACGATTTTTTATTTATTTCCAGCATATACCGACTGTCACGGTTTTTCTTTATTTCCAGCATATACCAGCTGTCATGGTTTTTCAATTAGACTTACCCCCTCCCGATTCTTTTATTTAATGCACATGCATATGAACAATGCTATGAAATATGCATATGAACAATAATATAAAAACAACATGAATTCAAATATTAAATTTAGCTATCCTGATTATTCTCAAATTATTATTGAAAGAAAATCTACTAAATTCATCTCATCGTAAATCACATCAAATTATCCATCATAACTTGTCAAGATCCACTAAATTTCATCTCCTCATAATTCGTATCAAAACATCAACCATAGCTCATCAAGAATTTTATTTATCGCTTTTATTATTAAATCAACTTATTATTCCAAAAAAATATATTATTTCTCACAAAATAATTTTCTACATGTCCAAAATTCCTATCATACCTATCAATCAATTTTTCATCTACCACCAAAGCCTAAACTAATAATTTATTTTAATATTATTGCTAGATATTTCATTTTTATCCATATTACTTAAAGTAAATCTAACTCACCACGTAGCACTTAGAGCTACCCGTGGATCACCTTCTTACTTTTCCTGCTCCTCTCATAAATTTTCCTCGGTTACTGCCCGTCAACACCTGATATAATATTTATATTAAAAATTCTAATTATTTCTTCAATTCTTCCATAATTTACACCCTTTGAAATCCGAGAAATTTCATATATGCTAAAAATTCAAAAATAAACATCACATTATTACCTTCTGTTTTTCTTAAAGCTCTCTGTAGTTCTCTATAAAATTCTCCCGTAAACCCCTTCAAAATTTTGCCCTTTCAACCTTTCTTTCGGTCCCTAAGTGTTTAAAGAAATCGAGTAGTTGAAGGAAAACCAAACAGAATTTGGTAAGTATAAATTTCGTTTACATATAAGTGTGTGTGTGTGTGTGTGTGTGTGTGTGTGTAAAAGTTAAAATTTCGTTAAAAATTTCGGTAGCCCAAAAATTTGGAACTTTCAGCATACTTATCTCCCCCAAAAATGCTCCACATTTTGGCTACCTGTATAACATGCAAGCTCCACATTTAACTTGGCAGAAAGTATTGCCATATGTTGCCACTCTTTTTGTTTTTGTTTTTATTTTTTTTTGAAAACTTTTTTTTCTTTCTTTTTCTTTTTCTTTTTCTTTTATACTATTCACGAATTTATTTTTCTTTTTCTTTGTAACTACGTCTCCACGTGTCCATATTTTTTTTAGAATTGTTTTATTCAAATAATAATAAACCTTTCACATATATTTTATTTTAATTCCATGTTATATTTATTAATTTACTTTTTTACTCTTACTTTATGAATACGGGTATTATAGCTGATCACTACGTCTATGTGAAAAGGTTAGAGGTTGATTTTTGTTAGGTATGATGACCTAAGTTTGGGAAAAACTTAGGCTTGGAGAGTCCGCCAAGCAAAGGCCCAATACATGATGTAGGAGACCATATGAACCCAAAAGTTTAAGCTAATGGGTTCTAGTTCCACCACCATATATATGACATTCACTTATCTAGTTTTTTCTCCATGTAGGATTGATTTTTCACATCTCTTTACTCACATGTGAATATTCCCAACAATCTCCCCCTCACATGTGAGTCCATTACTCCCCCTCACCATCATGCTTATACCAACTCCAAACTCGCATCATAGTTCAACAGACACACTCGAAAAGTCACCCGTTCTCCTATCAGAGTTAGAGAATCACACAACAACTTTCAACAACGAGCTTTATAGACTCCACCTTGCGAACTACACAAACTTCATCATGCAGGCATCATCCACTCACTATACAAGTCACCTTGTTCACACTATACAAGTCCCTCGAGCTCCCCCTGTTGTTTGATTATACCACTACAAGCATCCTAGAGTTAACCTTATGATCTAGTCACTCCCAGCTGAACCATCGGCTCTAATACCACTTGTTAGGTATGAGACCCAAGTTTGGGAAAAATTTGGACTTGGAGAGTCCGCTAAGCAAAGGCCCAATATATGATGTAGGAGACCATATAACCCAAAAGCTTAAGCTAATAGGTTCGGTTCCACCATCATATATACATCATTCACTTATCTAGTTTTTTTATATATGTGGGATTGATTTTCCACATCTATTTACTCACATGTGAATATTCCTAACAATTTTGTCATTTTAATCTTGTACGTTAATGATATATTGTTGATTGGAAATAACAGGAAGATGATTAGCACTATGAAGGCATCGTTAGCAAGCTAGTTTGACATGAAAGACCTAGGGCCAGCAAACTTTATCTTGAGCATGCAGATAAAAAGGGATCGTGAAAATCTAAAACTGTGGCTAAGTCAGAAAAAGTATATTGAAGAAGTGTCGAAAAATTTAACATGCCTGACAGCAAGCCGGTAGGGACTTCCATGCCTTTGAGAACCAAGTTATCTATGGAACAATGTCCGAAGATGGAGGAAGAAGCTGAAGAGATGGCAAATGTACCTTATGATAGCAAAGAATCCTGCATTTCATTCACGGGCGAAGCACATTGATATCCAATATCACTTCATCCGGGAAAAGATTGAAGAAAATGTGATAATATTGCAGAAAGTTGATACAACAGTGAACAACGCAAATTTCTTGACTAAAGCAGTTAGTCTAGCAAAGTTTGAGTGATGTGCTACTGAGATAGGCTTAAAGAAACAGAGTTCTGAGAAGTTTTCCATGTGTGTGAAGTATTTACCAAGTGGGAGATTGTTAGAGTTGGTGCATACTTTACGGGTCCAAATCTGTAGAACCCTCGACGACCACGAGGTCCGACTCCACCGTGAGCGGGCGGGGGTTAGGGGACAGCGCCTTCGAAAATTTTAGGCCCCGTATATAGTTTGGGTCTGGTTTTTTGCTTGGCGGTTTGGACTTGGGTTCATGAATAGCCATGGTTTTGCAACAGGGCAGAAACCCTAATTAGGACGTCTTAAGTTGCTTAAAATACTCTGTATGTATTGAGTGCACATTATAACGAGAGATTTGTAAGGTTGATTATAGTGAAACTTCTGGTAGACATAGCGCAAAGTGAACTTATTGTGTCTTATTTTATTTCATTTTTTATATTTTATTTAATTAATAGATCTCAAATCGTTCAAAAAAGAATTAAGGCTTAATTGCATTCGGTACTCTTAATTTTGGGGTCTGATATGATAAATTCAATATGCTGCTTCATAGTGGCCAAAAGAGAAAGAACATTGACACACTGAGAGAAACAAATATGATTTCATATTTATATTATACAAAGGCAAAAAGAAAAACTCTGCTGCTCGTCACATTATAACGTTGTAAAATAGAAACAATTAAAGAAGGTTACTTTTTGTGAGGGTGTATAATTGCTTTTTGTAACAAATAATGAGAGTAAAACATAAGTTAAAGATATTATAAACAAAGATATTATAAACTGGGTACTACTTAGTAGCCTGGAAACATCGGTGGAGGCGGCGATGAGTATTGCATTCCGATGTTTGGTGGGAGGACGAAGTCGTCGACTGGTGGTGATGAAGATAATACCACAGGAGTAGGAGGAGGATATGCAGTTGGTGGTGGTGGCGATTGGACGGGTGTTGGTGGTGGTGGTGATTGGACCGGTCTTGGTGGTGGTGCCTGAACTGGTGGTGGCGGTGATTGGACTGGTGTTGGTGGTGGTGCCTGGACAGGTGGTGGTGGTGCCTGGACAGGTGGTGGTGGTGGGGATTGAACTGGTTGTGGTGGAGAATAGACAAGTGGTGGTGGGGAGTGTACTGGTGGTGGTGGGGAGTGGACAGGTGGTGGTGGGGATTGGACTGGAGGTGGAGGAGAATGGACAGGTGGTGGTGGAGAGTGGACAGGCGGTGGTGGGGATTGGACTGGAGGTGGAGGAGAATGAACAGGTGGTGGTGGAGAGTGGACTGGTGGTGGTGGTGACTGGACAGTTGGTGGTGGGGATTGGACTGGAGGTGGAGGAGAATGGACAGGTGGTGGTGGTGACTGGACTGGTGGTGGTGGGGATTGGACGGGAGGTGGCGGAGAATGGACAGGTGGTGGTGGTGGGGATTGGACGGGAGGAGGCGGAGAATGGACAGGTGGCGGTGGAAAGTGGACTGGTGGTGGCGGGGATCGGACTGGAGGTGGTGGTGATTGAACTGGTAGTATTGGTGGTGATTGAACTGGTGGTGGTGGGGATTGAACTGGGGGAGGAGGAGGAGAACGGACATGTTTGCGTTTCAATGGGGAATTATCAGATGGGTCTGGCGCTGGTGACTCCTTTGGTGGTTTAGGTGTTGCTGATGGTTTTGGTGGCTCAGTCACTGGTGATTCTTTCGGTGGAGTCGGAGTTGGTGAGGGCTTTGGTGGCTCAGGAACTGGTGATTCTTTTGGCGGTATCGGTGTTGGTTTTGGTGGCTCAGGCACTGGTGACTGTTTTGGTGGCTTGGGTGTTGGTGATGGTTTTGGTGTCTCAGGCACTGGTGTCTGTTTTGGTGCCTCTGGTGATTCCTTTGGTGGCTTAGGGCTCGGTGGTGGGTTCTGCTTAATTGTTGGAGGTGAAAAAGTTGGTGGCTTTGGTTTTGGTTCTGGTGGAGTGGATTTATGAGGTGATGATGGTGGTTTAGGCTTTGATGGTGTATGATGTGGAGTAGGTTTAGGTGATGGTGTCAATGGCTTAGCGGGTGACTTAGGCTTCGACGGTGAAGAACCTCCTCCACCACACTTATCCTTGCTGCAATCCACCGGGCGACTCACCACCGGAAAGCATTCCTTTGCCGACTTCTGCTTTGGCCTATCAGGCAAGCAGTTGCTTGTGTCATCCAATACAATGTCCTTCCTTGAAGTTGGTAGACATGTTGAAGCCTCCCCATTGAAGTAATTGTTAGAGAATGTTAAATTCACCAAGTTTGGCAACTTGCAAATTGCATCAGCCACAAATCCTGTTAGCTTGTTCTGTGAAATATCCAAGCGTTCAACACTCTTCAAGCCTGAAAGGCTCTGTGGCAAGACACCTGTGAATGAGTTGAAGCTGGCATCAAACACCGTCACGTTTCCAAGCAAACCAATCTCAGATGGGAAGCAACCACCAACACTGTTGCCAATGAAGATGATCTCGTTCAGGTTCTTCATATTCCCAATGCTATGTGGAATGCAGCCACTGAAATTGTTGTGAGCAAATGTCACAACAGAGACAGTGGATTTGCCGATTGTTTCAGGGATGCCGGCACTGAACCTGTTGTTGTTCAAGAACAGCGCGTCGAGGTCTTTCTCAAAGATTTCTGGTGGCAATTCACCCTCGAAATTATTGAATCTGATATCGAGATACTTGAGACCTGGCCAGGTGAGAACAACTTTTGGGAAAGGACCAACGAATCGGTTGTTGCTGATATCAAACTCATGCAGAAGTGTAAGCTTTGACAAGCTTTTTGGAACAATTCCACAGAACCTGTTGGAGTTGATGTGGAACAGTGCAAGATCGGTCATGAGCCCTAACTTAGCTGGAAGGTAACCGGCAATGTCAGCTTGGTTCAGATCAACACCGCCCACAACAGTCATTTTGGGATCATCAAGCGCTGGTGCACAGAAGACTCCATTGTAACCACACACATGAGGACCAACCCAATTGCCTGTTGTGTTAAATGGGTCAGAGTAGATAGCATTTTTAAAGGCCTGAAGAGCAGCATAAGCTTTCTTGAGCCTTTGGTTTGCAAAAGTCACCTTGAGGTCGACTTCGTATTCGAGATCCTCATTAAGTTCACCATCTCCAGAGAGGGTTAAGAGCTGACGACGAGCAATGAAGGATGCCTCGCGATCTGTTAAAGCGAGAGAGAAGGTAGACAAAAAGGAGAAGAGGAAAGAGCAGAAAAGAAAGCAGCCTAAGGCCTGCATTCTTAGAGGTTTAGCCATGGCTGACTTACCTTGGAAGGCCCAAGGCTGCTTATAGAAGGGTGGGAAGGTTGTAATGAGAGGAGGGTGTTATATGGAGGGAGAGGGAGGTCTGATTTAGACAGCCATCGCGAGGTTGTGGAAAACGGCTTCTAATTTTTTACACCGGAAAATTTGTTTGGCTTTTAAATTACGGCAGATTTTTTTGTGTTCCTCTAATCTTAGAAAACAAATTTAGAGGGACTGCTTTGATTGCGGAATGTTAATTACAAATTAAACAAGAAAAGCATAGCTAAAAACTGACAATTGACAAAGTCTCTTTTTAATAAAACTGGTACCAGAATGGAATCCTATTGACTGATAGTCATTTACCTTCGATTCTTTGATAATTTACACGTGGCAAATGCCATGGTACTGCTGGTAGAATCCACCCCTCCTGCCACTTGGCAATAAGCTTCTTACTTAGACAGAACAGCTTCGCTTTCACTTTTGAACTTTAGCAGAACTAGGGTGCATTGGTTAAATGCTAGTAACTGGTTTTTGTTTCAAATTAGCATCTTTGATTCCTCGGTCCAGTATACAGATGCTAACTTCACCCTTTCAGATCTAGAATTACAATATCAAATCTAGTCATGAGTTTTCAATGTGCAGTAATAATATTACACCAGGAAGACTTGGCATTTAAGCCATTGGGATTCTATCAAACAAGAAGACTGGATACTTGTCTAATTTGAACAGGGAAATGGAACTTTGAGATGACAGCTGAAACTTCAGTTAAGTAATCCTGTTTTTGGACTAGCTTGCAGCTTTAAACCATAATTTAAGAAAGAAAATTTCCCATTTAAGAACTTCAAAAGTTCGGATTCAACCCGAAAAAGAAAATTTTCAATCAGTCCATGTTTTCAAGCAATTCATCCTAATTCCAAAAGATAATGGTATATATAACTGAATCATTAAGTAATCCACAGCTCAAAACTTACAAAAGTACAATGTCGCTCAAATAATAAACACAAACTCCATTGAGAAATTTTTAACATCAAACAGCAAAAAAAATAGAAAAAAAAAACTTTTTTACATAAGATTGCAACCACAAAGCCAAAACCTCAATTTATTGAATCAGATAAAAAAAACATCTATAAACATTATATTCACAACTACACCCTACAAAGAAGCAACTCAACACTAAATCCTTAATCCCACTACACAACACAAGCTCCCAGTTCCCACCATCAATCTGTTTCATGGTCAGGTGCAGGTGAATACCAAGCAGGGGATGTTCCTTTGGTTCTAAGCAATCTGGTGTACGGCGAATCTGGCATTCTTGCTCTCTCTTCTTCCTCTATCTCTTCCGGAGACTTTGGCAACCCATCTGGGATATGAAAATGTCTCTTTCCCTCTTTCTCGGCATCCAATGGCTTCGCTAAATTAAGTCCATTGCTTTTTCCTTTGTGTATTGGTGCAATCCCATGTAAGCACCCAATTAAGGATTTAATGCCACCAGCTTGAAGAATCAGCTTCTCTACATCCTCCTTAGGTGCCTGTCTCTGGATTACATTGCAAATTACATAAAATATCAGTTTTTCTATTCTTTGAAATTTATGTTCTATTTACTTGCAGGGAATTCAGGTGATTCAAGATTTTGAACTTGTTTTGGAAACAGATTCATAGGTAAGTCCTGTATCTGACATTCCATTCTCTTTCATAGCAACCAAACAGAAATCATGAAGCAGATGCCTCAGCAAACTCAAAAGAAAGGAAACTTAATTTCTTCACTCAACTAAAGCTTTCTATGCAACAATAATTGAGTTTGAAATGAGTAATTCATTATCAGGAAACTAAAACAATACTATGAAGCATAAAATTCATGAACCCAAATTTCTTTTCCAATTTCCTGTCTATTCTCATTAACCAAATAGGCCATCATTTTTTTTCTCGATGATTTTAAATAAAATTTAAATCAAAAAACTTACTTCAAAATCTTTGAGCTCAAAATAAGCTCTCCAGCAGCTATAGGAATCATCTCCTTCAAGAGTTGAACAGTAATCTGAACAAAAACAGAGCAATACAATGAATAACAACAACACATAAAACCAAACAGAAATTACTAATTTCTTAAACAGTTCAACCAAAAAATCAAGTTTCTCACTTTGAGAACCATAACCTCTCCAATTTATAACACTAAAATATCATATAATCATCCAAGCCAGGCAATTTAAAACATTAACAGAACTTGTAAATCAAACAAAAAACTATATGCAAGTATAAACTTCAACTGCCTGACATAGAAACCTCATGAAAAAAACTGTTATATCAAAGCTCCAAAAAAAGTAACTGTTATATCAAAGCTCCAAAAAAATCAATACTTTTTTTGGAAATCATAATAGCTCCGATTTATATCACAAAAACATCACATAACCAAATCAACATTTTTTTTTTCCTTTTTAGACGTAAAAACCTATAAAATCAACCTGTTTATACCAATTAGACAGCGAAATACGAGATTATAGCGTACCTGAGAGCTCGTTCTCTAATTTTTCGATCAAAGGAAGATCCTTAACGACTCGCTCGAACTTGGTCCTGCTAAAAGGCTCGAGCTTTGGTATGTAAGCGTTGCTTCTCGTACTAGAACAGCAAATCGTGGAACTGAATCTTACCCTCGACGATGATAATCTCGTTGCCGTACCATGCATATCCTCAGCTTCGATGAGGATAGGACACGAACAAGAACGAAGAATAACAGACTTCATCATTGTATCCAAACACAAAAATTATGTTTTTAGAGTTGAGAAGAAGAATTATGAGAAGACGCCATTAAATATAGTAAAAGTGCAATGTAGGACCAGTGAAGTGGAAAAGGATTAGATATTTTATTTTTATATATATATAAATAATATATATTTTGCTTTGGAGATATTTTTTTAAATAAAATTCCACAGGTTTCAATCATGGAACGGGAATGATGGGGTAACTATGGCCGTTGATTATTCGTTGGGCGTTATGTGATTGGGCCATGTGGGCCGTTGATGTATGCAGCTTTCTGGGTGGAGAGGATCAATGTGTGAGGTCACGTTGGTTCCGTTAGCGGGTTTAAAGTAATGCGGCGAAGCATGAATCGCTGTGCCGGAAGCCGTCAATTTGCCCGGTCCAAAAGCCCAGTCCAGATTACTTTCCGCCCATGGTTTTTTTCACTAGATTTTCTCTGACGTTAAAATACTTATTTATGGCTCATGGCCTAGTCCAGAAGCACACAAGATCGATTAAACTTAGGGGTGGCAATGGGCTGTACTGGCCCATCCGAAACAAATTTGGCATGGCCCACACTTCCACGGGCTGTGCCATGCTTGACACGGTATTATCCTCATGTCGTGTTGGGCTTAGCTTTTGAGGCCCACAGCACGAGGTATGACCATAACATCTAATAAATTTAAAATTACATACAATTTTATGCCACTAGAAAAATGAGTCAACAAGAATTAGATTATGATAAATTTGATATTTTAGGATCGTGGAAAAAAATGAAAATTATTACCTTGTTCTTAACATAATGGCATGTGATCTATTAATTCATAAATTAAGCAAGTTCATCTAAAATCACACATTAATATAAATTAAATCAAACCTATACAAATATTTAAACAAAAAAAATCTCTTTTTGTGAATTTTGAATTTTAATATTGAAGTTATAGTTGCTTGATTTTGACATATTAGTATTTGATTCAATGAATTAGAACACTAAAAGAAATCATATAATATTCTTCTTTTTAATCCACCGAATGAAACTTAACTACATAACTTGGTTAGGCAGCTCATCATTCAATTTCTAAAGTCGCTTATCTAAGGATTTGATAAGTTTACTTTTTTATTTAAATGTCAAAAAGGTTATAAAAATTACTTTTTTAAATTATTAATAATATTTTATGTCTTTCTAATTTTTAAAATTTCTAAGTTATTTTTATATTTCACCAATTTGTAAGTCATTTCATTTTTTTATTTAGTTTATATGTTGTTTTTGTAAGTTATTTATTTAAAATATTTTTGAAAGTTTTAATTTTAAGTTATTTGTTTATGTTGTTGTTTTTGTTCAATTTTTAAGTTATTTGTAATATTTAACTTCATCAATAAAATAACTATTTTCTATACATTTATAAGCATTCAATTCAATATTTATACTCTTTTTTTTTTACTATTTTCAACAAAAAAGGCAAAAAAAATCAATATATACCTATGAAGCCCATGGGCCGGCATGGCCCAGTAGCCATACGGGCCTTAGGCTGTGCCGAGCCGAGGTTTTTAAAATCACGGCACGGCATGAAAGATAAGGAGGCACGGCACGAAGGCATGGTGGGCCGCCTTTTGTGGCCGTGGGCCAGCACGCATGACCCACTGCAACCCCTAATTAAACTGAACTAAATTAAAAAGTCATTTAGTTTTCAATATAATTAAGGATGGAACGGAAGAGTTAAGATGGTAATTACTTTAATAAAATCAGTTTGTAATGTTAGAACTTTTGTCTTATTCAGAGAGTCAACAACCTTGGTCGTATTTTCGACCATCAACGGTGTTTCTTTAGCATCATCCATCCATGAAGAGCTATGCCCATAGGATGGAAAAAGTTGGACTTCTTTAAGATGCAAAGGCTCATCAATAAAATCAATCCCATCCTCCGACAAAAAGTACCCATTATACACGAAATGGATGAGATTAGGAGTGTTAATTGTCAACTGCAAGATATCGATCGATGGTACCAACATAGCTTTAAACGGTGGAGCCTTGTGCTCAAAAGGCTCAAACACTAAAAGGTATAACATTTTGTGTAATCTATAAACACATCCTCTAAACTTTTGCTGAGGATGAACAGAGTCTTTATGCTACGCGTCTAGGAGATTGTTGACCCTCACCTGTATTTTAATGATGACAAAACACAACTGTTATTATACTAACAGTACAATCTAAGTGTAGTAAGCAACAAAAGCATTCAACCAAGGATCAAGGTGCAAGAACTCAAACCGAATCAATCCTTCAAGTGAAGACTGAAGAACTAGTATAGGTCTAAGGTTTTAAAACCAATGTAAGTCTCACTTGTACATTGTAAAAGCTTGTTCAATGGCTCGCACACAAAATGTTTTTAAACATAACCTTTTTTATCAAACGTTTTTAAGTTAAAACTTATTTTTAACAAATAAAAACTGGGTTTGAAGACAACCCAGTCGACTGGGTACATATACCAGTCGACTAGTATATGGGACAGTAAGTCCCCAGTCGACTGGGTAAGACATACCAGTCGACTGGTAAAATGGACAGTGAGTCCCCAGTCGACTGGATGGAACATACCAGTCGACTGGTAAAATGGACAGACAGTCCCCAGTCGACTGGTACTCCAGAAGCTTTAAAAAGAAGAATTTTTAAGAGGATCCAGTCGACTGGTAGTTCAAAAATATGACCGTTGGACACGAAATCTGAACTTTTAAAAGCACAATCTTTTCAAATTAAAGTCCCAACGGTCATATTATTTGATGGCTATATAAACCCACTCTATTGAGCATTCAATAGAGAGCTGCGCATATTCAAAAAGAGTTGAACTCACACAATCAAGTTATTATACTCTTTGAAACACAAAAAGTTTTGAAATATTCTTGCTGAGCCATTCTTCAAGCTTTACTTTGAAAGAGAGACATTGTTGAGTTGTATAAGCTTTCATTTGCTGTCTCTCTACAATTTACTTTACAGTATCTTTTGTAAAGGGATTACTTCCGAGAGGGAGGAGATAGCTTCCGAGAGGAAGAGATTGTAAGATTTGTACAACACCGGTGAAGTTGTACGACTAAGTTTCTTAGTGGATTACTTCAAGGAGGTTCCTTGAAGAGAGTGGACGTAGGGTCAGAACGAATCTGATATTGCCGAATCACTATAATCTGAGTTTGCATCATCTACTCCTTAAACTCTTTATTTACAGCACATTACTTGTTTTATTGCTTGTTGCTTATACGTTTTTATAAACTTGAGTTTATTCCCCGAAAGTTTTAAAACCCAATTCACCCCCTCTCTTGGGTTGAAATCTCAGTCTACAGAGACGATGTCAACAAATCCCCGAATTTTTGTTACTTTTCGAAATTTCAAAGAGTTTTTAAAAATCACTTTACAAAAATTTTTAATCAGTTTCAAACCATATTTAAAGAGATTTAAATTTTAATACATTCCCTGCAAATATAAATGTATAAATTAAACATCTTGACCTTGGGTTATGTACCTTTGAATCAAATCAAGTAGGTGCACACCATCACTCAATAGTTGTTCCTGGAGGCGATTCAGTCGTCAGATCCTTGCACTGTAATTGAGCCAAATAACTTTTTAATGGCGGTAATCACGGACACAACTATTCCATTCTTGTAGTTTTTTCCGTTTTGTTCCAACAATTTCATCTCATCTTTGATGTGTACGAACGTGATATCAAGGGATTGTATAAAATTGGGCAATTCAAGAACTGCATTGAGGGATTCAATCTGTAGATATATCAACATTCGCATTCAATGTGTATTCCCGAATAATCTCATTTTTCAGTTATTCAACCATTTCATTTTACCAAGTTCAATGTTAGCCAGATTAGTCAACATTTATATATTTCGATGCAACAACAATACGTTATTTGTAACAAGTAGTTTTGTTAGTTAGTTAATTGGGAACATTTTATTCATTAAATGGATTGGATTGGTATTATGTCAACCCTGGAGAACCCAAAACATAAGACACTAACACATAAGTTTCTTTGTTCTTCTCTAGACATACACTTCCTTCGGTTCACATTTCATGCCATTCATCAAGAAAAGTTCAACAAAATACTTTTCATTACGTTCAGGGATTTGAAAACTCAAGTTTAGTGCAAAGACGTGAGTTGTCATTCCGTGGCCATATGTGTCTCTCAAGAAACTCCAAGAACCTCTACAACTAGGTGAATTAAAAACCGGACTATGTACTATAAGGGTTTCTACTTCCGAAGTTGGTTTGACACCAAACTAAAACAGAAGAGGTCATCTGTGTTAGGAACTAGATTTTGGATGGATGTGATTATTGGTTATGATATATGGGAAAATTCTATGTCAATGATATAACAATACGTGTCATGTTCCAAAGGCGAAAAGGTAATTTCATATACAAAACTGAGCAACCAATCGAATGACTACACATGGCAAACGATGTAACGGTAATTTCACATCAGAATCCTAATCCTACTATAACCCTCTAACTTATGGATAACCTAGTCTTATCAGAATATTCCAACCTATAGGAATTCTGATCCTATCATAATACTCAGTATCAATCACTTTCTTAATTGGACTCTGCTTCCTGACACTTTATAAGGGAACTCTCACTATCAAAGGTACTCACTCACAATTCTCTTTCAATTCTTCAGTTTCCTTATTATCAAAAGCCTTATACTAACTTAAGCATCAGAGTGTCGGTCCTTCTGCAAAACTCTTTCGGTCCTTCGGCAACTTTTCAGGTTTTTCACTCATCTTTGTGTGCGCAAGTTTCATACTCTAGCTCTTTGTGTACCTGGTAGATTTTCCACATCAACAGGTTGTAAGAAAAATAAAGATGAATTGTAAGGAATATGATGATAATTTATACTGATTAATTGCTAATAACCAAATCCCTAGGAAAGATAGAGAGGAGAGAGAAATTACAAAACTAAAAAGTTTTTGATTATTTATTAATTCCACTAATGGGATATACAATATATTTTATAGATTAAGAATACGGATCCTAAACCAACTGACAATACTAACTAACTAACAATTTTAACCAATTTCTAACAATCTAATTCATTATTCAATTATTCTAACCAATTAAATACAATTCGTATCATTCCTCAATTCATCAAATAAACTTTGTCCTCAAGATTTAAGTGATGTTATCATTAGGAGTCTCATCATCGACACCGTTAACTAGTATCATGAAATCAAATGACATTATACTTTTCTGATAGTCCATAATTCTTGTCATTCCAAAAACACCAAGCCATGCATTAAATTGTTGCTCATCATATTATGGTCACATGGCTATGATTATACCAAACCACATGCTTTCCACCTTAGAATTCTTGACATAGACATGATTTGTTATCAAGTGATCTCCTGTGGATCTTGGAGCAAATAGTTCCTTGATAGAAACCACATCCAAAAATGGACCACCAGCATAATCTTCTTGAATACTAGGATTATGGATCAAAATTCTGGCAACATTAGATTTGGTTATCAATCCTCAAGTGTACGTGCCACCATCATCATGTATCAAGATTTCCCTTGCATACTCAGTTTCTTGGCTTTCCTTTGCGAAGGTTCTCTTTAATTCTATTATTATCTTTCCTAATATTGACTGCTGAAGTGTCATCAACTTCTCATGTTCACTATCTCTTTCTATAACTCCATGAAAATTTTCCATTATTTTTTTTATCAATTTCTTGAGTATTAGAGAGACCCATTTTGCTTTTCACAACATTAACATTTTGTACCAAAATTCACATTTTTTTCTGTCAAAAAACCCAAAACTGACATCGGACACAATACCCAATTCTTGGTTTACTACGTCAGTTTCTAAAACCTTTGGTTGACCATCTTCGTCCACACTCAGTAACCAATGGCAGCTTGTAGGAGTTGCCAACTTCTTCATACAAGTCTTGGAATATTGCAGTAACAACCCTTGAATGAAAATCTTCCTCGTTGCGACTTTCTTGTACCTTTGTGTGATCTGCATAAAGGGTGTTTCTTGCTTTCTTCGAAAGAAGCAATGAAGGTCAGAAACCTCTGAAAAATCCACACCAAAATTCGAACATAGCATATCACAAGCTCCTCAAAATTAGTACATGTATCTTCTTGGGATATGGAACTAAATTATTGTAATATTTTTGTTCTGAAGCAGGTACTTCTTCTTGAGTTATAACTTCCTTTTGGTGAATTATGGTTGTGGGTTGCTCCATTTCAGCTAATGGTACATCTAAATCATCAAAGTTTGCATTATCACCATAGATCATGAAATATTATTGAATTTGTTGCCGGAGATCTTCACATAATGCACTGAATCTATTTGCCATTGTTTCTCCTTTTGATGGAAATTAAGAATAAAAGAATGGAACAAAGTGGGAGGGTCAACGAAAGCACCAAATTTTGCGAATTAGACTTTGGATGAATGGTGATTCTTGGTGGTAAGGAAGACGAAGATGGATTTGATGGTGAATTGTAGGAAAGATGATTATAATTGATACTAATTAATGGTTAGCGACCAAACCCTTGAAAAAGATAGAGAAAAGAGAAAAATTACAAAACTAAAAGATTTCTTGATTATTCATTAATTTAATTAATGGATTGTACAATGCCTTTTATAGACTAAGAATACAAACCTTAAACCAACTAACAATACTAAGTAATTAACTAGCAACTTTAACCAATTATTAACAGTCTAATTCATTTTTCATGTATTCTAACTAATTAATTACAATTCAAATCACTCCATTTCCAAGCATCAACGAATCTATGTTATGATAACGTTGCGCAATTGCACTCTTTCAAATTTTCAAATATTTTTTAGAGTATATGTAATTTTAAGGTTTTAAAAATTTTATATTATAATTATCCTCTTAAAATAAAAATATATATGGGCCCAAAGAACTCATTCACTTAATTTTTAAAACTAAATGTACTTATTAAGGCTACTATTTACTATTCTCAAGTTCCAAGACAAAAAAATAAATGAAATGTCATTTTTTTAATTGTACAAAGTAGCAAAAAGACAAAATCAAATAGGCTTGGTAGTTATTGAAAAATAAAGATACAAAAAAGCCTAAAATTCTATATATATATATATATGATGACATCCGACAACTCTCTCACACACACACACACACATAGGCTAAACAAGTACTACACACTTTTTTTTTTCTACCGCACTATACATAACTCATAGATATAGGCGAATCTATATTGTGTACAATTTCCCTCACTCAAATTCTCAAAAAAAAAAATACTCTTTATTTTTTTAGAATGTTTTAAATTATATATTTAAAATTGACCACACTCAAATAAAAAATGGGGTCAATTTTTAAAAAAAAAAATTACTTAACCCTTTAAAAACGGGTAACTTTTGTATAGAAAAAAAGGTTTACCCTCCAACCATGCTTGTATTTTTAATTATTTACACATTTTTTTGGGTTAATTTTAATGTTAATTTTATGGAACCAAAACTTTGATCTTGTGGTTAAAGTAAAATTTAAGTTAAGGTTTAATTTGTTTATGCCATTTATATTTGATATTTTATACTTCGATGTAAAAAATTGTTCAATATTCTATTCGTATTGTTCATAACATGGCTTTGAAGATTTGTTTCATCAAACTTGATAAGTCTTTAGAAGTTTAGAAATAAAACAACCAAAAACAAAATAATATAAAATAAAACTATTGGATTTAAATAATAAAAAAAACAAATAATAGCTCAGTTGTAAGTAACTCAAGATCAGCTGAAATAAGTGGGCTTATTATAGATTCAATGAGTTGTTAGGTTGTGGATTTTAAAGGATTTGGGGGGCAAAACATTCATTTTCCAAGCTATATCTTGGGCCAAAGAGTAGCATAATAATAACGAAAGAGTGATAAATCAATTTTTTAGTGAAGTAGAAACGGATACAAAGTGATAATAGCTAGATTTGCTTAATAATTTAAATATTGATATCCATCATGTTCAACTTCAATTGATAATTGCAAATCCTTGATCTCAAAACTAAAAAGAGCAAAAATGAATTAATCAAATTGCAAATACCCTTATGAAAAAATGTGATCGATATATTTTATAAAAATTTATTTAATAATAATTAAAACAATGATATCACTTTATTTTTTTTCGTGATTATTAATAAAATTTCAAGATTACATGATAGTTACTGTAAAATCAATTTTGTGAGATCAACACTCTGCGAACAATTAGCCTTCTAAGGATGGTGATATGAAAATCACCACATAAGCGGAAAATCATTTTTTTTTTTTCTTTCAATCCTTCCGAATCACTGGTGGAATCCTTTGCCTTACTTATAAAATTTAAAGCAATTATCAATGGACTTTCCAAAAAAAATATAGACGTGTATTCCTAGACAATTAAATAATTTTTATATTTTTGAAGAAATGGAAAGAAAATGACATTTCTAGATTCTCTCCACCTTTAATGTTTTTGGTATGGATATTAAAAGCTATTTTTAAGTACTTAATCTCAGTGTTTTTATTTATATAAGCTGCGGGGATTTTTTTGTAAGAAGCACCCAGGTGAGGAAACAAGTGTATCAATGGCATCGCCTTATGAAATGAATGGCGTGGATTTTATATATAGTGGGCACAGGCAGTGATTTTAGCAGCCCACTTCTCAGTCCTTCGGATTCCAACGGCTAGTTTAGTTGACATTCACATTTGGCGTTGGCCCCACGATTCTGTTTCTGTTTTGCCCTTTTTCCTTCTCCCAACTGTTCCACGGAGCACGGAATATTTTTCTCTTGATGATGTAATTGGGAGTTATCACTGTTTCGGCACTTCTTAGTTCTTTGTCGTAGACAAAATCTAATTTTATTAAAAAAATTCTATTCGATTTGATTTGATTTTAAAATATATTTAAATAATATAATCTGAACTTAATGCGAATTATTCGAAACTTGAAAATAATTTAAAATTTTAAAACGACTTGACTCGAACGATTTTAAAAAATGTTTTTTATTAAAAAAATTATTTGTTTTTTAATAATTAATTAACTAATTGTCAAATAAAATAAATTATATAACAATTTATTAATTATTGGTTTACATGTATTGATATGCATGGTTCAACATCTTATTAATATTAGTAATCTTATTAACTTCAAATAAAAAATTGAAGAGACTAACAAATTTTGCATTGTTATTTGTGTTATAGTAAAATTTTATCTTTAATTGTCTTAGAAAAATTGAATGGATTGAAGTGATCATATGGAATTTAATATCCAAAATCTGGTATAAGACATTACTAGTGAGAATAATCTCGTGAATCAACTTTCTGAGATTAATAAAGATTGAATTTTGGGACTAAAATCCATAAAATTACATAATGCATTCACAAATTAAATATATTATTTAAAAATTTCAACGTTAATTTATTATTAATTAGTTTTCACGGATTTGGACATGCAACTCGTTTAGTCATATTATATGAAAATAATATATTTTTAATTAAGTATAAATATTTATTCTGTTAACCTAACCTGACTCGAGATCTGATACAATCCAAAATCAAAATAACTCATTCGACACTTTTTCGTTGTTCCTCATAATTAATTTTTTAATTGATGTATTTGGTAAATATATTGTAAATTTTTTTTAGATGTTAAAATTACTGAAAAGGCATATGATATTATTTGAATTAGATTATGATAAATTTGATATTTTAGGATCGTGGAAAAAAATGAAAATTATTACCTTATTCTTAACATAATGGCATGTGATCTATTAATTCAAAAATTAAGTAAGTTCATCTAAAATCACGCATTAATATAAATTAAATCAAACCTATACAAATATTTAAACAAAAAATGTCTCCTTTTGTGAATTTTTAATTTAAATATTGAAGTTATAATTGCTTGATTTTGACATAATAATATTTGATTCAATGAATTAGAACACTAAAAGAAATCATATAATATTCTTCTTTTTAATCCACCGAATGAAACTTAGCTACATAACTTGGTTAGGCAACTCATCATTCAATTTCTAAAGTCGTTTGTCTAGGAATTGGATAAGTTTACTTTTTTATTTAAATGTCAAAAAGGTTATAAAAATTACTTTTTAAATTATTGATAATATTTTATGTCTTTCTGATTTTTAAAATTTCTAAGTTATTTGTACATTTCACCAATTTATAAGTCATTTCATCTTTTTTCTTTATTTTATATGTTGTTTTTGTAAGTTATTTATTTAAAATATTTTTGAAAGTTTTAATTTTTAAATTATTTGTTTATGTTGTTGTTTTTTTTTTTCAATTTGTAAGTTATTTGTAATATTTAACTTCATCAATAAAATAATTATTTTCTATACATTTATAAGCATTCAATTCAATATTTATACTCTTGTTTTTTACTATTTTCAACAAAAAAAGCAAAAAAAATCAATATATACCTATGAGGCACATGGGCCGGCATGACATGAAGGCATGGTGGGCTGCCTTTTTTGGCCGTGGACCGGCACGGCACGACCCACTGCAACCCATAATTAAACTGAACTAAATTAAAAAGCCATTTAGGTTTCAATATAATTAAGGATAGAACGGAGAGTTAAGATGGTAATTACTCTAATAAAATCAGTTTGCAATGTTAGAACTTTTATCTTATTCAGAGAGTCAACAACCTTGGTCGTATTTTCGACCATCAACGGTGTTTCTTTAGCATCATCCATCCATGAAGAGCTATGCCCATAGGATGGAAAAAGTTGGACTTCTTTAAGATGCAAAGGCTCATCAATAAAATCAATCCCATCCTCTGACAAAAAGTACCCATTATACACGAAACGGATGAGATTAGGAGCATTAATTGTCAACTGCGAGATATTGATCGATGGGTACCAACATAGCTTTAAACGATGGAGCCTTGGGCTCAAAAGGCTCAAACACTAGAAGGTATAACATTTCGTGTAATCTATAAACACATTCTCTAAACTTTTGTTGGGGATGAACAGAGTCTTTATGCCATGCGTCTAGAAGACGATGTCAACAAATCTCTGAATTTCTGTTAGTTTTCGAAATTTCAAAGAGCTTTTAAAAATCACTTTACAAAACTTTTTAATCAGTTTCAAACCATATTTAAAAAAGATTCAAATTTTAATATATTCCCTGCAAGTATAAATGTATAAATTAAACATCTTGACCTTGGGTTATGTACCTTTGAATCAAATCAAGTAGGTGCACACCATCACTCAATTGTTGTTCCTGGAGGCAATTCAATTGTAAGATCCTTGCACTGTAATTGAGCCAAATAACTTTTTAATAGTAGCAATCAAGGACACAACTATTCCATTCTTGTAGTTTTTGCCATTTTGTTCCAACAATTTCATCTCATCTTTGATGTGTACGAACGTGATATCAAGGGGTTGTATAAAATTAGGCAATTCAAGAACTGCATTGAGGGATTCCATCTATAGATATATCAACATTCGCATTCAATGTATATTCTTGAATAATCTCATTTTTCAATTATTCAACTATTTCATTTTATCAAGTTCATTGTTAGCCAGATTAGTCAACATTTATATGTTTCGATGCAACAACAATACGTTATTTGTAACAAGTAGTTTTGTTAGTTAGTTAATTGGTCACATTTTATTCATGAAATGGGTTGGATTGGTATTATGTCAACCCTGGAGAACCCAAAACATACGATGCTAACACATAAGTTTCTTTGTTCTTCTCTAGACATACACTTCCTTCGGTTCACATTTCATGCCATGCATCAAGAAAAGTTCAACAAAATACTTTTCATTTCGTTCAGGGATTTGAAAACTAAAGTTTAGTGTAAAGACGTGAGTTGTCACTCCATGGCCATATATGTTTCTAAAGAAACTCCAAGAAACCTCTACAATTAGGTGAATTAAAAACCGGACTATGTACTATAAAGGTTTCTACTTCCGAAGTTGGTTTGACACCAAACTAAAACAGAAGAGGTCATCTGTGTTGGGAACTAGATTTTGGATGGATGGTGATTATTGGTTGTGATATATGGGAAAATTCTATGTCAATGACATAACAATACGTGTCATGTTTCAAGGGTGAAAAGGTAATTTCATATACAAAACTGGGCAACCAATCGAATGACTACACATGGCAAAAGATGTAACGGTAATTTCACATCAGAATCCTAATCCTACTATAACCCTCTAACTTATGGATAACCTAGTCTTATCAGAATATTCCAACCTATGAGAATTTTGATTCTATCATAATACTCAGTATCAATCACTTTCTTAATTGGACTCTGCTCCCTGATACTATATAAAGGGACTCTCACTATCAAAGGTACTCACTCACAATTCTCTTTCAATTCTTTAGCTTCCTTACTATCAAAAGCCTTATACTAACTTAAGCATCAGAGCGTCCCTCCGAAGGCAAAACCCTTTTTGTCCTTCGATAACTTTTCAGGTTTTTCTCTCATCTTTGTGTGCGCAAGTTTCATACTCTAGCTCTTTATGTACCTGGTAGATTTTCGGCATCAACAGGTTGTAAGAAAAATAAAGATGAATTGTAAGGAATATGATGATAATTTATACTAATTAATTGCTAATGACCAAATCCCTAGGAAAGATAGAGAGGAGAGAGAAATTACAAAACTAAAAGGTTTAAGTGATGTTATCATTAGGAGTCTCATCATCAACACCATTAACTAGTATCATGAAATCAAATGACATTATACTTTTCTGATAGTCCATAAGTCTTGTCATTCCAAAAACACCAAGCCATGCATTAAATTGTTGCTCATCATATTATAGTCACATGGCTATGATTATACCAAACCACATACTTTGCACCTTAGAATTCTTGACATAGACATGATTTGTTATCAAGTGATCTCGTGTGGACCTTGGAGCAAATAGCTCCTTGATAGAAACCACCTCCAAAAATGGACCACCAGCATAATCTTCTTGAATACTAGGATTATGGATCAAAATTCTCGCAACATTAGATTTAGCTATCAATCCCCAAGCATATGTGCCACCATCATCATGTATCAAGATTTCTCTTGCATACTCAGTTTCTCGGCTTTCCTTCGCGAAGGTTCTCTTTAATTCTATTATTATCTTTCCTAATTTTGACTGCTGAAGTGTCATCGACTTATCCTGTTCACTATCTCTCTCTATAACTCCATGAAAATTTTCCATTATTTTTTTTCAATTTCTTAAGTATTAGAGAGACCCATTTTGCTTTTAACAACATCAACATTTTGTACCAAAATTCACATTTTTTCTGTCAAGAAACCCAAAACTGACATCGGACACAATACCCAATTCTTGGTTTACTACGTCAGTTTCTAAAACCTTTGGTTGACCATCTTCGTTCACACTCAGTAACCCATGGCCTCTTGTAGGAGTTGGCAACTTCTTCATACAAGTCATGGAATATTGCAGTAACAACCCTTGAATGAAAATCTTTCTCGTTTCGGCTTTCTTGTACCTTTGTGTGATATGCATAAAGGGTGCTTCTTACTTTCTTCGAAAGAAGCAATGAAGGTCAGAAACCTCTGAAAAATCCACACCAAAATTCGAACATGGCACATCACAAGCTCCTCAAAATTAGTACATATATCTTCTTGGGATATGGAACTAAATTATTGTAATATTTTTGGTCTGGAAGCAGCTACTTCTTCTTGAGTTATAACTTCCTTTTGGTGAATTATGGTTGTGGGTTGCTCCATTTCAGCTAATAGTACATCTGAATCATCAAAGATTGCATTATCACCATAGATCGTGAAATATTATTGAATTTGTTGCCAAAGATCTTCACATAATGCACTGAATTTATTTCCCATTGTTTCTCTTTTTGATGGAAATTAAGAATAAAAGAATGGAACAAAGTGGGAGGGTCAACGAAAGCACCAAATATCATGAATTAGACTTTGGATGAATGGCAATTCTTGGTGGTAAGGAAGACGAAGATGGATTTGATGGTGAATTGTAGGAAAGATGATTATAATTTGTACTAATTAATGGTTAGCGACCAAACCCTTGAAAAAGATAGAGAAAAGAGAGAAATTATAAAACTAAAAGATTTCTTGATTATTCATTAATGGGTTGTACAATGCCTTTTATAGGCTAAGAATACAAACCTTAAACCAACTAACAATACTAAGTAATTAACTAACAACTTTAACCAATTATTAACAATCTAATTCATTTTTCAATTATTCTAACTAATTAATTACAATTCATATCACTCCATTTCCAAGCATCAGCGAATCTATGTTTTGGTAACGTTGCGAGATTGCACTCTCTCAAATTTTCAAATATTGAGTATATGTAATTTTAGGGTTTTAAAATTTTTATGTTATAATTATCCTCTTAAAATAAAAATAAATATGGGGCCAAAGAACTCAATTCACTTCATTTTTAAAACTACATGTACTTATTAAGGCTACTATTTACTATTCTCAAGTTCCAAGATAAAAAATATATGAAATGCCATTTTTTTAATTGTACTAAGCAGCAAAAAGACAAAATTAAATAGGCTTGGTAGTTATTGAAAAACAAAGATACAAAAAAGCCTAAAATTCTATATTTATGATGACATCCAATAACTCTCTCTCTCACACACATATAGGCTAAATAAGTACTATACATTTTGTTTTCTCTACCGCACTATACATAACTCACTCATAGATATAGACGAATCTATATTGTGTTAAGTGTGAGCAATTTCCCTCACTCAAATTCTCAAAAAAAAAATAGACTCTTTATTTTTTTAGAATGTTTTAAATTATATATTTAAAATTGACCACACTCAAATAAAAAATGGAGTCAATTTTTTTTAAATTTTTTTTACTTGACCCTTTAAAAATGGGTAACTTTTGTATATAAAAAGAGGTTTCCCCTCCAACCATGCTTGTATTTTTAATTATTTACACATTTTTATTGGATTAATTTTAATGTTAATTTTATGGCACCAAAACTTTGATCTCGTGGTTAAAGTAAAATTTAAGTTAAGGTTTAATTTGTTTATGCCATTTATATTTGTTTTTTTTATACTCCGATGTAAAAAAATGTTCAATATTCTATTCGTATTGTTCATAACATAGCTTTGAATATTTTGTTTCATAAAACTTGGTAAGTCTTTAGAAGTTTAGAAATAAAACAACCAAAAACAAAATAATATAAAATAAAACTATTGGATTTAAATAATAAAAAAAACAAATATTAGTTCAATTGTAAGTAACTCAAGACCAGCTGAAATAAGTGGGCTTATTATAGATTCAATGGGTTGTTAGGTTGTGGATTTTAAAGGATTTGAGGGGCAAAACATTCATTTTCCAAGCTATATTTTTAGTCAAAGAGTGGCATAATAATACTGAAAGAGTGATAAATCAATTTTTTAGTGAAGCAGAAACGGATACAAAGTGATAATAACTAGATTTGCTTAATAATTTAAATATTGATATCCACCATCTTCAACTTCAATTGATAACTGAAAATCCTTGATCTCAAAACTAGAGATAACAAAAATGAATTAATCAAATTACAAATACTCTTGTGAAAAAATGTGATCGATATATTTTATAAAAATTCATTTAATAATACTTAAAAAAATGATATTACTTTATTTTTTTCCGTGATTATCAATAAAGTTTCAAGATTACATGATAGTTACTATAAAATCAATTTTTTGAGATCAACACTCTTCGAACAATTAGCCTCTAAGGATGGTGATATGAAAAATCACCATACAATCGGAAAATCATTTTTTTTCTTTCAATCCTTCCAAATTATTGGTGGAATCCTTTGCGTTACTTATAAAATTTAAAGCAATTATCAATGGACTTTCCAAAAAAAAATATGTAGACGTGTGTCCCTAGACAATTAAGTAATTTTTATATTTTTGAAGAAATGGAAAGAAAATGACATTTCTATATTCTCTCCACCTTTAATGTTTTTGGTATAGATATTAAAAGCTATTTTTAAGTACTTAGTCTCAGTGTTTTTATTTATATAAGCGGCGGGGATTTTTTGTAAGAAGCACCCAGGTGAGGAAATAAGTGTGTCAATGGCATCGCCTTATGAAATGAATGGTGTGGATTTTATATATAGTGGGCACAGGCAGTGATATTAGCAGCCCACTTCTCATTTGTTCTTCGGATTCCAACGGCTAGTTTAGTTGACATTCTCATTTGGCGTTGGCCCCACGATTCTGTTTCTGTTTTGCCCTTTTTCCTTCCCCCAACTGTTCCACGGAGTACGGAATATTTTTCTCTTGATGATGTAACTGGGAGTTACATCACTGTTTCGGCACTTCTTAGTTCTTCGTCGTAGACAAAATCTAATTTTAATAAAAAATTCTATTCGATTTTATTTGATTTAAATTTAATTTGATTTTAAAATATATCAAAATAGTATGATCTGAATTTGATTTTAATTTAAATGATTCAAAACACGAAATAATTTGAATTTGATTCGAACGACTCTAAACTTGAAAATGACCTAAAAATCAAAAACGATCCGACTCGAAACGATTTGAAATTATATTTTTTATTAAAAAATTAAAAAAATTATTTACTTTTTAATAGTTAATTGACTAGTTGTCAAATAAAATAAATTATATAACAATTTATTAATTATTGATTTACATATTTTGACGTGCATTGTTCAACATTCTATTAATATAAGTAATCTTATTAGTTTCAAATAAAAAATTGAGGAGACTAGCAAATTTTGCATTGTTCTTCATGTCACAATAAAATTTTGTCTTTAATTGTCTTAGAAAAATGGAATGGATTGAAGTGGTCAGATAGAATTTAATATCCAAAATCTGGTATAAGACCTTATTAATGAGAATAACCAGTGAACCAAATCAATTAAGATTGAATTTTGGGATTAAAAGCCATAAAATTGCATTCACAAATTAAATATATTATTTCAAAAATTCAACATTAATTTATTATTAATTAATTTTCATAAATTTGGACATGTAACTTGTTTAGTCATATTATATGAAAATAATATATTTTTAATTAAGTATAAATATCTATTATGTTAACCTAACCCGACTCAAGATTCAATACGATCCGAGATCAAAATGACCCTATCCAACATGATTCAAAACTCGATACGATCCAAAATCAAAATGACTGCTTCGACACTTTTTAGTTGTTCCTCATAATTAGTTTTTTATTAGATTTTAGTAATTTACTAATTAGACTGCCCAAGAAGAAACTGGTATTTACTAAAAGTATGTTTGGCTTAGTTTTTTTTATTTTGCTTTAAGGATTCAATAATGATTCTAAAATAATTTTAGAGAAGGGTGTTATAAAATAAAAAATTATTTAATATTTGATAAAAATTATTTTAAAATGTTATCAAGTTAATTGATGTATTTGGTAAATATGTTGTAAAATTGTTTTTAGATGTTAAAATTATTAAAAAAAGGCATATGAATATTATTTGACTATTTGAAGATTTTTCTTTTATCAAATTGATTTTATTATTTGTATAATAATATATTAATTTTATTAATGATAAAATATAAACAAATTAAATAACAATACTTGTTAAAAATTAAATTAAGCTAAATTAATAATAATAATAATAATAATAATAATTTTTATTAAATAAATAAAATAATTTTTTTATTAAATAAATAAAATAATATTTTTATCAAATAATAATTCCAATAATAATAGATGCATCATTAATACATTTAAAATTTGATTAAGAAAAATGATCGGTGATTTATATAGTGACAATGATTTAAACATCTTTGTCGCACAATAATAACTTAAGAACATAAATAATGTCAAAACTGATTTTGTGAGTACAAGTTACAAAATTCAGCATTTGATTTTAGGATTAAATCATTTTTTTTAAAGCTGCTTTAACTTCTAATTCATAAAAAAAAAAAGAAATGAAAATAAAGAGGCATATAACATAACTTTTACTTTTTCGACAGCAAAAACTGTTTGAAATGTTCTACCAAACAAGTAGGGGACTCAAGTTGAGCAGAGCCCGGATGCTTAGGTGTTCGAGTTTGAATTCGAATTGAGTTAAAAATTAGGCTCGAACTTGATAACAAGTTAGCTTATTCGAGTATGAGCCTTGAATTGCTCATTTGAGCTCGAACTCAAGTCTAAACTCTGATTTTAATAAATATTAGCTCGAGTTTGATAATATTTTATTGAACTTTTTGAGAGTCTTTCGAATCGAACTTTAAAGTATTCGAATTCGGTTTGATAAGTTAGTCAAGCCTAATTTTCAAACTCAAACTTTGTTCGAGCTCATTTGAGCTAAAAATTGATTGAGCTCAAACTCGAATAACTTAATAAAAACTCGATTCGAGTTCACCCTTACAAACAAACACTAAACAATACTCTCTAAAAATAAAAATAAAAATAAAAACCTTAGTACTCCGTACTAGGTTTTTCTTGTTACAGTAGATTTTATTTTTCCTTATCATTAATTTAGTTTTGTTCTTAAATACTCCATTTTATTGCTCCTTTGCACATTGTTTCTTTGGGCCCGACATTTTTAGTGACAACTAGAGAGGTCCCACATACGAAATCACACTAACAAGGAAATTGATCTTACGGGCCCGGCTCTATGGTAATAAACCATGGAGATATTCATATATTTTATAATTTAAAATAATTAAAAAAATTAATACTATTGTTATTATTTTATTTTTTTTTCGTAATTACTAAAATAAAGTTTCACGGTTATGTGATAATTATCACGAAATCAGTCCCATTAAATCAACACTTTACAAACAACAGACATTTTAACAATGATGACATGAAATTACACGTAAGAAAATATATTTTTCAATCCCTAATCATTACTATTGGAATTTCTCTGCTTACTAATGAAATTTAAAACAATCACCAATGAATTTTTTGGAAAAAAAATATAGAAACATGTTATATGATTGGAATGCACGTGTATCACTGCTTCATTAAGTAATCTTAGTATTATTGGGTTTTAGTGGAAATGAAAAGAAATGGACATTTATAACAAAAATACTTGGTTAAACTGACCACCTCGAAATTTTATTGGTGATTTTGAAGAACTTTATTAGTAACATCAATATAAGTATAAAATCTAAAAATAATTTTATCAATGAAATTTATTAAAACTACTAATAAAATTTCAAGTTAATCTAAAACTAATGTTTTAGACACGGACTAACCAAAAAATCATCCGTCTATGGATTCTCTCCACCTTCCCTGCTTTTGGAACAAATATTAAAACTATTTTTATGTACTTAAATTAATTAGAAAATCCAAATAATTTTTAGAATATAGAGTAGTACTGCATGTGTCATATCTTTTAAGTAAATCATTTTTTTAATTTTAAAATATATTGAAAAAATGACATTTTTATACTATGTTAATAATATTTAAATTATTAAAAAATTAGATAATTTTTTTTCATAATGTTTTTTTATGGTTAATACAACATATTCGATACTGTGTGAAACTGTGCGAAGTATATTTCGGTAACAGTTTTCTATTTTTAATTTTCGAAGATGAAAACTGAAAACAGTTTTTTTCATAAAACATGTT
Organism: Bretschneidera sinensis; assembly: GCA_023935145.1. Lineage (NCBI taxonomy): Eukaryota > Viridiplantae > Streptophyta > Magnoliopsida > Brassicales > Akaniaceae > Bretschneidera > Bretschneidera sinensis. Next base: position 65,632,408 of record CM043698.1, on the reverse strand, counting down.
TGAATAACTGTAACTCAAAAATTGTTTCAAAAACAAAAAACAGTGAAATGTTGTTTAGATAATTTTATTTTGAAAACTGTTTTGATACACCTTATAATTATTTTTAGTTTTTAGTTTAAATTTAAAATCTATATTAATTTTATTTCTCATATTTACTAAATACTTAAAATAATTAATATTGTTTTATTTTTTATATACCATGGAGGAAGAATGAAACATAGTATTGAACACTAATTTTAAGGTTATTTTTCGAAAATTATATCAGAAAATACCAATTTTGTGTTTTCAGAAAACAGTTTTTAAAAACTGTTTTCGAAAATTACTTTTAAAAACTGTTCGTCAAACACGAAATAAATTTTTAAAATTGATTTTAATTTTTAAAAATTAAAAACAATTTTAAATCAATTTTTAAAAATTAAAAACAGTTTTCACGAACCCTTTCAAACATGCCCTAAGGTTTCTTGAGGTTTGTGAATGGGACAGAAATAAATGTCTTTGCGCTTTGCACATAATTACGAGATTGGGATTAATGCTTTTTACAGTTTGTTTTTTATTTGTTAATCCTTCGTACCAACGTACCATGTCAAAAGGCGTACTATAAAGCCAATGTGGCTTCTTTTTGCATGACATGAAGATACGTAAACATAAAAAGGTTTAAGACTCCGTTTTTTTTAAAAGGAAATTGATAATATGAAAATCAAATAAATATGAAATAGGATTTTATTAGTGTTTAGATTTTATGAAAACCAATTTAATTAGTAATTCAACATATGCTATGTGTGTGTGATCTGCTCTTTTATCTTGTTATTTATAAGTAAACCAAGTATAATTGTTATATATTTTCTATTAGAATTTGACGTACAAAGAAATCCTAAAAGAATAATAATTTAGGTAGAATAACAAAATAAAATAAGAACAATTGAAAATGTGGAGAAGATAAAGAGAAATAAAGAAAATCAACATGGGCTGAATATAGGAGAGATAAACAGAGTAAAGAAGTTAAGCATGCGTGGGATAATGAGAAGAAAAATATGGAAAAAAGGACGTAGGAATTTAGAATCAATTGAGTTACATATATAACCTTATCTAAATATTTTATTTATATATTTAAGTATGAGTTTATGAGTTATTTTTAGGGGTTTATGACTTTATTAATAGTATATATGTAAAATAAGATTTTACAATATTGAGTGATGAGCTTACAAGATAATTTATATCTATTTTTTTTTGGTGTAATGCTCCGTTTGTTTCAATAGAAAATGACAAGTTGGAAATCAAATACATGTAAAATATTATTTTACTAGTGTTTAGATTATGTGAGAATCAATTTCATATAAAATAAAAGTTTGCACGGTTAGGTAATAAATTTAACAAAACAATTTTCAACCTCACTTTTTGACGTAAATTGTTTTACAAGTGTCTTGATTCTATCATTTATTTTCATATTTTAATCAAACAAAAAAAATTTAATTGAAATTTATAACTTTACACAACTTATTTTACATAAAATTGCTTTTACAGTGTAATAAATTTTACATGATAACAAACAAAGTATAAATTGTTTTACAAGTGTTTGGCAAATGGTTTTTTTTTTTTTTTTTTTTTTTAAGGAAACACTCACTTTCTTAAAATTTATCTCACATATTATACCATTCATTTTTCTCACATATTATACCACTAATTTTCTCTATATTTATTTATTTATTTTTTTTACATTTTCTATCACTCAGACTTCAACCAAACAAAGAAAATTTAAATGAAAATTTATTATTTTATATGAAACTCGTTTTACATTAAATTGGTTTTACGTTATATTTTACGTGAAAACTAACGGAGCCTAAATCAAATTAGGAAGACACTGGGTATCTAAATCTTTTAGACCCGATGAAAACGATGACAATTATAAAAAAGTTATTTTTTTTTCTCTAATAATGAATGGTGGTGATTCACTTGATCCCAAAAAGACCGATTCATACAAAATTTTATTTTACTAAGAAAGCTTCTTATTAGGGTTTGAAGTGTTTGGTCCAATGCTCAGGTAAATCAAGTTTGAGAAATAATTTTAACTCCAATGGCCAATCGAGTTGAGTCTGAGTAATAACAAAACTCGACTCAGTAAGTTCGTAAGTCAGTTTCATTGAATTAATAATTTTAATTTAAATATATATTATAAAATAAGATTTAAAATTATAACAATAACTTAATTAGTTATGATTTTTTCAACTGTAAAGGCATTGAACAAGATGTTTTACTTTTTTTTAAGCGAGATCTAAGATTTAACACGTTGGGATGAATGCCTTACTAGTATTTATTTTAATAATTAAATAAAAATAATTATTCATCTCAAAGTAAAAAAAAGTGTACACAGCAGAAAAGCATAAACCGACCAAATCAATAAAATTTAAACCTGACATTTTCAGTTTGATTTGGTATTGATCACAATTTGCATTTTTTAAAATTATATTATTTATTACATTTAATGAAATTGAGGTGAAATAATTTTTTTTTTCCCTAAGATCAATGATCATATAGTATTTATTTTTCTTATCATGTACTGAAGTTATCCTTGTGGTAGTTAGTTGAACAGTTAGCAAAGCTGATGCGTTGGAGATAAATGGATATTGTTTCCTTCTCTATCATTCATTAACATGGCAAGTATTCCCTACATCGAGCTGGCAAAACCATATAAAAGTTGGAGCAAAAGTTGAAATATAGTGATCACAGCAGATTAGAACTTTATACGTGTAAGCATCGTGTGTCAACGACTCTCTCACCTCTCCTGAGTCCTTCTTGCGTTCTCTCTCTCTCTCCCCATGCACAGAGAAGAGGAAAAGAATTTGAAAAGAGATCATAAATACAAATTCCAGATATATTTACCTCAATGCCTCTCTCTGTCGCTCGAGGATTTAATTTCTGATTGACATAATAAAGGTCAATATCTCCAACTATCTCCATTGACACGGGAAACCAGCACGCGCCCTTAACTCCATTGATTGATCCTTTGGATCAATTGCATTTGAAATTCCAAGAAGTCTCTCGAATTTCCTTTGAGGTTTGTAATTTACAAACCGGAATTGAATTCTTCTGTTGTTCGTTTCTCAAAATTAAAGCAACATAAATGAAGGCCATGGAGACAATACAGGATCTGATCGAGGAAGCCAAAATACGGACTGTTTGGTGGGCCATTTGTATCTTTGCCGTCACTTACATCTTGTCTCGTAAGTTACTCAAAACGATCTTTGATTTTTATTTGTCTTTCTTTTTTAATTGAGCTGTTTTATTATGTTTTAGTGGATTATTGTGCTCTCTGTATTGAATTTGCTATTTGTAGAGTATATTACGTTAGGGTTTCTTTATGGGACTTTGACTTGTTTGTGGAATTGTGAAATTTTGCGAGTTCGTTTTCGTTAGTATTGTTAGTGTAGATTAGGCCAATTGTGGTGGTGTTCTTTTCATTGCTCAGCTATCAATTACTGATAAATACTCCTATATGATTTGAAATCAATTCAATGAAATTTTAGAATTCTTGATATCCATAATTAAAGTTTCGTTTCTTTTTTTTTTTTTTAAAACATTCACAAAATTTTATTAATATGAAAAAAATGTACAAAGAAATGGTGGAAAATAGGAACCATATCCGAACAAATTCGGAGGCTCCTAAGCCTTACCCTAAATGGGATAGATACAACTATAACTTTATATAAGAATACAATTGAGAGTCATCAAAGTGAAAAGCTTCTATATTAGATTGAGGAAGCTCATCAATACTCAAGTAAATTTTATTACTGACTAAGGCATATTTAGCAAGAGAGTCCGCAACCATATTTGCCTCTCGATAAATATGGGTGATATTCATATATGAAGTAATAAGAGATCGAATGTCCCGAATTAAGTACTATAAATCCCACAAGTACTTAATCCAAAAATAAAGTCAACTAGCAATTTTGAATCACAATCAATAGAAACTACTTTAAGATTAAAATCATGCATTAATCTTAAACCACTTAAAAGGGCTAGGGCCTCCGTTTTATTATTAGTGCAGAGTGTTAAAAGGAATAGGAATAAGCAAGTAGGAAAGTAGATCCTATTCTAAAAACTCCACCTCCCGCGCTACCTCTTGAAGAACAAAACCCATCTGTATTAAGTTTAATTTTGTTATTAGGTAATGGATTCCAACGAGTCCAAATACCTCTACGAATCATAGGTGGAATAATTTTGATGTTAATAGAGTTAAGACATAACATGTCATGAAATGCAATACTACTTTTAGGTTTAAATATATGAGAACTGTCCATTAAACCATTTTGGATACGTCCAATAAGAATTTCTATGCAAATGGATTTTCCATCTTGCCTAACTTCATTACGCAAACGCCAAATATGCCAACAGCCCCATAACAAAGTACAAATACAAGTGTTACTCAATTGAGATGTTAAAGAAGCATTGCTTAGCCAATTTATAAATACAACATGGATAGAGTTTGCTTGATTCACATCTAATCAAATACCAAAGTAAGTCCAAACGGCTTTAGCAATGTCACTTAGTACAGACAAGTGATCAGTGGTTTCTATATTACCTTTACAGCAACAAGAAAATTTAGAAGCCATTTGAATGCCTACCTCTTTAATTTTATTATCTACCGAGATTCCTCCAAATATTAATTTCCAAACTAAATAAGTAACTTTTGAGGGAACCCATTTAATTCAAACTTTTTTTCCCATATAAAAGAGTTATTTCAAACTCTTATTGAATTCCAATACTCTTTGGTAGAAAATAAACCTGATTGGGAATGCTCCCAAATTAGTTTATCTTTCTTACCATTGAGATGAACTTTACGTGCTGCTTCATATATAGAGGGGAAGTTTATTTTAAGAAGATCCATTTTATTTGCATCCTCCACAACTTCCTTAAAAGTGCAAGACTCAAAAGGAAGAATATCTCTAGAATAGTCCTCACAATGCTTTGTTTCTGTTGGCTTGTAGCTGTTAAGACTTTATATTTAATTCCTTTCTACATCTTTTTGATCGTAATGTGCTGCCTTTTTGTTTTTGATTCTCAATTCAATGCAGATACGAGTACATCAATGTGGATGAATTTACCCATAGCAGTTTTTATTATTTGTGGGTTACGGATGCTATCTAATGAGGTTGAGTTTAGCTGGAAAGTTCGGACCGCTCCTACACAAACTTATCTGTCTCACCTGGAGAAGAAACAGTTGTCTGTGAATGATTCACGTCTTTCTAGTGCTCCATCCCAGGAAAAGTGGAAGGGGAAAATTGATTCTCCTATTGTGGAAGCTGAAATCAATGAGTTTATCGATAAAATACTGAAGGATTTTGTGGTAGATTTGTGGTATTCAGAAATTACTCCAGATAGGGACGCTCCTGAGCTGATTCGCTCAGTAATCATGGATGCTTTGGGTGAAATATCAGGGAGGGTCAAAGAGATAAACCTTGTTGACTTGCTAACCAGGTACTCTCTTGCCTCCTTATTTTATTTTCTTGTGTTTTAGTAGAAGATTTTGCAAGCCATCAATAATCTTTCAATCAAAAAGTTAATTGGGTACTTGAAGCATAATAATGAAATTGAATGTTTAATGTTTTCAGGGATATAGTTGATTTAATAGGCGAGCACTTGGACCTTTTTAGAAGAAACCAAGCTGCTATAGGTGTTGATGTTATGAAAACATTGTCTTCTGAGGAGAGGGATGAAAGGTTGAAATACCATCTTATGGATTCTAAGGAGCTTCATCCTGCACTCATATCTCCTGAGAGTGAGTACAAGGTGTGGGTGGAGAGTTCTGATGACAGTGGACTTTGCGTTTGGTTTCATTGTCTGCATTCCATTTAATGCTCTATGTTTTCTCAGGTTCTTCAGCGGCTAGTGGCTGGAATGTTATCTGTAGTACTGAGACAACGAGAAGCTCAATGCCCCCTAGTTCGGACTATTGCTCGAGAGCTTGTAACTTGCTTGGTATTGCAACCAGTTTTGACTTTCGCAAGCCCTGGGTAAGTTATCAAATGATTCGTTTGTTTTTTTTTTATAAGTGAAAAAATCATGATTCAATTTGCATTGCTAGCAATATCAATCTGTATCAACTATCGATATCCTACCTTTGGTCCTCTCTCTAATGTGCTTGAAAACAGGGAATTTGTTTGCTCCTTATATGATTCAATAGTAAACTGAATAGAGATTCAGGAGTAAACTGGATATAGATAACTCAAAATTATTTTTTAAATGTAAAACGTAACTAGTACTAAATTCTAAAATATTACCAAAAATAAAAATGAGTCACGTTATAAAGAGGGGGAAATTTGTTGTAGATCAAGTTGTATGTGCTAGTGAAGTGGTGATACCGTGATTTTTCTTCTACTTCATTGTTTAACCGCTTTGAAATTCTGGTTTCTGGTAATATTGTTATTTTGGCTACTTGAATTATGCAAAGAAAGCTTCAAGGTCATTCTGCACTTTTGCGTGCGTCGCATTTTGTGTGGAGACTCAAATTTCGTTTTCTAAGGTGCCCTTGTACTTGAATGGCTGCCTGGCAATGATCTTTCTGGGTTCATTCTTCTTTGGATTAGTCTTAATTTTAGGATCCAGGTTTTTGATCTTTGTCTGCCTTTATCTTTTGTGTTCTAACCTCTTTGACTCTTGTATACTTCTTTGCAACTGAGTGGTGCCTCTTTGATCTTCTTTCATTTGTTGTGTCAATAGAAAAGAAAAATCAAAAGAAATCAGATCCATATCTCTCTTTGACTGGTGCACATGCTGGGCTGAAATATCTTCATTTTTATTGTCTATGTTAGGAGTGTAGGGTTAGGAGTAAGGGTAATTATGTATTTTGACATTATTATGTTCTCTACTTATCACTACTAACCTTAGGGTTAGTAACCAATTTCCTCCAACACTCAGCCACTCTCTGTCCCCCCTCTCTTATAAATCACAACATGATATCAGAGCCCATGGTTTGGGACAATGTTGGTGATCTTAGTAAATTCCGTTAAAAGAAAAAAAAGAACTAATTTTTCTGCCCACTCAGTCTTCTTCTTTGGCTGTTTTGTTCCTTTCCAGTGATATCGTGACATCTCGCTGCTGGCCACGAGTCCACTGTCATTTTCCAGCAAAACCCAGTCCTTCTTCAGAGAAGCTCTGATTTGTCTCTTCTCAGGCACTGCCTTCTTGTCCTTCTTCTTTTCCGGGTATGGCCTCTGTTCTGTGCTCTCTAGCATTTTCTGGCCATCTTCTTACGCACTGCACTCTTGGTTTTGTCTTCTCTGACAGTTCTGGTCTCTGCTGTTTTCTCTGGCGCTGTTGCCTCCGACGCGAGTCCTGCTTCTGTTATGTTTTTTGGTTGTTTTCGAGACTGTTTTTGGTGGTTGTTGTTTGTTGACTGATGAAAGATAAGGGTTCATGGGGGTTTTTTGTTAATAAAGACCCAACCTGTTTGCCTACCCTGTTGACCCGACCCAGATGTGGTATTTTTGTGTTGTTAAAGAAGGTCCGATCCAACCCGTTTTATGGATCCGATCCATGTGAAGCAGCCAGTTCCAGTTCCATTGTCTTGTGAGTCTTATTGACACTGTGTTGGATCGTGTTAATCCATTGCCATGGATCTTGTTGATCTAGTGTTGTTAGGTCATGTTGACTTAAGTGTTGTGAGTCATGTTGGCCTAGTGTTGTTGGGTCTTGTTGACCCGATGCTGTTATGGGTCTTGTTGTATTTAGGATTGAGTTCATTTGTAACAAGTTGGGTGAGTCTATTGTAATAACTTGAGGAGTGTTAGGAGTGTAGGGTTAGGAGTAAGGGTATTTATGTATTTTGACATTATTATGTTGTCTATATATCAGTATGTCACTACTAACCTTAGGATTAGTAACCAATTGCCTCCAACACTCAGCCCCTCTCTCTGCAACTCAGCCTCTCTCTCTTATAAATCACAACGGTCTAAATTAATCTTTGAATTTAAATATACTAAGATGTACACAAAATATTCCATGCCTTCCACCTCAGTTGGAGTATCTAGCGATTTTGATGACTTTTTTCATTTACCAGGTTTATCAACGAGCTGATTGCATACATTGTCCTTGCCACTAAAGAGGGAGGTTTTGATCTATCTGCAGGAGTTCATAATTTTGACTGTACTTCGCAAAAAAATTCATCCTTTAGTAATAAAAAAATGGATATGACGTTGGCTAAAGTTGATGATTGGAAAGGAGCATCCTCAGATTATAAAACATACGAGGAAGAGTCTATGCAACCACGGTCTGCTGATTGGGCACGTATGCTAGAGGTGGCAACCCAAAGAAGAACTGAAGTCCTTACTCCTGAAAACTTAGAAAACTTGTGGACAAAAGGAAGAAACTATAAAAAGAAAGAGTACAAAACAGCTATAGTGGGGGCTTCAGTAATAAATAGTGCAGCATCAACTAGGAATATAGATAAGGAAACGTTTACCAGCAGGACTGGAACTTCTACTGGAGCAGAAGAGAAAGCAATGGCACGGCTAACTCCCAGATTAAGTCTTGACATTCAATTACATGATGGGAACACGAATAGCACATTGTTACCTCAGGATTTTAATAAAGCATCATCATTTGAGGGGGAGTTTCTTGTTAATGAAAGGGATGATATGAATAGCCTTGCTTGTGATGGAACTAACAGCAGACTCAAGAGATCGAACAGTACCTCTGATTTGAAACCACAACCTGATACAAAAAAGGCATTCATAGGAGATGGTAGAGGGCCTATTATTACAGAGTTCTACAGCCCAGATCTTGTCAAGCATGGTGACGATGTTAGAAGTAAGAAAGGCTCAAGCTTAGTACTCCACAGTGAGGGACCACATGTTCCTAAGCTCAGGTGCCGGGTGAGTGCTCAGTTGCTGAAATTATTGTGAGATGTACAAATTTGGATAACAAGCTGCTAGAAGATCCATTTGCAACACATAATTTAGATTTGAGCAGCTTCTTGTGTAGAAATATAATAATGGATTTTTGCTTTGAATTTTAGTTGTATGTTCATTTTCTTGTCTACTCGTGTTTCTGCAGGTTATTGGAGCTTGCTTTGAGAAGCTTGGGTCAAAATCTTTTGCAGTTTATACAATTGCAGTGACAGATGCAGAAAACAGGACTTGGCTTGTCAATAGAAGGTTTTATTCTCGTCTGTTTTGTAATAATAGGATTTCTAAGTCGTTTACATGCTTGTTGAACTTTTTAATTTGGAATCTCTATATGTTTATTTGAAGCTTCTGTATATTCCAGATCAGCATTGCTCAACCCTTATTTAATTTTATGGTTTAGTTTTTCTTCCCCTTATTTTATTCTTGTTTTTCACTTGCAGATACAGTAATTTTGAACGTTTACATCGTCATCTTAAATACATTCCAAATTATACACTACATTTGCCTCCCAAAAGGATATTCTCATCAAGTACTGAGGATGCTTTTGTTCATCAGCGTTGCATTCAGCTTGACATATATCTGCAAGTATAATTTTAGTTCCTCCGCAACTTCTCTACATTGTTCAATTGCTTATTTTATTTTCATGTTGCTGTAATCATACTGCCTCCTTGCAGGATCTCTTGTCTATAGCTAATGTTGCTGAACAACATGAAGTCTGGGATTTTTTAAGTGTCTCCTCAATGGTGGGCATCTTCTTGACGTTTGGTGCTGTTGTTTTTGTGTTTTATTTTTTTCTGGTTAGGCTGGATGATATCTGAATCTCTATTATGATTGTCTTTTTGTTTTTGAAGAGTTACTCTTTTGGAAAATCTTTATCGGTGATGAGAACCCTGGCAGGTATGTATTTCTTCTCTCAGTTGCAACACGTCCTAGCTGTTTATGTATTTGGGTTTTAATCATACATACATACATATCGAGTTAATGTCATATAGGTAATATGTTTATTTATTGTTTGTTAACTTGTTTTTGTTTCTAGTAATTGGATTAGAAATCTGATAAGTTTTACGAAGTTGCTTTGTGGTAAAATAAGTGGTTGCCAAAATTTAATCAATATTGAGAAATAATTCTCGCTAGCCTGGAAATCATGAATTTACCTCAAATAATTTTGTTTATAGAGGTTTGCAAACTAAACATTTATGTTTGGAACGCAATTTTAACATTAAACTATGTGTCACTTTCAAATAATCAAGGTTTATTAACTTAATGACTGGTTATTATTATTATTGCTGTTGTTGTTCTTATTATAATTATATTGGGCCATTTTATTTTATCAGCTTCCAGTGGTATAGATGCCTTTTCTTTTTTCTTTAAAAAAAATTAACTAAAGGTATAGTATTAAAGGGCACCAATGGTGCCTTCCATTTACAAAATCAACTATCTAAAAGTTGACTCTGTTGATAATAAACTCATATATTGAATCTATTGACTTATAGAAATTGTCCTAAGGAGTAAGGAGTTACTTTCTGTTTTATCCTAGCGTGTTTGATGGGGAACTGTTGTGTCAACATGGGACTCTTCCCTACATTCTTTGGTCCATTTTCTAGTTTTCTGAAGAACATGCATGGACTCTTTTTGTTATTGCTAATTACTCTGTTGCCACGTTTAGTTCACTGAATGTAACTGAATTGATTTGATTGTTAATAATATTTGAATAGAATAAAATTGTAATGGGATAGTAATTTTATTATGGTGTTTGGTTTGTGAGATTGTATTGACAATTTCAACCCGATTTCAGTGTTTGGTTCATATGATTACAGCTAGAATAGAGTTGAAATGTGCTCAAAATACCAAAATACCCTTGCATCACAAATCACTTTTAATTAAAAAGAATATGGAAGATGAAATAATTAGCATTTTATGAATTGTAATTGTAAAAAAATTCATTTTAACACATAAATCTATTTAAATTAATTTTATTCGTTAAAATTCCTATTGCATATTTAAGTACTACTCAATTTTCCATTTCATAAGATCAATTTATACTGCAAAAGAAGTAACATTAATTATTTAACTTAAAAAATTAACTTGAGTTTTACATAAACTTGATATAATGACATCAGTTTCTAAATATTCTATTTTTTCCAAAGAAATACTAATGTTTTATTGAGAACAAATTCAGATCAGCCTCATTTAGGCCCGTCACTGTTCATCATCTCCTTCATGGAAATGGATAAGTTTCACAAATAAAAAAAAGGCACAAGTTACAATCAGAGCTTACTGTGCCATCTCTCATGTATAATGAATTAGTATTCAAAAGTAAAAGAATCAGAGCCATCCTAAGTACTAAATTCCAACTTCTAAGAAATGAAAATACAATTTGTTCCCCTCTACTTTGCCTAGGCAACCGCTTCAATCACTCATTTGAAAATTTCCAGTCTCTTTGCAATGGCAGAACGGCTATGCTGAACTGCTGGATCCTCATCCAACAATTTCTCCATATATTTGGCCTTTTTCTGACCTAACTTAGATTTGATACCAAGAGATACTGAGAGAGAAGTAGAGTGGAGATGAGATGAGAAAGAGAGAGAAGGAACCCTGCTGTGGCAACCTCACAGCGCTGTTACAGCAGCACTCGATCAGGAAGAGAGAGACGAGAGGGAGAATGCTCTACAAAGTTTGTGACGAGAGTAGCGGTCATGTTTGAGGGTTTGGTATTTCTGGAATAATTTGTTCACTCCATGGGTATTTTGATCCGATTTGTGTTAAAAGTGTATTCAAGTGGGCTTGAATATAGGATTACCACCAGAGAAGGTTGTAATTTAATTTGCAGTCCAGCTGGAATAAAAGCTAAAATTGAATAGCTAATTCCAGTCTCATTAGCCAACCACACAATGGAATTAATCCCTAGTTCAACGTGAATGGAATTATCTTGTAATTGAATCGAACCAAATGAAGCATAATAGTTTGCTTTCTGGAATTGATTTGAATATGGTTGATTTACCTCACTTTTTTCTTCTTCCCTTTTTTCCTTTTGTTATGAATGAAGCAGTCAATGTTGATGATGCTGTGGATGATATTGTACGGCAGTTTAAAGGGGTTTCAGATGGCTTAATGCGTAAAGTTGTAGGATCATCTTCTCCCTCTGATGGAATCTATTCTCCAATCTCCAGCAGGAACTTGTCCTGGAATGCAGATGAGATAAGCAACAATGTTGCAAGGCAAAATACCTCAGAAACAGTGAATAGCACTTCTGATATTGAAGAAGATGACAAAGATGGAGGTGATGTCCATGAGGAAGATAGATCTGGCGCAGAAGCTAATGAGTGGCATTCGGGCAATGAATTGAACTCCATTGGTTTTCCATCTCGGGTGATTAAAAATATTGAAGAGTCTGGGAATTCATTTTCGGAGAAGAAGCACAATTTAGAGGTGAAATCTCATTTGAATGGTCAGGGTGGATCTAATGCAGCAAATTGTTTGACAACCTTTGATCATTTGGAAGATCCAGTTGGAATGCCGCCTGAGGTATCATACATTGAGCTGAGAAGTTCCCTTTCATTTCATGCATCACCTTTGAATTCCAAGATACTTCGTGTATACTAAAATAGTTATCTTAGTTCATGTGGTTAACAAATTAGTTCTCCCCCCCCCCCCCCCCCCAACCCCTAATATACCTATCTTAGTTGATATAAATTAAAAGTTCACAGTTGGAGTTTGTTTGTGCATGTCTGCCTAGCTGACTAGTTTTTGCTTTACCAATAACATGGGAGACTGCATTTTTGAGAAGTATCTTAACAAAAGTTATTATCATTACCATTATTCTGAAATTTCTTTTAACAGTTTTTCATGTTTGGTTGCACTTATTATGTCCCATCATTTCTATATATCTGCGTATTTTCGTTCAACTGCGAACTGCTTGACTGTCTCACCTGTACTGTCAATATTTTTTTGGTTGTTGTACTCTCTCCAGAATATTTCCATCTGTACCATAATTTCCTCACCAGGAGTCATCTGTGGATTTTTCTGTGGAAACCAAGTCATGCAGTTCTTTTCCTTGTATGCTCACCTACTTTAAGGTATCTGGTGTGTTAGTTGTTCACAATATGTCATGACATGGAACCTTTTGTACCAAAGGTTTATACCAAAGGATAGACTATGGATGCTGCTTCTCATTGAACTAAAGCTTTTATAGCAATGTGATTCATAAGTTTTATATGGACAGTGGATACTAATAAAAAAAATTCTAAGGGTAATATTCTGTCCTGATTTTCGGATTAGAATGTTGAACCCCAAGTAAACATGATATAGGTAAGTTGGCATCCATGTGTTGAGGATTTTAAGGGTGTACTGTGACAAGATGGGAACTGCAGAACTGCGGAAATAGGTGTAGATATGATGGCAAGCCCAGTATTTGATTATAGCTGACTGGGTGATCTTGGCATTTGCAGACTCAACTGCACCCAAAGAAGCATTATGCTTGAGGTCAAAATCTCTTAGGAGACTTGAGAACCTAGTGGAAGAAACGTAGCTGGAAGAAGATTTATGACTTCAAAACTATTGTTACACGATGTGGTTGTATCTGATGATGTTGGGATGAGGTTAGTGTCAATGGATGGCAAAGTCCATATTCTTTTCTTTAATTAGGGTCACTAACTATTCCACTTCACCCACACTTGCCATATATTCATCCTTGTTTTAAGGCTTACTTTAGACCATGTTTCCTTCCTTGTTTTAAGGCTTACTTTAGGCCATGCTTCCTTCCTTGTTTTAAGGCTTACTTTAGACCATGTTTCCTTCCTTGTTTTAAGAAATGTCTTTTTCCTTTAACAACCTATATATACTCTTAATTGTATTCTCAATAATATAAACTCAAGTAAGCATTTGTACAATCTCTTTACTCTCTTCAATTCTCACATCTCTTTACTCTCTTAAATTCTAACATGGTATCAGAGCCAGTTGCTTAGGTTCTTCTCTCGTTTGTAATTTTTCTCGGTTTTGTGTTTCGGCGTGTTCTGTGTTGTTCTCGGTGAACCCGACGTGAAAGTTTTTTTTGTTTTTTTTCGGTCTTCTCTTTCTGGATTGGTGTTGTCGGCACCTCCTATTTTTTTTGTTTGAGCAGTTTCGGCATTCACAACATCCTCTATTTTCAGAGAGGTGTTTTGTGGCTTTGGGTCTCAGATTTCTCCGTGTTTTTTTTGTTCTCAGATCTCTTTGGCAGTTTGTTTTTTTTCTGCTTTGGGTGGTTTCGGCATTTTTTTTTAGTCGAGCTATTTTTTTTGCACTTATTTACAATGGACTCTGCACCTGTGTGTGTCAAATTTACGGGCAAAAATTACTCTACATGGGCTTTTCAGTTTGAAATTTTCCTCAAGGGAAAAGAACTTTGGGGCCATATCGATGGCACAGATGTCGCACAAACATCCAATACAGACCAATCGAAGGATGTTAGGTCTTCTCCTTCTTGGACTGTGCTTGATGCTTGGATCATGTCTTGGCTTCGTGGTTCGGTGGAGCCACATATTGTCACCAACTTGCGTACTCATCGCTCTGCTCAATCCATGTGGACTTATCTGAAGAAAGTTTATCATCAAGATAATGATGCTTATCGCTTTCAGTTAGAGCATGCAATTGCCACCTTTCAACATGGCAGTCTTTCCATCCAAGACTATTACTCGGTCTTTCTGATTCTTTGGACTGACTATACTGATCTTGTTACAGCGGCTGTTCCTGTTGCCACTCTTTCGATTATTCAGCAACTCCACGAGACTAGATGGCGTGATCAATTTCTTATGAAACTACGCCCGGAATATGAATCTATTCGTTCCTCTCTGCTGAATAGATCTCCTGTTCCTTCTCTTGATGTTTGTTTTGGTGAGTTACTTCGTGAAGAACAACGTCTTAGTACTCAAGCCACTCTAGAGCAATCTTATGGTAGTCCAGGAACTGTTGCTTATGCTGCCCAAGGACGCAGACCGCCTATGCATTCTAAAAACTTGCAGTGTTTTTGCTGTAAGGAATATGGGCATATCGCTGCCAATTGTCCCAAGAAATACTGCTCTTATTGTAAGAAGAAGGGTCACATCATCAAAGAATGTCGTCTTCGCCCACAGAATCGTCAGGCTCAAGCATTTCAGACTTCTGTTATTGTACCCTCCGCAGCTCCTGGCTTTTCTTCCAGTGCCTCTCTAGCTCTGGGACCTCCTGCAGCGAATTACTGCACACCCGAAATGGTGCAACAGATGCTAATTTCAGCATTATCTGCAATGGGGTTTCAAGGTAAAAATTTTACCAAACTCTGGTACGTAGACTCGGGGGCCTCTAATCACATGACGAATACTCCCACCGCTCTGTGTCATGTTCGACCCTATGTTGGTCCATCTGCCATTCAGACTGCCAATGGCAGTTCTTTACCAATTGCTGCTGTTGGAGATGCCTCTTCTAAATTCACTGATGTGTTTCTTGCTCCTCAACTTTTCACGAATCTTATTTCTGTTGGTCAATTAGTTGATAACAATTGTGTTGTTAACTTTTCTGGTGATGGTTGTGTTGTACAGGACCAGGTAACGGGAGAGCTGATCGCGAAGGGACCTAAAGTGGGGCACTTGTTTCCACTATTTTTATCTGTCCCAGTAATTTCTCTAGTTTCGTCTATTAAGTCTCTTGCTTGCAATAATGTTCCAAATCTGAGTATGGTGTGACATCGTCGTTTAGGCCATCCCAATACTCAGATCTTATCTCATGTATTGCACTCTGGTTTTCTTGATAATGAAGAACGTTCTTCTTTATCTCTTAAGTGTGATTCTTGCAAACTTGGTAAAAGCAAAATTCTTCCATTTCCTTTACACGCTAGCAAAGCTTCTCACTGCTTTGATCTTATCCATAGTGATGTTTGGGGACCTTCTCCCGTTAGTTCACATGAAAAATTTAAATATTATGTGACTTTCATTGATGATTATAGCAGATTCACTTCGGTTTATTTTCTTCGCTCTAAATCTAAGGTTTTTCGTACTTTCACTAAATTTTTAGCGTATGTTGACAATCAATTTTCTGCGACTATTAAGACATTACACACAGATTCTGGTGGTGAATATTTGTCTACTGAGTTTCAGGAATTCTTGGCTTCTAAAGGTATTATTCATCAACGTTCATGTCCTGCTACTCCCCAACAGAATGGAGTAGCCGAACGTAAAAATCGTCATCTTCTTGATGTGGTACGTACTCTCTTGTTAGAATCATCTGTTCCATCAATGTTCTGGGTCGAGGCTTTGAAAACTGCTACTCACTTGATTAATCGTTTACCTTCCCAAATCTTACACATGGAGTCTCCCTATTTCCGCTTGTTTGCTATAGAACCTAGTTATGATAATCTACATATCTTTGGTTGTGTATGTTTTGTCCATTTACCTCCCCATGAGCGACATAAATTATCTGCACAATCTGTTAGATATGCATTCTTGGGATATAATGTGTGTCAAAAGGGATTTGTTTGCTATGATCCTACCTTACATCGTATACGTATTTCTAGGAATGTTATTTTCTTTGAAAATCAACATTTCTTTCCTATGTCCTCTGAGCCCTCTTCTTCTACGGTGGTCCTCCCCTCCTTTGAGCAACAATTTTCAGATCTTCATCAAGTCAGCTCTCGCTTTAAACCAGGTATTGTATATACGAGACGCTCCCGCCCACAGTCTCTTCCGATGGCTTAACCGATATCTGATCCTACCATGCTCCAGTCAGTTGCAGCACCTTCAGAACACTTGGTACGTCGCTCTTCTCGAATATCTTTACCTCTGGATAGGTATGGGTGGTTTGCTTCTGCTCTTACTGCTGCATTGTCCAATTTTGATATTCCCACATGCTACTCACATGCTGTCAAGCATGATTGTTGGAGACAAGCTATGCAGGAAGAAATTGCTGCTTTAGAGGCCAATCACACCTGGGACATTGCACCTTGTCCTTCCACTATAGTCCCCCTGGGTTGCAAATGAGTTTACTCTGTCAAGGTTCGATCTGATGGAAGTTTGGATCGTTATAAAGCTCGGCTTGTTGCACTTGGAAATAAACAGGAATATGGTGTTAATTATGAAGAAACCTTTGCTCCTGTGGCTAAGATGACCACTGTTCGTATGATTCTAGCTCTTGCTGCTTCCAATGATTGGCCACTACATCAGATGGATGTCAAGAATGCTTTTCTTCATGGGGATCTTAAAGAGTGTATTTATATGAAGCCCCCCAGGATTGTTTCCTTCTCCAAACTCACATATGTGTAAGCTTCGTCGCTCCCTTTATGGTCTCAAACAAGCTCTAAGGGCTTGGTTTGATAAATTTCGAACTAATTTATTACAATTCTCATTCAAGCAGAGCAAGTATGACACTTCCTTGTTTCTTCGAAAATCAGACATGGGTATTGTTGTTCTTTTAGTTTATGTTGATGATATTGTGATTACTGGTTCCGATTCTGTTTTACTTGGCCGGCTCAAGACCCATCTCTCCGAGTCCTTTCATATGAAAGATCTTGGGTCTCTTACATATTTTCTCGGTCTTGAGGTGCATCGTAGTCCGTCGGGTATTTCACTCAATCAATATAAGTATGCTAGTGACCTGGTGGCTACAGCAGGCCTACAGGAGGCCACTTCTGTTGATACTCCCATGGAATTGAATGTCAAGCTTCGCAAAGAGGAGGGTGATTTACTTGCTGATCTTAGTTTATACCGAAAGTTGGTGGGCAGTCTTGTCTACCTCACCATTACTAGACCGGACATTTCCTTTGTAGTACAACAAGTCAGCCAGTTTCTTCAGACCCCTCGTCACCTTCATTTGGTTGCTGTCCGTAGGATCATACGCTATGTTCAGGGAACTTCTGCCCGTGGCTTATTCTTTCCTGCAGGCAATTCTCCTCGACTTACTGCTTATAGCGACGCTGATTGGGCTGGTTGTGCTGATACACGTCGCTCCATTACTGGTTGGTGTGTGTTCTTAGGTGATGCATTGATCTCATGGAAGAGTAAGAAGCAAGACAGAGTTTCTAAGTCATCTACAGAATCTGAGTATCGGGCGATGTCTCTTGCTTGTTCCGAAATTATTTGGTTTCGAGGTTTGCTTGCTGAGCTAGATTTTTCTGCAACTAATCCTACACCTCTACATGCTGATAATACAAGTGCTATTCAGATCACGGCCAATCCTGTCTATCATGAGCGTACGAAGCATATTGAAGTCGACTGTCACTCTATCCGCGAAGCATTTGAAGCTTGTGTTATCACTCTTCCACATGTTTCCACTGACCTACAAATTGCTGATATCTTCACCAAAGCGCTCACTCGCCATCGACATTGCTTCTTAAGCAGCAAATTGATGCTTATTGATCAACCTGCATCAATTTGAGGGGGGCTGTCAATGGATGGCAAAGTCCGTATTCTTTTCTTTAATTAGGGTCACTAACTATTCCACTTCACCCATATTTGCCATATATTCATCCTTGTTTTAAGGCTTACTTTAGGCCATGTTTCCTTCCTTGTTTTAAGGCTTACTTTAGATCATGTTTCCTTCCTTGTTTTAAGGAATGTCTTTTTCCTTTAACAACCTATATATACTCTTAATTGTATTCTCAATAATATAAACTCAAGTAAGCATTTGTACAATCTCTTTACTCTCTTCAATTCTCACATCTCTTTACCCTCTTAAATTCTAACAGTTAGATATTATCAGGAAAAGGAACATTGATAAGCATGTAGAAAGTTGCTATTCAGACATTTTAAACCCTCGAGTCCACAGTATTTTTTGGTTAGTGTGGAATTTGATGGGGAAGAGAAGTCCATTATTTTGATTGAGGATAGATGGATTCATACTCTTAATTTGTGGTTTAGTGGTCTTTTTGATTTTTTTTTTCTCTAACTTGTTGCATTGCATAGCTGTTTGTTTATTCATCTCTTTGGTTGGACCACATGATGTTTGTTTGTTCACTTAATCTGCCAGCACACTTCTCTTTTGGACATCTATTGGATGATTACAATTGATTTTCTTGCAGTGGACGCCGCCTAATGTTAGTGTACCTATATTAAATCTAGTTGATAACGTATTTCAGCTTAAGAGAAGAGGCTGGCTAAGGTGAGCTAATCCTTGACTTATTTTAGTAACCACTGATTCATTTTGCTAGAAAATTATATTTTGTGCCGATGTATTCAGTGATAGCAATTTGTGCATTTTATTTTCCTGAAGTGATGTTTCAGTGTTATTGTAAGCTTTATTTGGTTATTCTGTGTTTCAATAACCAAGAAGTTGCTTCATGAAATGTTGGGATTCCTTATTAGTGGAGTTATATTAGAATAGTTAAGAAACTGGTTAGCCTATAGATCAAAATCTGTCTTGGAGGTCTCTGCCTAGACTAAACTGAAAAGGGGAGGGGGGGGGGGGTGTTTGAAAAATGATAAAATCAATTCAAAAACATGTAGTCATTGCCTCTAGAATCTAGGCTTGGATGTTATCTAATCCAATATATGGCATGTTATTTCATCCAAAATATCCTGGCTCATTAATCATCAAATATTCAACTTTTTCCTCTTATCACTACTCAATTGGTCGAGATTGTAGGCCGGCATTTCATTTTATTAAAAGAAAATTCTACCCAATAATTATGCCTTAAGAAGTTCTTTATATAATTCCTCAACAAGTAAAAACCATTTTCAGAATTAAAAAAAAAGGGAACACTAACAATTTTTAGAATCTACTACCTCTTATGATGTTCGCATTTTTATGTGTGGTTGAGCATGTAGAGCTTCAAGGTTTCTTTTCTCGATCCTTCTGCATGCAGTTGTCTGATCTGTCCGACTGATGTGATTATATTGAACATTAGTGGCTTGCTATTATGAATTAATTTTAAGCCTTATCATTATATTTATTGGTATTCAATATTTTGTTATCATCATTTTTAATGCAGAAGACAAGTCTTTTGGATATCAAAGCAAATATTACAGTTGGTGATGGAAGATGCTATTGATGATTGGCTCTTGAGGCAGATTTATTGTCTTCGGAAAGAAGACACTATTGCTCAAGGGATTCGGTGGGTTCAAGATGTAAGGATTCAGCTAAGCTAATTATAAATATTTTACTTTACTGAAGTGTATACCAAATCAGTTATCTAGAGATATGCAAGCAATCAGTAAAAGTACATTCCAAGCTTCATAAGAGAATCCTAGAAGCAAATTACATAAGTCACTAATTGTGCATTTGTTCTCTAAACTACTACTAGTACTTAATTCTTGGGTTAAATTCATGCTTCCTTATTTAAAGAATATACCTGCCCATACATTTGCCACTAGGTGGGTAAAAGGTCCCTAGTGCAGAATCCATCTAGCCGAGCTGAAATGGAGCCCAATCTGTTATTTGAAACCTTCTACTGGTTATATATGCATTAATGTTTGGGATAAAATAGGATATGCCCAGATATTAACAAAGCATTAAAGTACCGCATCATTTATGGCATTGTTTGGGTTTGTATTAAAGATGACTTAAAGCATGCAATTTAAAATGGTTCAAGACAATTTTTGCCTTGAACCACTTTAAGTAGTATTTAATACAAACCCAAACAAGGCCATATGATATGTATATTTTCTTAAAGAAAACTTCAAAGGCAGACCTTTGTGTTTAGCCCCAAACGCTTTCATTGAAACTGAACTAAAAAATTTCGAAGTTGTATCTGGGTCCAAGGAAACTAGGAAGGCTTGCCATGGACATTTGCATGAAGGGGACCCTGGAAAGGCTGCTGACCGGTTTGACACTGATATGAATTTGACAGCAGACCTCCGATATAATTTACATTGCGACATGGGTGTTGGTGCTTGAACTTTTTCCACACATCCATATATTCTGCTGCATGATTTTATAAAATCTCCAGTCTGTGTTTGTATTTATTATCATCATATAAATTGCTTAGGTGGGAGTCTGTTAGCAAGGAAAAATAGTAGAAGAGGTTATACTCGAGAAAAGTATGGCAGGTGGATTGTAGGTTCAGTCTTGATACTGTTGGTGCTTCTTTCACTGGGTTGATTAGAAGTTTTACTACTATTGCATTTCAACATTCCTCCTTAACAGTATGTGCAGGAGATTGAATGATTCATCTGATATTATGATGTGAATGCAAGAACTACTGTAAAGAAACCTCAATGCTCCTTCAATCTCAGAAGATTCTTTCTTCATTTAATTATCCAATTGAAGGTCCTTATTGAATTTTTATTTTTGTTCTCAGAAATATCTGTTTTGTTGTATCTTATGGAGAATATGATTTTGGAAAGTGCTTAACCGCAATAAAGGATTCATTTTGGGTAACCTTAATGAGTCTCATAGTGTGAGTCACTTACTGATTGGCTAACACATTATCCATATTGATGATTAAATGGTGACACCTTCAGGTATCATCTGATAGTTGATTTAGCCTTTCGTGGACAGTTTCTCTTGACAAGTCTGTTTGGCTATGTCATGTTTCAACAGTGCATCTACCGATTGTATGGGGCATATATGAGTATTGGGTCATTGTCGAACACAAGCCTAGCGCAGCAAAGTGCCCAGAGAGGCACATTTTGCGTTGGTAGGGCTAGCATTTGCCAAACCCTCCCAAGATTAAGGTCTATTAGAGGAAACTTTGTGGTAGCTATAAATAGCTGAGTGAGGGAGAGGAAATTGAGGGACTCAGCTGGCTTTGCCGATTCTGAGCAAGATTGTTGAGAGAATCACTGAGAAACTACAATTTGCTGAAGCCTTTGTTATCATCATCATGATGGAAGGCTTCAAATGATGTGTTAGTTTGTGGCGATTAAAGCTCTGGATCAATTATAGTCAAAGTGCAAAATGAGCTTCATAACTCTGAATAATTAGTGCTTAATGGTATATTTTTGGCCATTGTATGTAACTAAAACATATTATGCACATTCTTTTCTGTTTGTCTGCATGTAAGTCATTGATTTTTATGCTGACATAGAGGTTGTAAGTAACAGAATTCCCTCCAGATGCATTCCAGTGCCATTTTGCTTTATTTGCTTGCATTCACATGCCAGGTTTCATTCTTTTATATTTAGGATGTGTTTCTTGGAGCTCGTACTATCATTTTCACAAAAAGAGCAAGGATTTTTTTTGTCCACTTGTTTGGTAAATATGAGTTTTCTTAGATTTTCCGTAAATATTTTATGGTTCTAGTAAAACTCTCTATTTAGCTTTGTCTCCCCCCCCCCCCCCCCCCCTCTTTTTTTTTGATGGGATAGAGCTATGAAGTGAAGGAGCCATATGCAAGTATTCTGTTTCTTATAATTGCTGCTTGTTTCCTTTTTATCCTGTCCAGGTTCTCTGGCCGGATGGCATATTCTTTACAAGAATAGGGGATAGTCAAAGCCAATTTGATAGCACTCAGCCTAGTCAGAAACCTTTTCAAAGGATTGGCCAATTTGGTGGCAGTAAGGTTTCTAAGCCAGCGTCTTTTGAGCAACAACTTGAGGCTACTCGTAGAGCTAGTGATGTCAAGAAATTACTTTTTGGTGAGAATTGTTTTCTTTGGGATATTAATATCTTTTTTTTCGAGCTCACTCATTCTGAAATTTTATCTACCTTGATTTTTGGACTTTTGTTGTTCTTTATTTATTTATTCACTTTTGAGTTTGCCTAGTGGTGATGAGTAAACAACAATAAAATTTTGCCCCTTTCGTCAGATGGAGCTCCAACAGCCTTAGTCAGCTTGATTGGGCATAAGCAGTACAGGCGATGTGCAAGAGACATTTATTATTTCACTCAGGTTGAGCCTCTTATCCTTGTACACCACAAAGCAATTGCGTGATATATTCTGCTATAGTACCTGCATCCCAAAATAATTGTTTCCTTTGACAAAAATCAACAATTAAAAAAACTACACTTAATGTTACGTTTGGTAACATAGAATTGGAATTGAGGTGGAATCATGGTTTTTTTAAAATAATTTTACTGTTGGAAAATCTATAATTCCTCCAATTCCAATTTTAAACCTCAATTTCATATCACCGAAAACAACGCAAGTATAATTCACAATAACTATGGTTGACATAATATTCCAGCTTTATCGTTATATAAATGTAAATGGTACTGTTATTTCTCTTAGTTGTTAAATAGTTGTTAGTGAAGCACATAGTCGAAATTTCATAATAATTAGTAACTTTTGGTTGGACAATTTTTTTCAAACATCTCAAAATAAAAAATGAGGAAAATAATTTTGGGATGGAGGGAAGTAATTTTATTTTTATTTATTTTTTGTTTCTTTTGTTCTTATGATTTCTTAATTCAAATCAACTGGTCTGGTCTATTGTAAATTGCAGTCTACCATCTGTGTGAAGCAACTTACGTATGCCATACTTGAATTGTTACTCAAATCAGTTTTCCCTGAGCTACGGGATCTTTTGATAGATCTTCATGAGAAGATGCGCGTTGAACCTCCATAAAGTTCATAGTTTCACATACTCATGAGATGGTTGGTTATCTTCACTATCAATACAATGCTCAAGACATCACTACAGTCTTTTGAGGAATGGAAAATCATTCAGTCATTTTGCGGCATTTGTTTCAATGGCTTCATCAGTCATAGTCATTGTATGCACAATAAGGAATCATGATTGACAAAATATATGAAATTTTTTGGGATGTGGGAACTAGTTCTGGATCTTTTTCATTCTAGCTGTACAGAACTGTACATTTTGGGGCTTATATAGAAAGATCAGCTGTTATGTATACCTTTGCTTACTCAAAGAAAACCCTTTAAAAAAAGGGATTTTGTGATGTTTTTTGTTCTGTGCAGACTCAAGAACTACAGTTAGTGGTATATTCATTATTCATTCATTAATGATGGTTTTTGAATTTCATATTAATGTTACTGTTTTTGTTATGCTTTCAAGTCTAGCTAATTTGATAACATCCCATCATTTATTTATTTGCACGCCTATGAGAGCCATTGAGAGCCATTAAAACATAAACCTATTCAGGAAAACTCCGATAAAGATTGACATTGAATGATGAAGTTCAGAAGAAGAGTTATGCTACGATTTTATTTATGAGCTCTGCAAGCAAATGTTATTCGCGGACAATTAGGATCAAGCACTTGTAATTGTTGTAGTATTTCCTAAAGAAGTCACCATACTTCTTTCTCATGTTCTCCGATAACGTGAGACTGAGATACCTTTATATTATGTACTTATTTTTTAACCTGGTCCATAAATAGAGCCGGACGCTATTTTGAGGATTACGGAAGCATGTTAACCTTGACTGGTTTAAGCCCTCCGCAGATTCTAAACCTTCACCTCTTATGTTTGCTCTCATATTTAGATTCTTGCTTATTTTCAGTTTTTAGGTGCATGATGAAAATTGTTTGCTCACTCCTTCCTCCTTTTGTGTCTCTTGAATTATTGTCAAGTTAAATGTTGATGGGTGGTTTTCCGGAACCAAAGTCGATGGACATTGGTGCGGTCATTCAAGATAGAGGTGGCCAGGTGTTGGTGTCTTCTTTTAACAATATATGGGATCGTTTAGACAGTGGCCGTAGTGAAAGGTTTGAGATTGACACTAATGTTTGGCTTTACCCATGTCATGTTAAAGTTTGATTTAAGTATTGTTATGTTTGCTCTAATTTCTAATTCTTTTTATTTATCGAGTTTTGGCTCTTTAATTAATAAGGCTAAATACTTTTATCCAAAGGAGACTGTAACTCTTTTTGTTACATAGACATCTCTTTTAGTTCTTTTAGTTTGTCTTGTGTTTTTATTGGTAATTGAAGTTTAAAACATTCATATTAAATTCTTAAGTTTGATTCTTGTTTCAATCAGAATCTTCATCTAAGTAACCCGATAATTCCATCCTAAGTGGCATCTTATGCGGCCTTAAGATGTAAAAAAATCATTTTTCTCAAATCTCATCATCTTTCCCAACAAAATCATGAACATTATTTTTTTCTTCCATTTTTCTATCATTTTTTTCTTTTTTCTCTTCCTTCTTTTCTTCTTTCTATTCCTATTCTTCGTTTCTCTCTTACCACATTTGTCGCGTAATTCCGCACACTGCCATGGAAGATCTACAGCATCATATCACGGATCTATGGTGCACAACAATTCCATTGCTCAACATTCTCTCAACTCTGTTTACAAGAGATTTTTGTGTAGTCTTTGATAATGATTACAAAAATAAGAAAAAACAAACAACTACATTGGATAAATAAATTTTATTTTTATCTAAAAAATAAAACCTTAAATTAAAATGATTGAAAATCCCATACATTATTTTAATTTGTTTTGCCACTTTTGATTTTTCCTAAAATCAATTTGTCTAATTTATTTTACAGTACAATCAGTTTTCAAAAGCCAAGCCAAATCAAACGGGGGATACGTGTTAACTTTTTAAACAGAGAATTTGCACAGGAAACAAAGGCCCACTACCGTACACTGTAGTCTCAGGACGTGTCACTCACCCACTCGTCCAACTTCTCTCGCGCCACTCAAAAATTAAAGCCTCATTTCCACTATCGTTTTACAGTTCACTCTTTTTTCCTCTCTCACTCTCAAAAAAAAGAAAGTCGGAAGTGAGAGAAATAGAGCAATGGCCGCCGGCAAAAGAAAGAGAACTCAAGGCAACAGCAACAACAGTGAAGGAAATGTAGAGAAAGGAACCGGAGAGTACGAGCAGTTGAGGGACCAGAGGATCAGAGAGAACAAGGAGAGGATGCACAGCCTGGGCATTTTGGACCTTTCAGTCAAGCTCAAGTCCCAGCTGGTCCAAACCAAGAGGATTACACGAAACATTTTTACGGAGAAGAAAACAAAGATCCCGTTTCCCGTTTCTGAGCCCCCAAGGCGATCTTCTAGGTAACCTCTCTCTCTCTCTCTATTTATTTATTGCATTTTGGGGTTTTGGGTTTTGTTTGGTTGGTGGGAAAAGGGAGGGAATGCTACTGAAACTTTGGAATTTTGTAGGTTATGTTTTCCATTTTGTTTCAGAAAATGACAAAACGAGGTGGAAAGTGACTGAAAAAGAGAGAAAACTCTGAACCCCTTTACCGCCTTATTTTTTTTTTCCCGTTTGTTACTTGTATTTGTTTAGTCTTTGTTTGGATGGTGAGGAAGTATGGGTGAAAAGCACAAGAAAAGTTGGATTAATTGTGTTTAATGTTGATTGGGTTCCTGATTAATGAGCTTAGTACGTTAATTGCCAAGAGGCACTCCTTTTTGTATTGCATTGCCCTCTTATGGACACCTTCCTTCTTCAAGTTATGTGTTCCTAAATATGTTTGACGGATTATTTTTTTTTTGAATATGATGTTCTTGTTTTTGAACTCGTTTTAAATGAGTGAAAAGGTCTTATTATTCTGAAACAAAAGCTATGCATTTTCTTGCAAAGTTGTCTTTTTAGTTTAGTTACCGAAAACTGATGGAAGAGGAGATAATATCTGAAACTTGGACTTTTAGTTGCCAAGAAACGAAAATTAACACAAGGAAATACCAATTCTCATAACTATGAGAATGTTATAGTGGTGAAACCATATAGTTGTATCAGGTTTAATTGTATTGAGCTTTTCTTACTTTTCAAGTCCTATACAATGAAAATTACTGGAATTATTTTAATTTTTTTAGTAAATATTTGCACCAGCACATCTTTTGTTGCTTGATTTACCAAGGAATCGTAAAATCATCTCAAGTAAGCCAAACACTAATGTTAGGATTGGTTTATTGTTGGTTTAATGGTTTTTCTCGTTTTAAATAATGTGGATTTTCTCCTTGTTGGGTATTTTAATGGGTTTAAGGTTGAAGAGTGTGGACCCCATTTGCTACTCAGAATTTCATGTAAAAAAGAACAAGAAATCATCAAAGAATGTGGAGATTTGTATACGAGAAGGTTCACAGCCGGAGTTATATACAGAAGAGCATGAAAAGCTTCTAGGTGATTCTAAGAGTAGTTGGACTCTCTTTGTGGATGGATATGGCAAGGATGGGAAGCGCATATATGATCCGCTCAAAGGAGAGACATGCCATCAGTGCAGGTGATTGATTTTTCTGTTATTCATTCTAATCACTTCAAATTGTAATTTTTTCCTGCACATATTTTTCATTATCAATCTTCCATTTATTTATCTTTTTTCCTCATTTTGTTTGCTATAATTCTTTTCAATATAAATGCGTTAAGATTTAAGAGTATGGCAGTTCATGATTATTAGAGTTTAGAAAGAATAGTTGCACTCTTTCCCTTCAACTTAATCTTTTGGGATAATTAGTCATCCAACCATCTTTTTAATATGGGATCAGAGCAAAGGTCTTTGATTCTTGGGACCTCCATTTCCTCCAACTCCTCTTCATTAATTCTTTACCCAGTGTCTTGCCCACACTTGGGCCTCTGTGGAAAGCCCATGAATCCTTCTTCGGCGTGCACCATCATCTTAAACTTGGGTTAACATGCAAAGCTCATTACTTGTTCACCTAGCTTGCACGCCATGGGTGTATCGGAGTTTAAAAAGATTAGTTGAGCCTTTTCCATCAACTTAAGCTTTTGGGATAATTGCTATTCAACTATCTCTTTAACCATAATGAACCTAAAGGCACTATCTAAGGATGCCTACCAATGATGCACATTGTAATCCTAAAGAAGAAATTATGTTCTTAAGCTAGAAATTTATCATGAATATAATGTCAAGTTCGATAAATGTAGCCTATACAGTCTTCTCAAATACCTCTGAGCAGACCTAACCTCATTGTGGTACGGGTATGAGCCTGCTCTTGGAGGTGTGTCTCATTTAGTGTTTTGCACGAGGCAGACCTTTCAGTGAGTCATTTTATATGTCAAGAAAAGCATAGGCATTGGACTTTAAAATTAGCCAGCTTGGCAATTATTTTCTTCATTGGTTAGGTGCAACTGATAAACGTGTCTTCATTGGACATGATCTAGGATTTGATTTGGATTTGTCATCATTTTGCCTTAATATTTTAACATTATTGATGGTAGCCCAAAACTAGTTACTTGATGGCACATTTGGCAGCACTGACCATGGGCACGTTCAATCTGTCTAGACATGTTGAAGGTTCCTAAACAACGAAAAGACATCGTCTTTTGTTTTAACAAAAGTTCCTGTTATTTATGTTATTTCAGGTAGATAGTACTTAGTTTGACTTAGGGCTTGTCCATCTTTAAATGTACTATCATAATCATAATTGGATTCCATGCTTTAGGAGTCCAGTGAGATATGCTTGCTTCTCTGATTATTATGAGCATATCAGTTTTTTTGGTAGAACTGAAACAATGCTCGGATTCTTGATTTTTATTATGCAAATCACATCTGTGTGATCTTTTGTGTTCTCGGGCCATATCTTCCTTTTTTTATATTTTAAACCGTCTCTATTTTTATTTTGTTCTATCACCATTTAACAGTGTAATTACCTTAAATGTCCTGTAGTTTCTACTATTTTGCCAAGCGTTTAGTATCTTAACAGAGAATGACTGCTCAATACTGTAGCTGCATTGCCTTCTCTTTTTTGAAGGTTTCAATCCCTTTATATGTCTGATTCTGTAAAGAGGCAAGTAGCTTTCAAAAGCTAATTGCTGCTGCTAAGCAGATCAGGAGAAAATTATTAAGCTCTGAAATACATTGGTTGACTGAAGGTCTGAAAGTGATTTACTTCATGTCTATATATAATTTATTTTTCTTCGGAATTGATTTTGGTGATCAGAAGTAATAAATATAGTTTTTATGATCACTTCCTCTTTTGTTTAATGTTAGAATCAGGTTAAGATCTTGAAGAGCATGTTGGGAGTAGCCTTCTTGTGTGCAGCAGATATTATTAAGCATTGTATCGCATCATGCTGCATAAATTCGTCCGTTTCAACTGATTACATTATGATGCTGTTTTTCTCTTCATAAAGCATGTTTACAAATGACCTTCTTACTTGCAGGCAGAAAACTCTCGGTAATCATACCAATTGCAGCAAATGCAACTTGGTCCAAGGGCAGTTCTGTGGAGATTGCTTATACATGAGGTACTTTATTATGTTTACTGCCTTTTCCCATTAATAAGAAGTGCCTTTTATTTTCTTTCCTTTTATAATTTAAGTATATAATTTAATTGGCACTTCCGTTCTAATTTTGTTTGCCAGTAAGAGTGATAAAACAAAAGAGGAAGCAGCAGTGAAAAAGATAAATAAACTTGTACTAAGATTTTTATTACTGGAAAAAAAAATAGCAGATAACAACTGGTTTGAAACTTCTGTTTTTTTTTTCCTCAAGAGATCAAGTAATGAACAACATAAGTCTAGGTTCTCTCAAACCCCAACAATCTCAAAACTCCAAAACTGCCCTCACCTGTTGTAAACACTCCCTAAAAAATACACTTAACAGATAGAACAAACCGATGACCCCCTGGGCATATAAGTTAACAATTTAACAAAACACCCTACTTATCATTTTTTTTTTATTTGTAAAACACACGTACACACCACTTGAACCTAGGACCTTTAGGACCCAAGGCCTCAACCTTAACCATTGAGCCAAGGCTTCATTGGCCCTACTTATCAAATTTTTATTTTAATAAAGCACCCTAATGACCTCATACTTTAGAACTGTGCTCGTTGTGCTCCTGGATCTTCAACTTCGTTTAAGGCCTAGTCAAAACATGATTGAGATGCGTTTTCTAGTAGAGTGGAGAAAAATAGGATTGCAAGTGGAACTCAGAGAAAACAAAAACAACAAAGGATATCGGATGGCGCTCCCAGAAGAAGAGAACAATATTTGGTGGAGTGTCATTTTTCCCTTGTTTATTTCTTAACTTAAAAACAAAATTACCAAAGTCTTCTTTCAATACTTGATTAGTGCAACTGTAGGATAAAAAGACAAACAAGACCATTTAATTTGTGCCATGAACCCCCCACCCCAAAAAAGAATAAGAAAGAAGAATAGCTAACTACTTGGATATAAATGCCAATTGGTGTTGCAAACAGAACCAAAATGTGCTCAAAAGTGGTCCGTGTACATCAGAGAAATACACATAACAAATAGAACAAACTAATGACCCCTTGGCATATAAGTTAATAATTTAATAAAGTGTCCTACTTATAAAAAAAAATAATAAAGCACCGTAACAACCTCATACTTTAGAACCGTGCTAGTTGTGTTCCGGATCACAACTTCATCTGAACTCCCAGTAAAAAAATGATTTGGATGCATTTTCTAGTACAGTAGAGAAAAATAGAATTGCAAGTGGAATTCATAGAAGAAAAAAAGAAGCAAAAAAATGATATTGGATAGTGCTCCCACTTTTAATACTAGTTAAAAGCTCGAGTGTTATCCATGTTGTTCATAAAAAAATGTGAATATTACTCCCATTTAATACCAGTAATGCTGAGTTGAAAAAAAAAGGAGAAGCCTGTTTTGATGGCTATGAAAGTGGGTGCAAGTAGCACCATTGAATAATTTATCATGCAGACCCCTTCTTTGGTACACCCTAATGTGTAGGCTGCTCTTTGGCTGCATCATGGAGCCTGGTAATTGCATGATGCTTTCTTGTTTATTGAACTGCATGAAAATCATCTTTGTCTATAGCAATTTAAGTATTCCACATTTTCCTTTACAGACGTAAGCATGGAATAAAAAATTCCACCCAATTACAGAAGAAAAAAAAGGCGCATATATTGAGTATTTTGTACTCATTGGTGTTGCGATAAAATGCTTAGAACTTAAGAAAGTATTTTGCACAAGGGCATTATGATAGAAGCTCCGAACTTTCTGAAAGTTCTCGGATGACCTTTTTATTTATCACCCACTACTTAATTGCATCTCATGTAATCAAATTGACTAAGTATTTATTTGAAATCAAATGATGCATACAAATTATTTGGGGTCATCAAAATAATACACGAATGACATCTGAATTTGCAAATCATGGCATCAGTACGCATATTTAATGTAGAATCAGACTTAAACTATAAGTTATTTGTCTTTGCTGGTCCCGTTCATTTTGTCTTGTACAGATATGGGGAGAATGTGATTGAATCCAACCAAACTCCCAAGTGGATTTGCCCAGTTTGTCGGGGAATTTGCAACTGCAGTCTTTGCCGGAAGGCAAGAGGGTGGGCGCCAACTGGTTCTCTCTACAGGAAGGTTAACACGATCAAACTTGTGCTTGCACTAGAGTATGCATGTGTTATGTATCTTCTTTTTATCCTATCTCCATTAATTTCATTTCCTTCTCTTGTACCTTCTTACATGATTACTATTTTCATTACAGAAAAAGGATTGTTAAATACACATTATTTTTCCTTTCATTTAGTGTGGGACTGTGGTCAAATGGAGATGGCACTCTCTGTTTGTACTATGATATGCGCTTTGTGGTGCAGTATCTAAAGATTAAGGGGTCAAGACAAATCAGTTTAGCATATGGTATGAATATGATGGCTCTTCTGTTACTTTTCAGGTAGCAAAACTGGGCTTTAAGTCTGTGGCTCATTATCTCATTCAAACCCGTCGTTCTCAAGTAAACTCTGAGCACTTAGATGCTGGAAGACTGGTTTCTGCTGCTCGGTCAGAAGATACAGAGCCATCACATTTCTTGCAAAATGCATCTCTATATGCAGACAAAGACACTGATGAGTCTCAACTTGGGGACTATGAAGATGAGATGGAACTGGAAGATAGCAAGCATGCTGATTTCAATGGTACATGTAACAGAGCAGATGAGGATGAGGATGAGGATGCCATTAATGATGACAATGATGAGTTAAAGGACAAGAAAGAGGAAACGGGTGAGCAGGACATGATCTAGCAATATTCCTCTTCTTGAAGGATGACCCCCTGCTAGAAGGTTGACAAACTAACTCTTTTTGAAGACAAATGTTCCTTTTCTTAAGTTACCTATCCAAAAAACAAAAAGAAGAAGAAAGTTCTTTTCTTGAAGGTGGTGGAAACCTGTAATTTTGTGCAGCTGTCTATTAAGGAAGCAATATCTACTGTATTTTGTGGAAGTTACTGATTTTTCCAGAGAAAGCTTTTTCATAGAAGTGTTTACCTCAACGAAATGGAGGTGTAAGTTCGTTCTTTTGGTAATATTGTAATAGCCACAATATTCTGCGGGGAAATATCATTTTTGCTGTTTTGTACCCAAAATGTTTGAGGCAAATACGAAATGTTTGAGGCAAATCTCCTATTACATAATATCATATTGCACGTTGTGATTAGATTTTCCGTTAAGAGTTAATGGTAAATGCACGTGAAATACACATGCAAAATAAGACTCTTGGTTGTGCTCTCAGTCATTGAGGTATTTTTATGATAAGTCATTGACTTATTTACTCTAGTGTGTTTTCAGAGGTTAGGGTATTTTTGAGGTGTTTTGTATCAACGAGGTGAGTCGTAAGTTTCGAAGTGTTGGGGTGTTTCAAAATTTTAATAAAATAATATTAATTAATTAATTAGAATAATAAAATAAAAATAAAAATAATTTTAATTAATTAATTTTTATCAAAGTTTAATATTTTATTAACTTTCTAGTGTGATAATTATAATTTTATAAATATAATATTTATTTATATATAAATTATATGAAGTATATGAAGTATAACGTATATTTTTATATTGTTGTAATTTGTAAGTGATTAATTAAATAGTTTGTAATAATTATTAAACTAGATAACATGTATTATATATTTATGAAGTGTAATGATGTCATAACAAGAATATTGGCTCAATAGTTAAGATATCCGTTTTGGTTAAATGGGGCTTCATTTAATCCAAAACAACGTCGTTTTAAGGTTGCAGAAGCAAAAGAAAAAATTTGCATTGGGCGTACACCTCGGGTCTGGGCGTGTGTTCAGTGATACTTTCTCTCCAAGATTCGCGTCTTGGGGCGTTTTAGCCCGAAAACACCTCTGGACGTGTCCCGGATTCACTTTTTCAAACATTAATTTAATACTCACGTAAAATCAAAGGTATTTTCGCTTTTTTAATTTTTTTTTGTTTAAAGATTTTTCCTAATATTTGTTAATTATATGAAAGCAATATTTTTGTAATTACTTTTTATGAAAGCCAAGTGGCTAATTTTACCGTTCAAATCATTAGGTTGATTAAAATTGACAGAGATTTGTACGAATGTATCAATTGCAATAAATACTAAAATGTAAGATATAATTTCAATATTATTGAATGAAGGATACCGCCGGCAAGTACCCCAAAATTAAGGATACTGAATGCAATTAACAGAAGCCTTCCGTACACCATAGTCTCATGACATGTCACTCCGCCACTCGTCCACTCCCCTCGCGCCACTAAAAATTTGAAACCTCTTCATTTCCACTCTTGTTCTAACTTCTAAGAGAGAGAAAAAGTAATGGCCGTCAGAAAGGGAAAGTTTTGGAAGCACATTGAGAACTTTTGGCACGAAGAATATCATCCCCATTAATATTCTTTTTGTGGGTCATTTTATATTTTCAGTTACTTTATCTTTGTAAATAGGTGAAAATAAAAAATTATATGTTTTTATTTATTTTATTTATTTATTATGATTATGTTTTTTTATCTAAATTATAAATAAGTAAATTTTAAAAACAATATCTCAACATTATCTTATGCTTTGAAAACAATATTTTTTATGTATTAACGAGCCACAAGAAATGAAAAAAAAAATCTTTCTCATGGAGATAGATTTGAAGAGATTTTATCTTTCAGGGATTACATTCTCAACTTGAATATGATCATATATAATATTATAAAAATATGTAATATGAGTTAAATTTATTATGAAACTATATATTTACTTATTTGTATGTTTTATTATGTTAGTGTTTAGTTACAAATAGGCATAATTATATAAAAAAAAAACAATTGAATAACATTTGTTAACCCTTTTTTTCTCTCTAAATATTTAATTGTATTTTTTACACTATTTCCACCATGTAATGTTTTTGTTTTAATTATGTGACAAGAAGTCCTTTTTCTCTTTCTTGTGCTTTAATTTTTGTAAGGCGCTAAATGCAGAAGGTTGGTCAAGGCTCAAGAGGGAGGTTATCCGTCACAATCTCTATTCTATTATTAGCAACAGTAGCTTTAATTTTTTTTTTTTTATAATTATCAGGCAACAGTTGCTTTAATTAATCCAAATTCTATTATATGGATTCTGAATTTTCTTTTTTGTTTCGAACTAGCCAGATGCCTAATGTACACATAATGTGTGCATCATCTTTATGCTTTTCCATAAAATTAAGCATAATTAGTAGCATTTCTTTTATAAAAAATGTTAAAATATTTACTTAATATATTTTTTTGGTATATTGAATGAGAAGAGATCAAATCCAAATTCTTTATATAAATGGCTCAGAGGTGATTGCGAGGTCAATATGATGCTATCCATTCACTTATTTACCTTACTAAGCTATGAGTATTGAGTAACATGTTTTCAGGAACATACAACCTCCCAAAAAAAAAAAAAAATTAGCATGTCTTAAACCTTAATTGCCACAATTGATCCCTTTTAGTGATATTTAGTAAGTAACAATACAGGGTCATTTTCAGCAATCTGGACTTGGGTCCACTCTTTGAGAGCCTCAATTAGTCAGTTCAAACTTCAAAGTTCCCTAGAAAGAACTCGCAGAAAATTGCTCTAATAAAAAATGGATATGTGAGAAGGGCAATCACTGTTACTTGTCACTTGCACTAGAGAAGATATTCTTGGATGCATGCCATTGCCACAATTGCACTAGTTATGTTAATCACGATTCTTGAAATAGCTGGCAAATATTGGGTTGTTGGGTTTATTTGTTTATTTTCTATTCTCTCTCTCTCTCTCTCTATTTCTCTGGTGTTTCACGAAACCTTGAAAATTGTTTACTGTTGAGAGAGGAAAGAGATTGAGAATTGGCACTAAAATGAGGAAGAAGATAATAGGACACGATGACAGGCCTTCCTAGCTTCTATAAGATAATATTTGCAGGTCTCATAACTGATCCTATGGTTCTCCATGCTTTATAGATTCCAACTCACCATGATCTTACAAAATGACTAAACTGAAAGAGTACAAAGCAAGAAAGAGATGAAAACCCAGAACCCAAAATTCCCAGTTTGATTGTTAGGAATTAGGAACACAAACCCATTTTAAAGTTATTTGTATATTGAGAACTTGACTTAACATTAAGTATGAAAATGAGATGCTTGGTTCAGCGTTCTAAGGTAGCTAATCTTGCCAATATCTCACAAATTGACTAGCTTGAAGAGTTATCCCGCCCAAAAGTCACTAGTTACAAAATTTTCATTACTTTATTCATTTTTTTTATAAAAAAAAAACTGGAAACTAGTGGTAAATGTTATAACATTTCTTCTATTTTAGCACAATGGAAAACAGATGAATCTGTTTTAGAAAAGTATACAGAAATGCAAAAGGAGGTAACTCTATGCAACTACCTATTGACAGAGGACTGGGTATCACATTTTGATAGTTTCAGGAACTTAAAAAAAGGGCGTGTCACAATCCAATGGCAATATCAAATCACTGTAATTAAGAGTACCAAGCTCACATAACCCTCATAATGGAAATGCTTATCCTATGCAAGTTAAGCAAACTGTAAACCCTTTTTCCATTTTATCTCCTCGCTCTCTCTCTATTATTGTTGTGAAAATTTGAAAAGGTCCTGGCCTTTATCTCAGATAAATGCAAAACCCACAATAAAAGAGAACGGTGAAGAAAACATTAAAAAACGAAGAGATGAATGTGGTTCAAGACAACAGGCCTTGCTTCTACAAGATCATGCTTGACGGTTTAGCCACTGAACATTTGGTAATTTAAGCCGTATCCATTTTATTAGCTGCTTGTCTTGATTTTGTTGGGTTTTCTTTTTTTAGTTTTAAGCATCTTCTGTGTAAATGTTTGCTTTTTGTTTAGTTGCTTAGAAAATGGGAAGAAAATGAAGTAAAGGGTTTGTGTTCTTTATGTTTTAAGTAGCTGCTTTTTGTTTCTTCAACTAAGCCCATTTTCTTTTTAAGTTATTTCTGCTATGTTGATGCATATCTCTAATCTTCTCATCTTTCTTTTCTTCTATAACTTTCAGGAAATCCCACCGCAATTTTATAAGCATATGTCAAAAAAACTGTCTAATAGAGCTGTTCTGAGGATTCCTTCTGGGGATTGTTATTATATTAAACTATGCAAGAATGCAAATGGAATATATCTGGAGGATGGCTGGCAGAGGTTTTACAGAGAAAACTCCTTAGGAAACAATGAGCTCTTGCTTTTCAGTTATGATGGGATTTTGTATTTCGATGTACAAATTTTCAAGCCAAATGGCTGCGAGAGAGACTACGCGTCTGTCAACAGAACACATCAAGAATCCTCCTTCTGGAATGGTAACAGGCCACGAGGTCAACCAAAAAAATTTCCAGCTGATTCCGTAAACATCAACCAGGCAAAACCTTGCAAAGACGATCCAGGTATCCATTCTATGTGTTGCTTTCAGAATGAGAGAGACAAAAACATTAAACTCTTACAATTTTTTTCTGAAATTTATAGGAATATCACACGATTGCATATTGTTAAATTACTTAATTTGATGATCATACACATTATTCTCAGGAAAAATACAAGCATTCTTGCATAATTATGTACTATTGTGAATGCACACGCGCCTACAAATATGCTATTTTACCGGTTACAAAACCTTTAACATTTCACCATATGGTTTACATTGGAAAGGTCACCAACTTCCACTTCGTGATTGGAATAAGCTCGAGAAAATTAAAGAGGAGGAGGACACTGGGTTGAGTGTTAAGGAGGAAGAAATAGACATTCCTATTGGGGAAATGCTAGAACGGGTCAAAGGCGAAGAGAGAGGCACTAAAAGGAAGGCTAAGACAAGAAAAACAAAGCAGGATCCTGATTCAGACATTAAAGGTTGTTTTCCGCGACAGAAACTTCCAACTGAAATGAGGAAGGCTAAAACAGCTGAGTGTTTCACCTCCAAGTTCCCTTTTTTCAATTGCTGCATGAAAGAGAGTAATGTGCTGAAGGGATTTATGCTGGTAAGAATCAAATCTATTGGTTTATTATTCTACCAGATGTCTTTATAAAGAATCTGCTACTGTTATGAGATTTGATTAATTTTTTGCTTCAGTCAGAGTTACTGTCTGGTACCAATCTTGGATGCAGCAGCATTGCACACTGTACTTGTGTTGAGCATATTACAATTGATTGAGAAAATGACGTGCTCAGTGGTAGAAAATTATTTAATACTACCATAAACTTTTCCAAAAGACGCCTTCTAGATGGAAAATTTTCTTTAAAAATTGGAGGATTTTCTGCAACTGAATGCAGGATTGGTTTTTGTGTTATTGGGCTTCAACTACCAAATATTTCTTCCTGTCCTAATCTCCACAAAATATCCTACTTAGATGATGAGCTAATTTAGTATGGTTTCTGATTTATGCAGTTCATCCCCACATCCTTTGCAATGACTTACCTACCCAAATTCAAAACGATGATCAATCTACGAGATCCAGAGGGAAAATCTTGGGAAGTAACTTTTGTTTGCCGTAAAAAACATAGCGCGTTCTCTGGGGGGTGGTCTGCCTTTGTACGTGGAAATAAGCTGAAGAAAGGTGATATCTGCATATTTGAGCTAGTGGCCCCGAAAGAGATGCAAGTCTACATTTTCAGGTGAGTAGAATCTTATGGCTTCAATGCTTTTAGTCTTTTCATCTTAGCAATATCTCACAAATTGACAAACTTGAAAGAGTTACCCTGCCCAAAATCACAACTTGCAAAATATTCACTATCTAATTCATTCTTTTAATTTTTATTTTAAAAAACGAAAATTTAATTGGACACTAGTGATAAATGTCATGATCACCTTTCTTCTATTTTAGCACACTGGAAAACAGAGGACTCTGTTTTAGCAAAGTACGCAGAAATGTTTTTTTCACCATTTTCTTTGATAGTGGGTTTTGCATTTGGTTTTGGCCTTGTAATAACAGATTCTGCACTTGACCTATATTTGTACATAACCTATTTATTGAAAATCACATGTCTACTCCTGATGATTTTTCGATTTTGATTATCCCAAAACCGATAACCAAAAGCTTCATCACTATAGTCAATAAAGAAACATTTTCTAGACTTAGCATCTAGTTTACTGTGAGCATCAGAGTCAATATGAACATAAGATAAACAGCCAAAAACTTTTAAGTAAGAAAGTTTTACCTCCTTTCCACTCTATACCTCTTCAGGTATCCTGCAATCCAAAGGAACTGATGGTCCTTGATAACTCTGAATAAATCATGTTATTATACTTCTTTTAGGCACGTTTTTGGTGTTGATCTTAAGCATTGGAATTGTGTTTCATGTGTTTTTAGCAATTTGAGTTTAGTTTATCTTATTATACTAATAGTTGTTTTAGTTAAATGATCAATGCTAAGTCTTGAAAATCTACTGTGCAGACACTTGCTGGAGCACTGGAAGGGAAAAATGTGTGAAGGGGACAGAAACTCAAGGCTGCAGTGCTGGAATCTGGCATAAATAGAAGAATTTGGACAGAAACTCAAAGCTGCAGCGCTGGAAAGTTGGCGCTGCAGCTCTGACTAGGGATTGAAATATGTCTCGGCGCTGCAGCGCTGGGAAGTTGGTGCTGCAGCGCTGGCCCGCGGATTTTGAATATTATAAATAGAAACCTTAGCTGAACAAGAAGGGAGAGCGCGACTATTGAAGAAAAAAACAAAATTTGGAGGAGACGAGACGCAAAAGGGGAGTTGGAGACACTCCTGAAGGCTACTCATAAGCTTTTAATCATTCTTCTCCGGTTTTGTATTATTCTTATCTAGTTATGTTGATGTTTTATGATATGAACATGGTTTGTTTGAATATTATTATGGAGTAGACATTTTTGTGTTAAGGATAGATAAATCCTAAACCTATGTCTTGAGTTGCTATTTCGACAAGTTGGAATTTACTTTGTTTTTCAAAGAGTGTGTTTTATTGTTCTTAATGCTGTTTATTGTTTTGATTCTTTCTTTAGGCATGGTGATGCATCGAATAGAGAAGCTATGCTTTTATGAATGGTTGAATTAATAAATATGATGTTGGATTGTTATCTATGCAAAGCTAGTGTAAAACATGCCATGAACGAAATAGAAGTAACCGAATAGGGATTCTAGGAAGTTCATGTAGTCCGTTTAAATCGTAACCGAATAAGGAGATTTAACTGAAAGGAATTCCATTGAACTTAATGCTTCTTAAGTTGAATTAATCTAGAATAGACCTGGAATATGGATATTTGAAGTTGATGATTCTTGAGATTGTGGTTAGACTTGGAAAATGGATAACCAATTTATTGGGAATTCCACCATATTGAAAAACATATTAAACAAAACTTGTCCATTCAAAACTCTTGTCAATAATGGTTTAGGTGAAGTCGAGTCCTTAGCATGTTAATTCATAAGAGTCTTCATTCCAAAGTTTGCAAATCTTCCGTTATTTATTATTGCGTTATGTTTTCCCTTTTAGTTAATTGTTATTAAACTTTTCTCCTACAATTATTTGTTTGCTCAACTAACAGTAAGAGCTGAGTCATAATTTCTGTAGTATTTGTTCAGTCCTTGTTGGGAACGATATTTACTCATCATTTTATTACTTGAACGATTAGTGCACTTGCTAGTGTCAATTTCATCGCATCAAGATTTTGGCGCCGTTGCCGGGGACTGAAATAAAATATTACATTTATTGTGATTCTACTAGTTAATTTGAGAGTTTATTAATTTGGTTTTTAAGTCTATTTTGCAGGGTTTTCGTTTCTAGTGCATGACACGTAATAGTGGGAGAATACTTGCAGAACTTAATCCAGAGATTGAGCGCATTTTTCACGCTTTGAGAAGAGCAGCACCAGTCACAGTTAATACAATGGCAGAAGGAAACAATGCAGAGGTGCAACGTGCACTGTGGGATTATGCTATGCTAAAGATGGATGATGTTGAATCTAGCATTCGACGACCACCTATACAAGCGAACAATTTTGAAATTAAGCCCGTCATCATTCAGATGATTCAACATTCAGTACAATTTGGGAGCTTATCGCAAGAAGATCCAAATGTTCACTTGACGAATTTCCTTGAAATTTGTGACACATTCAAGCATAACGGAGTATTGGAGGATGAAATTCGCTTAAGGCTTTTCCATTTTCATTGAAGGATAAAGCAAAAAGCTGGTTGAATTCTTTGCCAGCTGGATCCATAACAACATGGGCAGAATTGACACAAATTTTTTAGGGAAATACTTCCCTCCTGTAAAAACTGCAAAGTTACGTAATGAAATTACTATGTTCTTGCAGGTCGATCGAGAATCACTCTATAAAGCATGAGAAAGTTTTAAAGATCTTTTGAGAAGATGTCCTCATCACGAGTTGCCCACTTGGATGCAGGTACAAACTTTTTATAACGGTTTAACTAGTATCACCCAAAACATGATTGATGCAGCTGCAGGTGGCACTATAATGAGAAAAACTCCAGAAGAAGCCATTGAATTACTAGAAGAAATGGCCACAAACTCTTATCAATGGCCAATTAAAGGTTACCTGTTAACAAAGCTTCAGGATTGCACAATATAGATGCTGTTACAGCTCTAGTAGCACAACTGGAGACTCTCACCAAGAAGATTGATGGACTTAATCCCAACTTACATACAATATGTGAATTGTGTGGTGGTAGTGGCCATCACAGCAGTAACTGTCAAGTAGGTAATCAGTTTGCATATAATTGATCTGCTGAACAAGCTAACTTTGTTTCAAATTTTCACAGGCAAAACATTCCGTACAGCAAAACATATAATCCGGGATAGAGGAATCACCCAAACTTCTCATGGAATCAAAGCAATGCGAAGCAACCTCATTCTGAATATCCTCCTAAAAAAAAAGTCCAACTTGGAGGATATGATGGCCAAATTCCTAAGTACAACAGAAACTGAATTCCAAAATCAAGAAGCATCCATCAAAAATCTGGAAGTTCAGGTCGGTCAACTAGCAACCATAATTTCTGGACGTGCACAAGGTTCCCTCCCGAGCAACACAGAAAAGAATCCTAAGGAGGATGTCAAGGCCATAACATTAAGGAGTGGCACACAATTAGAAGAGCCACAACCTAAAGAAAATCACTAATCAAGAAGGTGAGAAAGAAGAGACCGAGCAAGAGGAGAAACGTGTTTCAGCAAAGAAGTCTACTGGTAAAGGTTTGATTGATTCTAACTCTGAAACTAAATATATGCCACCTCTTCCTTATCCTCAGAAATTCCAAAAAGAAAAATTAGATAAACAATTCTTAAAATTTTTAGAGATTTTCAAGAAATTGCATATTAACATAACGTTTGCAGAGGCATTAGCACAGATGCCTAGTTACACTAAATTTTTGAAGAAAATTTTGTCT
The DNA here is from genome assembly GCA_023935145.1 of Bretschneidera sinensis. Taxonomy (NCBI): domain Eukaryota; kingdom Viridiplantae; phylum Streptophyta; class Magnoliopsida; order Brassicales; family Akaniaceae; genus Bretschneidera; species Bretschneidera sinensis. Next base: position 65,591,098 of record CM043698.1, on the reverse strand, counting down.
AATAAACGGAAGCTCGAGGAACACGGAACGGTAATGTTAACTGAAGAGTGCAGCGCTATACTGCAAAACAAGTTACCTCCAAAATTGAAAGATCCAGGGAGTTTTACTATACCTTGCACTTTGAGAAATTCATTTTTTGATAAAGCTTTATGTGACCTTGGTTCCAGTATTAATCTTATGCCTCTTTCAATTTTCAGGAAACTTGGATTAGGAGAAGTCAAAACAACAACAATGTCATTGCAATTAGCTGATCGATCAATTAAGAGACCACTAGGAATTATAGAAGATGTACTGGTAAAAGTTGATAAATTTATATTCCCTGTAGACTTCATTGTTCTCGACATGGAAGAGGATCGTGAGGTACCTCTTATACTCGGACGTCCATTCCTTGCTACAAGGGAAATCGATTTTGAGAGTTAATGATGAGCAAGTAGTTTTTGATATGTATAAAATCATGAAATATCCGTCTAACTTATCTACTTCTTCTTGTTTTCACGCGGATGTTGTTGATGACCTCATTGAAGAGTTTCAGGAGAAGACATTAAATGAAGATACTTTGGAGAGATGCATCATGGAATCAGGAACTACCACCACTGAAGAACTCATCATCCAAGAAGAAGCAAGGAACTTGGAAGCTGAAATGGGAAAAGAAGTGCCAGAAGAACCAATAATAACCCATGAATTAAAAACTTTACCCGATCATTTGAAATATGTTTATCTAGAGAAAAATATTTTCCCCGTTATAATATCCTCTTCGTTGACAGATAAAATGGAAGAACGCTTGTTGGAAGTCTTGAGAAGGCACAAAAAGGCTTTGGGGTGGACAATAGCGGATATCAAGGGAATTAGCCCTTCCATTTGCACTGACAAAATTCTCATGGAGGAGAACTTCAAGCCTACTGTTCAGCCACAGCGACGCTTAAATCCAGCAATGCAAGAGGTTGTTAAGAAAGAAGTAGTCAAGTTGCTTGATGCATGTATTATTTATCCAATTTTTTATAGTGCTTGGACCAGCTCGGTACAAGTAGTACCAAAGAAAGGTGGGATCACTGTTGTGAAAAATAATAATAATGAATTGATCCCCACCAGAACTGTGACAGGTTAGCGGGTTTGTATTGACTATAGAAAATTAAATGACGCCACAAGAAAAGATCACTTTCTTTTACCTTTTATTGATCGAATGTTGGAAAGATTGGCAGGTCACAAGTTCTACTGTCTACTTGATGGATACTCGGGATATAATCAAATTCCCGTAGCACCCAAGGATCAAGAAAATATGACATTTACATGTCCTTATGGCACGTTTGCATATAGAAGGATGCCCTTCGGTCTCTGTAATGCACTAGCAACTTTTCAACATTGCATGTTGGCAATTTTTTCTGATATGACTGAAATTTTTTTAAAGATCTTCATGGATGATTTTACACTATTTGGTCTAACCTTTGATGATTGCCTTCATAATCTCTCTTTAGTTTTGCAGCGATGCGAAGAGACGAACCTAGTACTAAATTGGGAGAAATGTCATTTCATGGTCCATGAAGGGATAGTGTTGGGGCACAAAATATCATCTAGGGGTATTGAAGTTGACAAAGCTAAGGTGGATGTGATAGAAAAACTCACACCTCCCACTTGAGTCAAAGCCATCAGAAGTTTCCTGGGGTATGCAGGATTTTACAGGAGATTCATTAAGGATTTTTCAAAAATCTCTAAACCTCTTTCTAATCTTCTTGTAAAAGATGTGAAGTTTAACTTCTCTGATGACTGTTTACAGGCATTTGCTACATTAAAGGATAAGTTGGTGACCGCCCCTGTTATGGTCGCACCAGATTGGAGCCTCCCGTTCGAATTAACATGTGATGCCAGTGATACCGCAGTTGGAGCAGTGCTTGGTCAAAGAATATATAAGGTTTTCAGGACAATTTATTATGTGAGCCGCACTCTTACGGGACCCCAACTAAACTACGCTACCACTGAGGAAGAACTTTTAGCTGTTGTATTTGCATTTGATAAGTTTTGATCCTATCTTATTGGATCAAAAGTTACTGTTTATACTGACCATGCAGCTTTAAAGTATCTTTTAGCGAAAAAGGACGCGAAACCAAGACTGTTGAGGTGGATTCTTCTTCTTCAAGAATTTGATTTAGAAATCAAAGATAAGAAGGGGACTGACAATCAAGTAGCAGACCACTTATCAAGGCTCGAAAAATCAGAAGAGACTAATATCAGCATTAACGAAGAATTTTCGGATGAGAAAATATTTTCTATTTCTTCAGTTGATTCTGTTTTATTGGTGTCTGAGACACCATGGTTTGCTGATTTCGCCAATTACCTTGTAGGAAACTGGATCCCAGGGCACTTCACTTATCAACAAAGAAAGAAATTCCTATCCGACATGAAGCATTATTTTTGGGAGGATCTGCATCTATACAAATTGTGTGCAGACCAGGTGATTCGCAGATGTGTGCCGAAGCATGAGTTTAACAGTATTCTGTATCACTGCCATGACAGAAAAGCTGGGGGACATTTCGGTGCAAACCGAACAACAACAAAAGTATTGCAATCAGGTTTCTATTGGCCGACTCTGTTTAAGGATGCCCAAGCTTACATCGCATCATGTGATAGGTGTCAACGAATTGGTAACATCTCTAAATGAAATGCAATACCTTTAAACAATATTCTTGTTTGCGAAATATTTGATGTTTGGGGTATTGATTTCATGGGACCCTATCCTGCATCTTTGTCAAATCATTATGTTCTAGTTGCAGTAGATTATGTGTCTAAATGGGTAGAAGCCATAGCAACCCGCACTAATGATGCTAAAGTGGTTCTCCAATTCCTCAAGAAAAACATCTTTACCCGGTTTGGAACCCTTAGGACAATAATTAGTGATCGAGGTAAACACTTTGAAAATCGTCAATTTAGAACCTTGTTAAGAAAATATAGAGTAACTCACAAACTCGGCACCTTATACCATGCACAAACAAGGGTCAGGTAGAAGTTTCAAATCGGGAGGTGAAAAGAATTTTAGAAAAAACCGTGAATACTTCTAGGAAAGATTAGGCACTTAAATTAGATGATGCCTTGTGGGCATATAGAACGGCTTTCAAAACACCAATAAGAATGTCACCATATAGGCTGGTTTTTGGAAAAACTTGTCATCTTCCTGTCGAACTCGAGCATAAAGCATATTGGGCCACCAAATTCTTGAATTTTGATATGACTCTTGCAGGAGAAAAATGTTTGTTGCAGGTTGATGAATTGGAAGAACTTCGACTATGAGCATATGAGAATGCAAAGTTGTACAAGGAAAAAACAAAAAAATGGCATGATCGACACATCTCGAGGAAAGAATTTGTTCCAGGGCAACAAGTTCTTCTGTACAATAGTTGATTTCGTCTATTTTCGGGAAAACTGAAATCTCGATGGACTGGACCGTACACCGTGATAAGTGTCTCACATTTTGGTGCCGTTGAATTACGACACGAGAAAAACAAGGCGACATTCAAGGTCAACAGGCATAGATTGAAGCACTTCATTATGGGGACGTTTGACCCTCAATCGTCCACAACCATTCTCCAAGAGCCATAAATCAGAAAGTCAAGCTAAAGACTATAAATTAGAACTACAATTTTGGTTCTTATTTTTTATTTTTCTTGCCTTTTGAAGTTGTTTTGTATGTTTAAATTTTTTTTGTTCTGTTTAGTTTGTCTGTTAATTCAATTTTTATTGCTTTAAAATGTGTTATTATTGGTTTATTTTCAGGATTAATTGGAGTCAGGATAGAGACTTCGCGCTGCAGCCTTACACTTTGGGCGTTGCAGCGCTGATCCTGCCCTTACACGCTGATCTGTCCAGAGATTCAGTGCTGCAGTGCTGGGAAGTTGGCGCTGCAGCGCCAGGTCGCACACTGGGCTTTTAAATAAACAAATTTTCCACTGTCAGGTGAATTCAATTTCCGATTTCCATCACATCTCTCTCTCCAAATCACTAAAATTAAACCTCTCTTCCCCATCACACTACCAAATCAAGGTTCTTTTGCATCTTCTACCATGGATTGCTTCCGTTCTTCACGGGAATCACACCTCTCAAGTGCTTTTGGGTGCTGTTGATGTCTTCTAATCAAGTAAGATTTCTTCATCTTAAGATAGCAAAAATTCAAATTTGTGAGTGAAATCACTCGATTTGTTTATGGTTGCCTTACAATACATGGTGATTTGATGAAATATTGACGAAGGTAAGAACGGATAAGTTGCACTTTCTTTGTTTTAGCTAAAAAATTTTAACATGGCTGTTCGTTGGGAGAAAAAGGTGATTGTAGCTGCACAAAATTCTGGTGATGGTGGGTTAGCTATGCACTCTATTATGCTGGGTTATTCGAGACTCGATTGATTGAAGACATTACATCACTTTGAGTGAAAGTTTTTCTGCAAAAATTATTTGGGCATCTGTGTGTGTGGAAAAGGGTGTTGCTCTAGGTTGTTTTCTGCAGTTTAGAGTTTGATTATTTACAGCACAGTAGTCTTGATCAAATGGCTCCTATCAGTTACAATTATGAGCTTTTTGTCTCAAAGGAAGCAGAACAGAGAGGTTTGAGTGTTCTCAACTCAAGAAATTCCTAATCCCTGAACGGGGATTTAATATCACTAAGGGACACTTTCTACTCATTCACAGGATCATCGCTGCCCGAAAATGGGAAAAATTCTGCACAACACCAGAAGCTGCAATTATTCCGGTTGTGCGTGAATTTTATGCGAATGTTGCCGAGAACACGAATCTGAAGGTGAAGGTTAAAGGGAAATTAGTGGCATTCGACAAAGGCACAATTAAAAAATTGCTCGCTACTCCCAACATCCCAATAGATGAGTACAGTGCTTATGCCAGTGCGCCTGACCTCGACGAGGTAATCCGGGTTCTTTGCAAAGTTGAGACACAATGGAAATTGTCCGGTGATGAGCGGATGTCATTTCCATCAAGTGCAATGGATAGGACAGCGAAAGCTTGGCATTACTTTGTGAGCGCTCGTTTGCTTCCGACAACCCATTTAAGTGATGTCATAAGAGACAGAGCAATCCTGTTATTCGCCATCTACCAAGGATTGAATATTGATGTGGGACACATTATCCAAAACAACATTCTATACAGCGCGAATTCGATCAGTGTGGGGTTGTATTTCCCATCTTTGATAACAGCACTTTGTGGCTCGTGTGGTGTTACCTGGACTGCGGGGGAACAAATCAAACAACCAATGCATCCTCTGGATCTCAGGACTATCTATAGGATCACGGATATAGAACAAGCACTGAGCCCAGGCGCTTCTTCCTCACAGCCTCCGCCAGTACGCCAACAACGGAATATATCACTTTCTGATCGTCAGACAGCGGTTGAGACGAAGCTTCATGAGCTTTGACAATGGGGTCAGGCATCATACGTTGTAGGTTGTTTTCAAACCAATGACCAGATGATGAGGATTTTTACCAATCATTTGGGAATCGACACACAAAAGCTTCCTCCACTACCACCATATCTCGGTTATAGCAGTGATCCGGACGATGAGGACATTGACAAGGACGATTGATTCGGCCTCCAACTAATCAGGGGAGTTCCCTTCTGTTACTTTATGATTCAAATTTTATACATTGCGGACAATGTATCATTTAAGTTTGGGGGTGGGAACTTTATCTGAGTGTTGTGTGCTGCTCATATTTCTAATTGTTTTTCTGTTTGTTTTATCTGAGTGTTTTTTTTTGTTTAATTTTGATTTTGCCGATGATGAGAAATATATTGACTTGATTATAGCCATAAAAAATTTGAAAAATGTTGCGTTTGTCTGTGTGCTTGAATTTGTTAGATTTATTTTACATCGAACTCTTGGAACATAATGAGCACTTACACCTAAGCACTATGTTGTCTTGCTGTTTCGGAGAGCGTTTATGTGAGCAGTGTAGTTTCTTGTGATCTCTTGGACTCTAGAACTTGTTTGAAGACCACTCGAGGCGAAATCCTAGGTAGTACAGTACCAAAGAAAGGATCCAGGCCATGTTTGGAACGTTTGAGCCTTTCTAGCCAACTCTTGATATGTAATTATCCTTAGTTTTCCCCTTTTGAGCTTGGATATCTATTGTTTTGTCACCCGATCATCTAACCTATTTCATTTTCTTAAAAAAAAAAAAGCTATAACACTACCTTTCACCTGTAAGCACATCAATTAATGAATGGACTATTCTCTTAAGTGGTGACAGAGGATTGAGCAAAAGAAAGTGGTCTTCGACTTGGCTGTGTTAAGTATCAAATATTTCTCATCGAGAGTGAGCAAGGGAAAGATCGAAGTTGAACCACACGAACTATTTGATCAAGTTGTATTTTGCCTATCACAGGCAGCTGGAAAAGCCATGTTTGATCGTCATGTACATGCTCGGTTATAGTTTCATTAATGCACATAGGAATAAAGACTGGTGCTACTATAGTACAAGCATACGAAAAAAAAAAAAAAAGATGAAGAAGATGTGACAACAGCAAAAGTATTGGAGTAGTACATGATAACAGAGGAAAAGTTTGAAAAAAAAAATGATTATTGGTTGATGTGCTTAAGGTGATGTGAGCCTCAAATAAATCTTTTACCATACCTTAGCCTTAGCCAAAGTTATAAGCTGAATAAAGTCCTGGTGATCTCGGGTATTGTCTGGGCCTACATTAGTGGAGAGTGGTGTGAAAAGCAAGCTTATGAACTTTGAAAGATTGGAATTATCCTACTTGCTTGCATAAACCGATCAGAGTGGTGAGATGATTAAGTTTATAAAGGTGTTACACACACACACGTTTGAAGAATTTGATGTAAGATAAAACTGGCAATAAATTTGAAATTCTAGATATTAGCAGTATTTGGAAATTTTTCTTGCGTTATAATTTATATGCAATCTTTGAGGCATGTTAAATCAAATCTAATCAAACCATATCTCACTCTTAGGATGTGTGTGCATAGGATTTTGTTCTAGTTTTCTCGAGGACTAGCAAAAACGTAAGTTTGGGGGTGTGATATCTCTGAATAAATCATGTTATTATACTTCTTTTAGGCACGTTTTTTGTGTTGATCTTAAGCATTAGAATTGTGTTTCATGTGTTTTTAGCAATTTGAGTTTAGTTTATCTTATTCTACTAATAGTTGTTTTAGTTAAATGATCAATGCTAAGTCTTGGAGACACTACTGAAGGCTACTCATAAGCTTTTAATCATTCTTCTCCGGTTTTGTATTATTCTTATCTAGTTATGTTGATGTTTTATGATATGAACATGGTTTGTTTGAATATTATTATGGAGTAGATATTTTTGTGTTAAGGATAGATGAATCCTAAACCTATGTCTTGAGTTGCTATTTGGACAAGTTGGAATTTACTTTCTTTTTCAAAGAGTGTGTTTTATTGTTCTTAATGTTGTTTATTATTTTGATTCTTTCTTTAGGCATGGTGATGCGTCGAATAGAGAAGCTATGCTTTTATGAATGGTTGAATTAATAAATATGATGTTGGATTGTTATCTATGCAAAGCCAAGGTAAAACATGTCATGAACGAAATAGAAGTAACCGAATAGGGATTCTAGGAAGTTCATGTGGTTCGTTTAAATCGTAACCGAATAGGGAGATTTAACTGCAAGGAATTCAATTGAACTTAAAGCTTCTTAAGTTGAATTAATCTAGAATAGACCTGGAATATGGATATTTGAAGTTGATGATTCTTGAGATTGTGGTTAGACCTGGAATATGGATAACCAATTTATTGGGGATTCTACCATCTTGAAAAAAGTATTAAACAAAACTTGTCCATTCAAAACTCTTGTCAATAATGGTTTAGGTGAAGTCGAGTCCTTAACACATTAGTTCATAAGAGTATTCATTTCAAAGTTTGCAAATCTTCCGTTATTTATTATTGCGTTATGTTTTTCCCTTTAGTTAATTGTTAGTAAACTTTTCTCCTACAATTATTCGTTTGCTCAAATAACAGTAAGAATTGAGTCATAATTTCTGTAGTATTTGTTCAGTCCTCGTTGGGAATGATATTTACTCATCATTTTATTACTTGAACGATTAGTGCACTTGCTAGTGTCAATTTCATCGCATCAGTCCTCGTTTTATCAAGTGAGCTACTGTGCTAACTGCATCGGTCCAAAAAGTTTATGGCAACCCAGCATGCAACCTCATACTTCTAGCACGCTCATTGAGGGTCCTGTTCATGCGCTCAGCCATGCCATTCTACTGTAGTGTCCCGGGAATAGTCTTCTCCATCCTAATCCCATTAGCATCACAAAATTCTCTAAACCCCCCATTTTTGTACTCTCCACTATTATCAGATCTCAAACATTTTACCTTCAAACCTGTTTCAGTCTCAACCATGACCTTCCATTTCTTAAAAGTCTCAAATACCTCAGATTTATTTTTCAGAAAATAAACCCATACCTTACTGCTTGAGTCATCAATAAATGTGATATAATACCGCAAACCTCCAAGAGATGCAACCGGTGAAGCTCCCCACAAATCTGTGTGTACTAACTCTAATTTTTCAGATTTGGAGTTCTGCCTCCTTTCAAGAAACTGACATTTCTCTGTTTCCCAAGAATGCAGCTCTCACACAAATCAAAGTAAAGGGATTTCAACTCTGGCAGTTTCTCTTTAGACAGCATCACTTTCATCCCTTTTTTGCTCATGTAACCAAGCCTGCGGTGCCATAAGTTTGTATCAACTTTTGCATCAACCACTACAATAGTATCTCTCACACTTGAGGTCATGTACAGAGTACCCGTTTTTGTTCCACGAGCCACTACCATGGCTCCCTTTGTAATCTTCCAAGTACCAGCCCCAAATGTCACCGTGTGACCTTCAGCATCAAGCTGTCCTACAGAGATCAAGTTCCTCATCAATTTTGGAACATGTCACACTTTCTGTATCAACCATACAGACCCATTCGACAATTTAATGCGAACATTTCCCATACCCACAATATCCAAGGCTTCTCCATCAGCCAAATATACCTTCCCAAAATCACCTGTCACATAGTGCTCCATGATTTCTCGGTGTGCAGTGGTATGGAAAGAAGCTCCTGAGTCTAAAACCCAAGAGTCAATGGGACTGTCAACATAAAGTAATAGGGCATCCTGTAGTTCTTCTATCACAGCATTTGCAGCATTGTTCTCATTCTTTTTCTTCTGCGGTTCTCTACAATTTTTCTTAAAGTGGCCAGTCTTGCCACAATTCCAGCATTCCAGTTGTCGTCCAGATCTGGATTTACTCCTACCTCCTCTTTTGGATTTTGATCTACTCCATTGGAATTTCTATCCTGTGCTCTACCTCTTGTCTCAAGATTTAAAGCGGAACCAGAACCCAAGGTTTCACCCGTATCTCTCCTGCGAACCTCCTCGCTTAAAATCAAATCCTGAATATCTTCATATTTGAGTTTATTTTCCCAGTAGAATTACTCACCGCCATTCTCATGGCTTCCCAACTGTTTGGCAAAGAAGCCAAAACAATTAAAGCATGGATCTCATCATCAAAATCAATCTCAACAGAGGACAATTGATTAACAATTGTATTGAACTCATTCAGATGCTGCGCAACAGGGGTACTTTCCGCCATCTTCAAATTGAACGAATTTTTCATCAGATGCACTTTGTTGTTAGCCGACGGTTTTTCATACATACTGGACAAAGCCGCCATCATATCCTTGGTAGTCTTCTCCTTCATAACATTGTGCGCAACTGATCTTGATAGAGTTAATCGAATAACTCCCAGTACCTGTCTATCAAGAAGATTCCATTCGTCTTCATACTTTCTGGTTTTGCCCCTAACAGAGGCAAATGTAATTTCTTCTCATAGAGATAATCCTTGATTTGTATTCTCCAATACCCAAAATCTGTGCCATCGAATTTCTCGATTCCTGTCGTCTTTCCTTCTTCTTCGACCATCACTCCCACTCAAAAAACTGATAGCTCTGATACCAGTTGTTAGGGTTAAACTACCCTATCCCTACGGATCTTGAGATGCGAATGTAGAGAAGAAAATAGAAATAAATCAAAGACAAACACACAACACACAAATTTACGTGGTTCACCCAAACTCGGGTTACGTCCACGGAGTTGCAGTGATTTCACTATGTCTTGAAGTACAATACAAGGAGGTTTCATCCCTAAACACTCATCACAGTATTCACAAAATACGGCTCACACCCTTACACAAAAGAATAAGATAAAACCCTTATATTTCCGGGTTAAAATAAAACACCAAACAGTGCTGAAAAGACCAAATTGGACAAAATAAAAAAAAAAAACCACCAGGCTCCACACATAGCCTAACATATGACACATCCTTGTATAATTTCTTGAAACTATCAAAATGAGATATCCAGTGCTTTGTCAATATGTTACACAAAATTCTGCAGAGAAAGCAACAATGGAAGATGAAGATGGAGCTATTGAGGATGGAGAACAAACAGCAGTTGAATCACAGAACGAAGCAACTGGAAGTTTTGAGATATTGCCAATATTAAGGACTGAAAGCGCACCACGCCTTGATCAGACTTTCTTACAGATCATTGCTAGCAAAAGATTCTGCTCACTTGGCTCTGGGGTATACCTTGTTACTATCTCTATTTGCAATCAATAATAATCAGTCTTTACCTTTAACAAAAAAAAAAGTTTGGCTACTATCTTACAGGACAAAATTCCTCATAATTTACTTCCTTTATCTACTAATGGTATCTTACATCTTCTGGCCTTTTCACTGTTAAATCAGCATATGATTCGTCGCTTTCTCAGCAGTTTCCTCTTACTTTACCACCCTTTCATGGGAAAATATTTCGAAACTTCCTATTGTCCCAAGAACTAAATATTTTGGTTGGCTTTTAGCACAGTAATAAATTTCCTACAGCTTCTGTTTTATATGGTAAATCTATTGTTTCCTCTCCTATGTGTTGGTTGTGTAATTCTAACCAAGAAACTACTGATCACTTATTTTCTAAATGTCCTGGATTTACTTCAGTTTAACAAAAAAATTTCTAAGTTTCTACCCAACTGGATTTTTTTAATCTCAGTCTTTCTTTTAAATGATGGGTTTTTAATGTTTGTATTACTCTAATATCCCTTCTTGTTCTTTCAACTCCTTATCTAGCAATATTCCAAAATGCTCCTATCTAATACCCTAAAATTTTCTGTAATTATTCAGTAAACATGTCTTATGTATGTTTATAGTTAAGTTTTAATATTATCTTCCCTTTCCTTGAAGGAAAAAGCACCTATTTTGTATCTAACCTATGATCAGAAAGAGCATCCTGGTCATGTAATTGCATTGAAGAGAACGTAGAATTTGCTAACTAACATCCTATGTGTTTAATAATCTTATTACATGATATATTTGCTGTCAACAAATCATCTCAGTTCATTCAATTAAAAATCAACATATCTTTTCTTTTATTAGACAAACAAAAGCGAAATATTATTATGGATTTTATATCTTTTCTTTGGTAGTTTATAACTTCTAGAGTTGATTGTATCATGTAAAAAGAAGGGTGAGAATAAGTGTGGTGCTTGTTTCACTTTTAAGTTATGGTTGATAAAGAGGAAAGAAAATGTAGAAGGAAATAAAAACACGTGTGAAAGTATTTTTTTATTGTTTGGTAAAAAAAAATGAGGAGAAAAAAAAATTATGTAGTTCTCACATGTGCAAATCATAATTTTTCTCTCGAATTGAAAGAATTAAAAAGTGAAAGCTAAAATAAATTAATTTTTTTTGTTTTGTTTTTTTTACTTGTGCATTTTCTCTACTAAACACACAATGCAAAATATTGATTTTCTTTTTTTTTTTTTCGATATCTCATTTTTTCTTCTCTACTAATCTAAATTAATTTCTCACCAAAAACGATTCAGTCAAGAAAATTGTATTTTCTTAGAATTTTTTTTTTAAAAAAAGAAAATTTTCAAAGTCGGCTATAACATTGATAGAAAAAAAAAATACTTTGTTATAAAAACCAATATCGCTTCTAGTTTTAATATTGTTTTTAGAATAAGTCATTTTAAAAGTCATAAATCGTTTCTATAGCTAAATGAGACCGGACTTGGAGCTTTTTTTATAACATCATTAGTTAATGTCCTTAGGATCTCATTTTTTAAAATTTTCAAATCAAATTTTGATTGCAGCCCAGATGGAAAGCAAATATCAAATTCATCATAGTATATTACCATTTGGAATAGTTTCCCTTTATGGTTTATAAAACAATTTTTATAATAATTTTTGATCAAATAATAGTAAAACTAAAAAATTGTTTATGTTTAATAAAAATAAAATAATTTTTCTAACACAAATTTAATTTTGATTTTTTTATTTATAAATCGTAGGTTTTTGACCTAATTTATATTTATAAGAAGCAAAAACTATTTCATAAACTCTCTCGGATGATACTTAGAAAAAAAATAAAATCAATTTCATCGAATTATATTTGACACAGATTTCGATAAAACAACCATAAAGTTAAAATTTATTTTGTGATTGGTAGAACAATTACGAAAACAGTTTATTTAACATAATTCAGTTTTTATTTTAAAATTTTCAAGTTTTAATTTTTTTTAAATTATTTTTTTCAAAGTGTTTGACTTAATTTTTGTTTTTTCATAAACATAAATGGTTTTATAATTTTTATCAAAGATATTACAAATGGTAGGATTTATAAAACTTTGTAGTGTTTTTGATCAAATAATGTGAAAGTGGTCACATTGCCCTAAGCTCATGGGGCAAATAACTTGCAAAGGGTTTGTAATACAGAGGGAATGTACTCACGATTTAAAAATTACGGTTATTTTTATTTAAAAATTAAAATAAAATTAAGTTTATAATAAAATTAAATATTAAATATTAAATAAAAAATATTTGAATTTAAATTTATTAAATTGATATTTAATTTTATTATTAATTTTTTTTTTAATTTTTAAATGAAAAAAAAAGTATCCAATGATTTAAAAAGTTAAGTTTAACTAGAATAAAACAAGAAAGAAAAAAAAAAGTGATTTTTAGAGTTTGTACGCATGTGATTCTTGGTGTGGTCCCTCACCTACCCTGGGCTGACACCTGTGCTTACCTTGTCCTAGACGAATGGAATAAATAAAGGATCTCCTTGGTTGAGTGATGTTGGGTCCAGTACTGTCTTCTTTTGCTTTTTGACTCGTTTTCAAATCTTTTAACTTGCAACTCAGTTGAGTTGTAAAATGGCTCTCAAGTCTCAACAAATGAGTTGACTCGAATATTTCAAATCAAATTAAATTGTATTTTTTTTGTTTATAAATAAAATAAATTTTAAACTAATTTTTATCTATCCTTTTTAGCGTTAAAAAAAATTGTCCATTCACAGAAAGATTACATCGTTAGTTTTAAAATTAATAAATATATAAACATATTTCTAAATTAAAAAAAGAAAGAAAACATATTATAATTTATGCAAAATTATAATTGTAAACCTAATAATTTTTTTCAATCACACTTTTGGTTAGGTTCAGTTATCAAACTTTTACAACTATCCATTGTTAATAAAAAAACAATTTTTTTTATCAATTCAAAAAAGTTATACTAATCAAAGCATAATATAACTTAAATAATTCATATTAAAATTTTGAACAATTGATTCATATTTAAATATTTCAAAATAAGTTACAAAGTACAAACTTTCGAATGAAAATTAAAATAACCAAAACATTAAACAATCAAGCTCTTCTCCTCCAAGTTATCTCCCTCAATCATCAATATTAAAGACTATGTGAATGTTGATATCTTTGATTATACTCAAGAGTCAAGAATGATTATGATTAACTGATTAAGCTCTAAAAAGTTAGGGTTTTTACTTGTAAGTTATTTTTCTATTATACCATTGATTTTGAAACATAAATCTAATTTATTATTGTAATTTATTAGGATAAAATTTTAATTAGATATATAATATATATTTAATTATATACTTATAAAAAATATATATAATTATAAATTATATATAATTTTAATATGGTTAGGCTAAGTAGTTAACCAACGTATTTAAAAATAAAAAACCATAGCCGTAACCATATTAAAATTTTTTTTAACTATAAACCTAATAATTTCTTTTGATAATCACGTTTTTAGTTTGGTTATGAAATGATTCAGGTTCGGTTAAGTTTTTAGATTATTTGCACATTTCTACCTTGCAAGGCTAATCTAATCATAAACCTATTTTTCTCTTTTATTTTTTTTTAAAAAAAATATTATTTTTGAGACAATTTATTGGGTGTGAAAACTAAAGGCATCACCCTTTTTACTTAATGGACGGCATACTTTACTGTTCGATTTACCACAAAAATCTTTTCATGATTTAAATGAAATCTATCCAAAATCACATAATAAAATATATAATTACATCTTAAATTATATGAGATACGATAAAATTTGTTATGTTGTCTAATGAAAAATAATAGTGCAATTTTCTTAATAGTTATATGCTTATTTTACATGAGATTCATAAAATAAAATAAAGGCTAAATTAGAAATTCATCTTTAAATTTTACTTCTCTGGTTTCTTAATCACAGCTATCAAATATCCATTAAGTTGATATGAAAATGTTTAAATTATCATTAATATATTGTTATTATTATTGAATATAAAAAGTGGACTACTATGTTTTTCTGCCTTTTAGCCTTTTTGGTTGACGATTTAAGAATTTCTCGTTGTCTTAAACTCTATTCCATGGGTTGAGCTTTTGCCTATTTTGTACCTAAACATCTCTTTCTAATTATTAATATATTATCGATAATGATATTATTTTATTTATTTATTGGATTTGATTAATTTGTCTCCATCTATAATTCATTATGCATTGTTTTGGTTTATCAAATAATTACTATACTTTTTTTTGGGTTTATTGTAACACAAGTATTCGAATTATGAAATTGTAGCATTTAATTTTCTAGATTATTAATTTGACGCAAGAGCTCCTTAAATTATGAATTAATAGCAATCAATTCCGTAAATTTATTTTTTGACGAAAATTTGAAGGGAAAGACATCAAGTGATAATTTTTTTATTTAATTATTATTACATGGGGAATGTTTGTTACAAAAATTGATTGTAGAAAAATTATTAAACCAATAGAATTTTCTTTTAAATTCATCATTTGGTTAAATTTCTCATCAGAAAATGAATTTAAAGAGTTGATTGTTATTAATTTATAGTTTACAAATTATTTATGTTAAATTAATAATTTAAAAAATTAAAAAATATAAATTTATAATTTAAAGATTTACGAAATAATAAATATATATATTTTTTTTGTTAAAAGCTTCATTTATGAAAGAACATGTGGTTTGGTACAAAGAAGTTTTACATTTAAGAGAAAACCAATTAAAAAGCAGGCGCACAACACATGATTGTCCAACCATATATTATAAGGCATTTTTCCCATTAAAGTTGTCAAATAATTTCAATTGGTTTTTTTGGACGGAAACTGACAAAGACTGATTTGTAATATATTTATTAAAATTTTGAAATGAATGGTCAGAGTTGCAAATTAAATGAATGAATTATAATTAAGATTAAAATTCAGGCATAAATTTTTAATTTACCATAAAAAGTTATTTAAGCCACTTACCTATGAATTTTGCAAAAGAATTGTCAAGCAAAATAGGAGAAAAGAGGAGTTCGTGGGGCCGTGGGCACTCGGGTTTTGATGAGTTTCAACCCGAGTCATCACCTCGTGACACACTTGAATCACAGAGTGAAATAAACTCGTTCAACTTTTAGGTCAAATAGAGTTTTTTTTTTTTTTTTTTTTTTTTTTTTAAGGCAGTGTTTGACTAGAACCAGTTAAGAAGATGAGAGAAGAACTAGATCTGAAAACTAAAATTCTCACAGCAGCAACAGCAACAGCAACAGCAACAGGAGGGTCTTATCACATAAACATAAACATCATTACATGATCTGACTGACTGACTGACTCACTCTCTACTTATTCTACACAATGCCTCGCCCTTTTTTCCACAAGCTAATTCTCACTTCCACCATTCAAGAAAAGAGACTGGTAACCCAAATTTCTGTCCCTCTTTTTTTCGCTCTCTTTATATGTAAATTTATATATCTGAAATTTTTTGAATACCGAATACCCTTTGCTATGCTTGTTATTGAATATTTCAGTAAGCGTATTTCTGTTTGGTCTCCGAGAAAAGTTAAGCTAGAGAAAATTGAAAATAATTAAAATTTGTTGTAGATTGGGCTGTCTTATGTCTTCTTTTTTGGTGGGCATGTGGATTTTTTTTTTCTTAACGCGTTTTGAGGCTGTTATTCAAGATTTTGGGATAAAGTTCAAAGTCCAAGAGAAAAAAAGATTAAAAGAAACCCAAGATTTTGTTTGGCAGCTGGAATTAGATTCATCTATAGACACGAAATACGAAATTGAAGATTTCAGCTATTAAAATGGTTTTTTTTTTAAGTAGCTAGTAAAATGGGCTTTTGATTAAACACTGATGTCTGATTGCTCCGAGGAGAAACTGTGTAAGAGAGGGGAAAGAAACTTGGAAGTTCTACTTTTTGGATGTCCAGTTTCTAAGGATAAGAGTAAAAACATAATTTTGCAAGTTAATTGTATAAGACCTAAGTGGTTGATATTATGATTTTAGAAACATAATACTGGAATATGTTATATTTCAAAGTTTCCTCATGCTTTGTTGGTTTTAAATGAAAATCTTTGAATTGAAAGTTCATCTTTTTCCTTTAAAATAATTTGAAATTTCCTGACACTAATGGAAGATACATTATATATTTGACTACATGCTAGAACATCCCTTGAAATAGCAGGTGTGCTAAAGTATTTTCTTTCTTTCTCTCGTTTTAATGGCTTTTTGGCTAACTAACCAAGCATGATATGCTTGATTTGTTAAATTTTATTTTTCCACTAGTGTCTCCAAGCAAAAGAAGGGCAATGCTAGCTTCTGAAATGTTCTGTCTTTTCCACTCAATCAAATGAGGTATAATGCTCCATTTATTAACATTAACTGAGAAAAATTAAGAGCTTCTGACAGCAATTTATCTAATTTTGGTGCACTGAGCCCCTCAATTAGCACCAGTTATCTTGATTCTCACTCTATAGTGGAATTGTTTAGTTGTAGAAGAAGCAATAAATGACCTGCTCGTCTTTTTTTTAAAACAAACTTTCTTGTCCCCTTCTTCTTCTTTTTCCTTGGGTTGTGCGGGGGCTAGTGGGTGAGTGGTTGCTCCTAAGATGAGAAAATCATTAGCTTGGGAAATTACATTCTTAGGGTCTTCTCAATTATCTCCTTTTTGCTTGGACAAAGTGTAGTTACTAATTTGATTTAATAGGGTTTAATGGGATTTGGTTTAATTTGACTAAGTTTTTTGCAAATTTTAAAAAATAAGCACTGGCTTAAAGCTAGCTTTAAGTCAACCCAAACAAATCCCAAGTGTAGCTACTATTTTATTGTTACTAATCCATTCATTATGATGGATATGTTGTCAAGAAAATTGGTGGTATATGCTTATCAAAAAAGAAAGTTGGTGGCATGTATTATGTCTCTTCAATTACGTTCCGGAATTAAGTGTCTCAAATTTTATTCACTGGTGTTTGGTTAAGGAAAAAAAGCTATTCTATAAGATTCATGTGCAACCTTTGTATTTGCTGGACTGAAATCTTGTAGTTGCCAGATGATTTAATAATGTAATTTCACTCTTAAATGTTGGCATATGGTAACTACAGAATAAACTTATGGACTCTAATACTCAATTTCCATGTCATCGTTATGATTTAGGGTTAATTATAAAAAAAATTCATTATGATTTAGAGTTAAAGTTTGATCAATCCCCAGCGACTGTTGATTTCCTTAGTTGCTTGGTATCTGTCATTGTTTATATGCACCTTATGAGTTTCATTATATAGACATCGGAGACCTGTTGAATGACATGGGTCCATGAAATGACCATATATTGTTCACAAATCTGAAGCCTTATATTATTATCACTGCTCAAAATTTAATTATTCTGTTTCTTCTTTTCCTTTTTATCAATTGTATGATGCTACCATCAGGAGAAGTATATAAGCTGGATTTTTCTCATTATGAATAAATCTGCCCTTCTTCAGAGTGATTCAAATTTCATTATGGGATGCTATCATCTAAGGAAATAGAATGGAGTTGTGTCTTATTCATATGATGTTATGCAATGTTTCATTGATATATCGATATTACTATCATGGAGATATGAAGGTTACAATTTTACGTCATTAGCATTTCATCTCCATATTTGGTTATTTTTGAAACAAACAATGCGAATCTTGATTTGGTACTTGCAGAGGATCCCAGATAATTTTGTCAAGAAATTCAAGGATGAGCTATCAATTGCTGTTGCTCTCACTCTTCCTGATGGTCATGTTTGGCGCGTAGGATTAAGGAAATCTGACAACAAAATTTGGTTTCAAGATGGTTGGCAGGAGTTTGTAGAGCGTTACTCTATTCGGATTGGGTACTTTTTAGTCTTTAGATATGAAGGAAATTCAGCTTTCAGTGTTTACATATTCAATTTACCTACTTCTGAGATCAATTACCAATCTAATAGTCTCAGTAGTATAGAAGCACCTAATCATTTCAAAAGAAGTCGTGTATTTGAAGAGCTTGAAGATGATGAGTTTGAAATTGTGGGTTCTTCGTCTCTGTTTCCAATTCCTGATTCTCTGACACTCAATAAAGGTTACTGTGCTTCAACACTTCAGAACTTGTTCAGTGGGTCTAAAGGTAATTATTGCATTTATTAAACTACTTGAGACATAGGTGTTCATTTTAATTCCACCGATCTTAAAAGTTCAACAAATGAAGTGACATTTCATTCTGCAGATGAAGAAATACCAAAAATTAAAAAAGGTGGGAGGAAGAAGCGGAAAATTGAACCCAGTAAGTTTTCTGAACTCAAATTTCCTCTTCATCTTGTGTTGTGCTATGAATGAAATGTTCTCATCAGTTAATGATTCAATGTAAATGCAGATGAGCAAGATCCATCTGCTCAGCATGAAGCGGAGGTAGAAATGCGGTTTAGATTTTATGAAAGTGCTTCAGCAAGAAAGAGAACCGTGACAGCGGAAGAAAGAGAGAGGGCAATTAATGCAGCCAAAGCATTTGAACCGACTAATCCCTTTTGTAGGGTTGTCCTGCGACCATCTTATCTGTATAGAGGGTGTATTATGGTAAGGCATTGAATTTGATGTGGTAATTATGGCTTGTCAAATCGGAGTGATAATATTTTCGGCTTAAGATAGCTTTACCTTTTTCTTTCACAGTATTTGCCTTCCTGCTTTGCCGAAAAAAATCTAAGTGGGATTTCAGGGTTCATCAAACTTCAGCTTTCTGATGGGAAACAGTGGCCTGTTCGATGTCTTTATAGAGGAGGCAGAGCTAAGTTAAGTCAGGGATGGTACGAGTTCACGTTGGAGAATAATTTGGGGGAGGGAGATGTTTGTGTCTTTGAGCTGCTCAGGGCGAGGGATTTTGTGCTGAAAGTTAGTGTTTTCCGTGTCCTTGAAAGTGCATGACTGTTGAAGCGGCCTTCCTAGTAAAGTGCCAGCTGAACTACACTTAGTTAGAATACCATTTTGCTGGCAATTTCTAAAATGGTAAACTTTAGTATCAATTTACACTTCCTTTCAAGTGGTCTGTTATTGATTTGGTTTGCTCCCAAGGAATTTAGATGCCAGTTAATGTCCATAAGCTTTCCAGTACAATTTGATGGAACTTTTTGTTGTTTACTAAGTGGATACAGAAATTTTGTGCCTTGATAGGGCTGTAAATAGCTTTGTCCAATCAAGTTGACATTGAACCGGATTAGAATGATGGATCCTAGTCATAATCATCTCATTGCAGGCTTCTTGTGTTTGAAGTCTTCAATTATTGCTCCGCTTTGTTTTGCTTGGCCTTTTGTGATTTGGTGCTATTCAGCTTGATGGAAGGATTGTTGTGACGTGGCATTTGTAAAATAATTATGTTTGTGAAGATCCATCGATTTAAACTACCAGTTTTTTGATTTTTGGATGGGGTTTGTTTTTTCTTAATTTTTTTCCTTGCTTAGGATAAAGACGACGTTTGGATTGAATTTATTTCAATTTAAATTTAATTTTTAAATTTTTTTTAAAGATTATTTTGAAGATATTTTAAAAAATTAAACTTAAATTAAATTAAATCAAACACAAAACATTATCATTAAGTTTATAAGAAGAGTTAAAAATTATTAAGTGGGGTTCACCGGAGGATGCGGGCCAAACTCTTGTAAAGTGGGGTCATTGACTCTGTGGGTTAGAAGAATGTTGGATCAGTAGCACCTTTAAACATCGATACATATTCTAAGCAGTACTTTGTTTGTATGTTATTTTTCGCACTTCTATCCCTAGTACAGGTTATAAAGGGTATAATGATCTATTTTATCATTAAATAACATTAAAAGAGAAAAAAATTTATTTTTTTAATCTAATGGTAAAATGAATCATTATGTCATGCATTTTTCATAGTCGAACTAGACAAGATTTTTTCTTAGTAATTGGACTAATGAGTCTATTAAAGCTCCTCCGGAGTAGAGAAATTAAATAGATCGTGATAGAATTTTATCAATTTTGATAAAATTTGTCTATAATTAATTTAATTATACTAGAATTCATTTAACAAAATAAACACAACAACCTATAGAATTCAAATGAATTCCACAAAAACTATGAAATTCATTTAAATTAAACAGAGTGTAAAATATGAATTATCTATTGCCCAAAAGGTTTTGAAAATACCCAAATGTCTTATTGTTGAGAAATATTTTCTATTTTTCATCTCAATTTTCATTAACACTTTTTTTTATTAAGTAATTTGACATTCTTAACAAAATTTAAAAAAACAACACTTCGTTTTTCAACTTAATGTTAGAAAAATTGGACAAAAAATGTTTCGCAAGTTTTCTAATATTATGTTGAAAGTGAAATATTGCTTTTCAAATTATATCAAAAATATCTAAATTGTTGAAAAATATATTAAAAAATACAGAGATAAAAAATAAAAAAAACATTTTCCAATACTAAATGCATCCTTAACCTTCATCACCCTATGAAAGAAGCTAGTATTTTTATATCTTTTTCAGCGAAGTGTGAAAATTGAAGTGAATGGCGTTCTTAGGAAGGGGATTTTGCAAGTAAGCTAAACCAGAATGAAAGGACATTCCAAGTTCTTAATTTCCTAACGAAGAGAAAAAGTCAAAAGTGAGAGTAAAGATAAAAGAAAGAACAGAACAATAAGATTATTGATGTTTTCTATTTCACGTTTGGTAAATATAATAAAAAAATAAAAAAACCAAAGATGAAAAAAATAATTTATTATAGTATCTGCTCCTCAATCATATTAATTTGAGAATTGTGATTTGTTCATGAAGAAATAAAACATCAATCATATCACTTAGAGATAAATTTATGATTTTTCATCATCGAGGGCAGAATTATTAGAGCATGTTTAATTATAAAATATAATTTAAAAAATGTAAAAACAAATTTAAAAATATTTCAGCAAATAAAATTAATAAATATTTTTATATACAATATCAACTACAACAAAAATCATCTTTACATTTAAGTACAAAACGCTTTATAATTGTTATTGATGTGTTTTCATATAACTGCATGTTTTTTTTTATGCTTGTGCAAAGCTTTGCAAGTAAGCTAACCCAGAATGAAAGCACAAAGGCATTATTAAGAGCTCGAATTATATAATTGTGAGAAAGTACTAGCTACTGAATTCTTTTGCATTGTCCATGGAGCTAACTTATGCATAACCTTTCTCAGGTGCAACGAGAGGGAAGGACCTCGGTCCCCTAAAACTTTTCAAAAACCCATTAACAAATATATGCTAATATAGAAAAAAGGCTGCTAAAAACATAGATATATATATATATATATATATATATATATATAAAGGGATTCTAGAAAACAATGCTGTATTTGCTTGAATTTTTCACAGCCTATAAAAACAAAAATTGCTTCTATGAAATAGGTTTCAGAAAAAGAAAAGTCGTATGACGTATGAACTCTTAGGAGATAAGTCCATTAACATATATAACGACTTGAAATCATCAACGCACACATATTCATGCAGATATCTCAAGAACCCGGAATATGGTAACTTAGTGAGCTAGAGATTAGACTATCGGATTCTAGCTAGTTATGGATCTTTGTTCACTGGTTCTCCAACTTCAAGAACCCGGAATATGGTAACTTTCAGCGAAATCAGATTTGTGTTAATCAGCTGAAAGACACAAACATCCTCTTCGTCCAAATTATTGTCCCACACAAATTTGGCCCATCCCTTGGTCAAATCAGTAGGTTTACCATCTCCTCCATAAACGCATTGAACGGGCCACTCTTTTCCTTCAGAGAGCTGAAGTGTGATGAATCCTGCAACTGATAATTTTGAGCAAAGCTGCATGGAATGTGCTGAACAATGACAACATTTATCGATCAACGCATAGCCCAAAGTGAAATCAAGAAATAATATTTGGAAATATCAATAATTAAGTTGAAAGGTCTCACCAAAACTGACCTGTATACATAGAAGGGCGTATGACAACTGTTAGTTTTAAAGAATGAAAGAACAAGAGTTTACTTAGGACAAGGAGAGAAAAAGGAGGAAAATACAAAGGAACTCAAATATGGAATTCTATATTTTCATAATGCATCAAGCTTGCATTATATAACAACTAAACAACTAACAAAATGAAAGACAAAAGGGGTAGAGAATCTGGAACAATCAGCACTGCTCAACATAAACAAATTAACCATTTCTTGAAAAGCAGGAACCATAACTTGACTTAAACAAAAAGCACACTTCAGCAGAAAATATGGGGTAGTGATACCAGCAAACATGGGGTTGTAACACAAAAACATGGAGTAGTGGTGCATCAAACATGGACTAGTGGTACAACTAATCATGTAGCAAAGCACCTGATGCAAATAACCAACACTCCTCCTTGCATTAGGAGCTGCAAACTCCAAGTCTCTGCCTAAGAAGCTCAAATTTGTTTGCTGGTAAAGGTTTTGTGAAAATTTCTGCAAGCTGATCTTCAGATCTGCAATAAACTAAGCTCACATCTCCTTCTTTCTACACTTCTCTTAGAAAGAATAGCTTAATTTTAAAATGTTTAGTTTTTCCATGAAAAACCAGATTATGAGATATTGCAATTGCAACTTGATTGTCCACAAATACCTCTGTATCATTCAGTTGCTTCAAATGTAAATCACATAGCAGCTTCCTCAGCCACAATACTTGATTCACTGCTGCTGTAGCAGCAACAAATTCAGCCTCTGCAGTAGACTGTGCTACACATTCTTGTTTCTTGGAACACCAAGAGAACACACTTGATCCTAGACTAAAGCAGTAACCAGATGTACTCTTCATATCATCCATGGATCCACCCCAATCACTGTCAAAAAATCCCATCAACTTGAAGTTTTGACACTTCTTGAATTTTACACCAAAGTTAATAGTCCCTTTGATGTACCTAATGACTCTGTTTGCTTTTTTAAGATGCATTTCACTAGCACAATGCATAAAACGAGAGAGAATGCTTACAGCGAAAAAGGATATCTGGCCTGGTTGCAGTTAGGTACATTAGACATCCAACCAAGCTTTTGAAATAGCCTTCTTTGACTTTGTCTATGCCATCTTCCTTACTTAAGCTTTCCTTCTGACTCATTGGTGTAGCCGTTGCTTTGCATTCCTCCATATGAAACTTTTTAAGTATTTCCTTAGCATACTTTCTTTGACAAACGAAAAATTCTCCTTCATCTTGTTTGATCTCCATACCAAGGAAACATGTCATCAGACCAAGGTCTGTCATATCAAAAACTAGCATCATCTCTTGCTTGAATTCATCAACAAGCTTGACATTGTTACCTGTCACCAACAAGTCATCAATGTACAATGACACAATAAGAAAGTCAGTCCCCTTTTTCTTAACATAGAGAGTGACTTCTGATAGGCTTTTTGTAAAACTCAAGCTCAATAGATGATCATCTATCCTACTATACCAGGCTCTAGGTGCTTGTTTTAAGCCATAGAGAGCCTTTTTTAGTAGGTACATTTTGTCTTCATGGCCTTCTTCAATGAATCCTTCTGGTTGCTCAACAAAGATCTCCTCCTGCAATAGACCATTTAAGAAGGCTGATTTTACATCTAATTGGAACACTTTCCACCCATTTTGGGCTGCTATAGCTAGCACCAGCCGAATAGTGTCTAATCTAGCAACAGGGGCAAATGTATCAGAGTAATTAACTCCAAAAACTTGAGCATACCCCTTGATAACAAGCCTGGCTTTGTGTTTGTTGATGGATTCATCAGCATTGAACTTGGTTCTAAACACCCATTTGACCCCAATGATTTTTCTGTCTTGAGGTCTATCAACAAGCTGCCATGTCTTGTTTTTCTTGATCATGTATAACTCCTCCTCCATTGTCTTCTTCCATTTCTGGTTTTTAATGGCTTCTTCATAACCCGCAGGTTCATAAATGGCCACATTGCATCTTTGATAGATATCATAGAGCAGTCTTATTCCAAGGATTGGTGGATCATCTTCCAAATATTCTTCTATCGTTTGGAAGGAGAGACTTGATTTGTGTATGCTTGTGGATGTCTCTTGTGTCTGTTCCCAGTTCCACTTCTCATCTTCATTGAAGAACATATCTCTACTAACAATTAACTTCCCTGTTTGAAGTTGATACACCTTGTAGGCTTTAGAGGAAGAACTGTAACCCACAAAGATGCCTGGTTCTTACTTCTTGTCAAGTTTATCACGCTTGACCTGTGGAACGTGAGAGAAACACATACAACCAAACACTCTAAGAAAATTGAGAGAAGGTTTATAGTTATTCCAAGCCTCGAATGGAGTTTTATCCTTCAATGCCTTGGTAGGCAATCTGTTCTGTAAGAAAACTGCAGTACTGCTGCCTCAGCCCAAAGCTTCTTTGGCAACTCCTTGTCATGAAGCATACATCTAGTCATCTCCATTATTTATCTGTTTTTCCTTTCACTAACTCTGTTTTGTTGTGGAGTATATGGAGCAGTAAGCTGGTGTTCTATGCCTGCTTCCTCACAAAACAAATTGAATTCTTCTGAGGTGTTTTCTTTTCCATTATCTGACCTTAGAGCTTGAATTTTGCAGCCACTTTGGTTTTCCACCATTTTCTTGAACTTCCAAAACACTCCAGCCACTTCTGACTTGAATTTTAAGAAAAAAATCTAGCACATTCTTATAAAGTCATCAATGAAGGCAATGTAATACCGACTACCTACTAATGACTGAGTTCTTTGAGGACCGGATACATCTGTGTGGATTAGCTGCAACTTGTGAGTGGCTCTCCAGGTTGACTTTGGGAATGGTTTCCGTTTTTGTTTACCGTATTGACAAGCATGACAAATCAGTAAGTGATCTCCAAATGTTGGTAATCCAACTGTGAGCTCATTTTTCTTCATGAGCTGCATCCTTTGCAAGTGACAATGACCAAGTCTATTGTGCCATAAATCGGTGTTGTTGGCTTCGGTTGAAAATGCAGCAAGTTCTTCTTTGATGGGATCAAAAGAAAAACTTTTGCCCTTCATTCTCACTTTAAGAATTTCCTGACCCATGATATCAAGAATGTGACAGAAACTATCTTCAAAGATCATTTTAAAGCCTTTTTTAATCAATTGAGCTACACTCAACAAATTTTGTTCAATTTCTGGAACCTAGAGAACATCAGAAATTCTCTTTGTGCCTACAGTGCTGGTTATGGAGATTGTCCCTTTCCCTTTGACAGAGATGTAATCACCATTGCCAATTCTGACTTTAGTAATGTCAGTTGGCCTCAAATCTCTAAAGAGTTCCTTGTCATTGGTCATGTGGTTGGTACATCCGCTATCAATTAACCAACTATCAGTCGAACTACTGCTTGCAAAGCAAGATGCCACAAAAAGTTGATCTTAATCATCTTGATCTGCAACTTGGGCTTTAACTTCCTGCTGCTGAGCTTTTCCTTTGCAAATTACTGCTTCATGTCCAAGTTGATTGCATTGGAACACTTAGCATCAGGTCTTCTCCAGCATCTAAATGGAGGATGACCTTTCTTTTCGCAGTGTTGGCAAGGTGGAAAGTTAGCATCAGGTCTTCTCCAACATCTAAACGGAGGATGACCCTTCTTTCCGCAGTGTTGGCAAGGTGGATAGGATTTCCTCTGATTTCCATTATTTCCTTTTGCAATGTCTGATACTGTACTTGCTCCATTTCCTTCAAAATTCTTCTTCTTTTTCTCTTTGTTTTTGGCCATGTTATGATGCTTGGCTGCCAAAGCTCCTTCGATTGTTGCATCCTCCCTCATCAGTCTTCTTTGCTCTTGTGCTTGCATTGTGTTAAGCAATTCTGCTAAGGAAATTTTTGACAGATCCTTGGTATTCTCCAAGGTAGTGATGGTTGCTTCATATCTTTCAGGTACTGTAACAAGAATTTTTTCTACAATTCTTGAGTCAGTAAACATAGATCCAAGAAGCCTCACTTTGTTTGCAATGCTAAGAAGTCTGTCTGAGTAATCTTTAATCGTCTCGGAGCTTTTCATTCTTTGAAGTTCGAATTCCCTTATCAAGTTCAGGACTTGCATCCCTTTAATTCTTTCATTTCCTGAATATTCTTCCTTGAGATAGTCCCAAATAGCCTTAGCTGTTTTGAGAGACATAATTCTGGTAAAAATCGTTGGTGAAACCGCTGTAAATAGACATGCCTTCGCCTTCGATTTTCTTGTCCTTTTCTCCTTTTGTGTCTTGATCTGTGCCACAGTAGGATTTGCTGGGAGAGGCTGAACTTCATGATCTTCTTCTACAGCCTCCCATAGATCCAACGCGTCCAGGTAGGTCTCCATACGCACCGCCCACATTTGATAGTTGTTTCCATAAAAAATAAGTGGAGCTATTGATGAAAAACTAGATTCTCCTTTGATTAGAACTTTCAAATGAACTCACAGATCCCTAAAAAATAAAGCTCTGATACCAATTGTTAGTTTTAAAGAATGAAAGGACAAGAGTTTACTTAGGATAAGGAGAGAAAAAGGAGGAAAATATACAGGAACTTAAATTTAGAATTATATATTTTCATAATGCATCAAGCTTGCATTATATAACAACTAAACAACTAATAAAATGAAAGACAAAGGGGCAGAGAATCTGGAAAAACCAACACTACTCAACATAAACAAATTAACCATTTCCTGAAAACCAGGAACCATAACTTGACTTAGACAAAAAGCACACTTCAGCAGAAAACATGGAGTAATGATACCAGCAAACATGGGGTTGTAACACAAAAACATGGAGTAGTGGTGCATCAAACATGGACTAGTGGTACAGCTAATCATGTGGCAAAGCACCTGATGCAAATAACCAACAACAACCTTGAAATAAGGATTATTGGGCATGAACATTGTAGCAGCATATAGTGTTCTCTCCTTTTGTTCCGTTGTCAAGACTCTCCCCCACCCATGAGGAAAAACTTTTGTTGGTAGTAACTCGTCTTTGTCTTTGCGCTCACCTATTCATGATCATCCAATTTATCAATGAAAATATACAAGAAAATAAATTTGGAAGGAGATTAAGCCAATAGAGCTGCTTACTTGGTCCTTCTGCTTCATTCATTAAGTGCCAACCATCTTTATCTGCAGGACTCCTTAGGGTCGCTTTGATTGCACTGAATACCTATATCTCGGGTAGATCGAAATGTTGCTTGCATATTATGTGCATCCTTTCCATGCAAGACCCATTCACTACCTCCATCTGTAGAACTATTGAGTTTAGTTCTGGTGGAACATATACCATCATAAATGATGTTTCTTGAAGATATAGGAGTTGTTCATGGAGGGCAAGAACAAAGGACTTTGTTTGGATAATCACTTGTCGTAAATTCTGGACGGCGAGCAAGACGTTGCTTATCATGACTAGGTTCTCGTGAATTGTGGAGCATCTTGATCGGATATTTTATCTCGGACAATGTCAGATCAAATATATGAACATTGAAGTTTGACTTCCCTTCATATTTGAAGACCAATAAATGGCCAATTTTAATGGAGTAGAACTCAAAAAATTCATGCAAAACATTGTGAAACCACAACTTCTAGTTAACTTTATGTACTTCCACAACCATTGGCATTGGGAACAGTAAGTGTAGCAATTGAAGAAAGTTCATCTCCACATTTCCTAATGAACTTGCCTGGGATCCTCTGTAGGTACAAGAATCAAGTCAATTTATTTTTGAATAAATTATAACTTGAAAAACAAGTATCCATAATAAGGATAGCATCAATAGTATAACCAAATATGTTAAAAAAAATTAGCATAAAATGTCCACTTTATTACGTTTTCTTTTTTTGATAAGACATTTTATTCTATTTGAAGATGTAGAAATGCAACGAGGTTATTGTATACTCTATTACCGAAAGGATTGACGTTATTTATGTTTTAACTTCATCTTAAAACTTTCAATTATATTAATCGGTTTCAAAGTTTGTCAAGCGCTTCAATGTAATCTTGGACTCAAGGATAAAAAATAACTTTTAGCTAAAAAAAAAATGAAATATCATTAAAGACCAAAGAGAAAAATCAAAGATCACTAAAGTCTCATAAATAAACAAATTAATTGTTTAATAGGAAAGTCCGTTCAGCGAAAAAGGGTCCATAACCTAAATAATCAAAATTTGCAAACCTATAAATAGTAAAAACTTGAAATGTGCACATTGACGAAAAAGTTATAAACAGATTTAACAAAATTGTTATAAACAGACTTTCCCCTTGAATCATAAGGGCAAATAGTTGTAAAGAAATTAAAGAAAAAAAAGAAAAAATTACAATTATACCAATGAGATTTCCTGCACTTTTCAATCTCATTGTATTTTCATACAGAAATCCCATTGAGTTTTATTTTTCATTACAAAATCACACTGTGGATGATGTTCCGACAGTCAATTATTATAATTTTGATCAAGAAGCATACAGTTGAAAATAAATGAAAGAGACATAAATTACTATTTATACACGGGTAGTTCAGTTATCTCATTTTTTTTTGTCAAGGCTGCGAAATGGGTATATGTTGGTTTTGAAAACTCGAGGCTAAAACTCAACGAATGGGTATATGTTGATGTTGAAAATCTGTTAAACGAGCTCAAAAAATTTTACTAC
This sequence comes from Bretschneidera sinensis, assembly GCA_023935145.1. Taxonomy (NCBI): domain Eukaryota; kingdom Viridiplantae; phylum Streptophyta; class Magnoliopsida; order Brassicales; family Akaniaceae; genus Bretschneidera; species Bretschneidera sinensis. The sequence goes on along the minus strand of CM043698.1, from coordinate 65,561,840 downwards.
CTAAAATTTAGAATAGCAACTGATGCAAATTTTGTGCGAAAACCATCTATATCGACGGTTCTTTTTCATGTAACAAATATTTTTATCGTTATGTAAATAAGCAATTATGTAATTTACTTTAATGATCAAACTTACATTTGACATGATAAATCAGTAACTTACAATCAATATGATAAAATTTTAGATAAACTTTATACATAAGGGAGTAATAGTTGTCAAATTTTGTATAAAGATCTAATAATTTTGACAATTAGTTTTCATAGAACAAATTTTTTTATCGTTATATAAATAAGTAATAATGTGATATACTTTAACGATCTAGTTTACATCTGATATGATAGATTAATAACTCATATTTAATACGAAAAAAATTTAGATAGAATTGGTAGATAAGAGTGTCACATTTGCACTTGATTGATTGATCAAATTTTAATAAATGGTTAGAGTTAGATTGTGTAAATTGTAAACGTTGCATTCTTTCATTGATTTGGTCTATGTATTACATGTAGTAGATGAATGTCTACCGAATTTCTTCATTTAATATACGCTTTTATCAAAATTTGGGTCTTATTTCCACTTACTCTATAACTCATGGCGAAATAAATTTTTAATCATATCGGAAGGATCCACACAATAATTTCTATAAATTTTAAAATCTGTAATTTATTATTTTTATCTCTTAAAATTTAGGGTAACAATAGTAAATGTCATATTTTGTGCAGAAAGTTATCTTTAAGAAGATTCATTTTCATGGAACAAATAATTTTATTGTTATGTAAATAAGTAATGATGTGATCTACTTTATTGATCTAGCTTATATCTGACACAGCAGATCAATAACTCGTGTTCATAAAGACAAAATTTTAGATAGACTTTTGTATATATGTAAGAGTGTCACAATAACATTTGGTTGATCAAATTTTAATAAATTGTTAAGAGTTGTGTGTCAGAGTAAAACGGTAATCATCCTGCAACATAATTTGGTGAAATCCTACTAGTATCAATGAATGTGTCACTTTTGTAGCTAAGACTCACATCAACCCATGAAATTTTTCAAAACCAAGATAAACAACAATCATCCTACAAAATATTTTTGTGAAATCCCACGAGTATTATTTAGTGTGCCATTTTGGTAGCTAACACCCACATCAACCCATGAAATTTTCCAAAACCGAGATAATCAATAATCATTCCGCAACATATTTTAATGAAATCCCACAAGTATCAATGAGTGTGCCACTTTGAGAACTAAAATCCACATCAACCAATGAAATTTCTCAAAACCGAGATGAACACTAATCATCCCACAACATGTTTTGGTGAAATCCCACAAGTATTAATGAGTGTGCCACTTTGGCAGCTAACACCTACATCAACCAATGCAATTTCTCAAAACCGAAATAAATAGTAATCATCACACAACATGATTTGGTGAAATCCCACAATTATCAATGAATGTGCCACTTTGGCAGCTAACACCCACATTAACCCATGAAATTTCCAAAAACGGATAAATAGTAATCATCTTGTAACATGTTTAGTGAAATTACACGAGTATCAATTAGTGTGCCACTTTGGCAGCTAACACTCACATTAACCCATGAAATTTCTCAAAACCGGGATAAACACTAATCATCCCGCAACATGTTTTGGTGAAATCCCACAACTATCAATGAGTGTACTAATTTTGCAGCTAACACCCACATCAACCAGTGAAATTTCTCAAAACTGGGATAAATAGTAATCATCCCACAACATGATTTGATGAAATCCCACTATTATCAATGAATGTGCCACTTTGGCTGCTAACACCCACATCAACCCATGAAATTTCCAAAAAAGATGATAAATAGTAATGCTCTTTACAATCTCAAACGCATGCAAAACAACAGGCATGCATGTGACCATACAACAAGAGGTACTCTAAACAACATGTACCTCTATGAGTCACCAAACAATCAACAGTTGCATCCTTACTACAGGTCTTGAACACATAAAATATATTTAAATAATTGGATCAATTATTTCTCACATACATATTTTTCACATTTTCTTTTAAGTTGAGAATGCAATAAATGAGACAATTAATCTAGGAGATTACCTACTGTTAATAATATCTCAGCATATCAAATAATTTACTGTGAAATAAAAATTTCAAAATATATGCACATATTTTGAGAAATAAAAAATTAATCACATGTGTTCAGAAATGAATATTTATTGAACCAAAAAAATTCAGAAAAATATGACAATTATTATAAAATAATAATTAATCTCAATGAGTACACAAAACACAATTTATGAAGAATAAAATATTAAAATCTCACTCATCTTTTACTCTATATATATTAGCATAGCACAACATTGAAATATATTTTACCTGCTCAAAATTTAATTATCGCTGAAAAGTGCACCAATTGAGCAAATATGAATTAGAAAATTTAAGAAAGTTACATATTTTTGTAATTTTTAATTTTCACATTTTCTATACACTCTCATAAAAATAGATTTGATATTTTTTATTTGACCTAGTCAAAATTTCAATAGTAGCACTATTGTTATCAACAATAATGAAAACTGTTCGGGATAACCAAAGGCAACATATTAATAAGAAGAGTAATTTCAATAACCAAATTCTCGGTGCATCATTACGTACTCCCCTTTTGGGCGGAGTATGCAATACGCAAGTGAAATCTCTTACATGAAATCAACACATTAACGTATTCCAATTTTCGAAATGCCTAATACTTTTTGGCAGAAAGATAATATAGACTGAAATAAATTCCACCAAATATTTCATGTCAGTTTTTGAATTAAAACACACAATTACCCAACATGCATACATACTAAAACAACATGTATGCATTTGATTATCTCAATATGAGATAGTAAACGACACGTACATCTTTGGATCAAAATTAGAACATATGTTGCACAAGCAAAACAAGTCTTGAACTAAAATTAATAAAATAATCATATAAATGATTCATATACAAAAGTAAACACAATTAATATATCAAATCTCATAATTAAATGTTTTGCGAAAGCATCATAAATCGTATACGTGAGTATTACAAAGAAATTTCATATATTAATTTAATAATTCAAGAGAGTCCCCATAAAATTAATAGAATGAATTCATACTACAAAATAAATCATCTATCTTCTGGATACAATAACTTTACACCCAACTATGTGGTTGTGTCCTCTTGTTTTGTTTAACAACTACGTTGTAAAGAATAAGAAAATTCCAACAAATCAAAATCTCATGTCATATAAATTCTTTATGAATTCATTAAATTCATTTCATAAAATTTTCAGATTCAAGCCATTTTATCAAAATATTGAAATTGACAATGACTCAAATTTACAAACATACCTTAACAAGAATATACAGAACGGGTTAAGTCACTAACAATCTTGTTCAAGAAGAATTTCTACTTCAACTCAAGAACATATTCACATATCAAGTCGATCACTTATAAAATTCTCAATACCTATATTCTTGATCAACCGAACAATAAGGTCTTATCTCAATTTCCTACCAATTAACAAATTATAAATTACACAATAACATATTAACAAATTACACACCAATAAACTTTTATGCCATCTGAGAATTAATTCAATGTATTATTTTGATCAATTATGGATTGCTAAAAGGTTGAAACATGAATAAAAAATTTATCTCACAAATTCTGTGAACCTGAACCTGATTTCTGTGCCACCACTCACAAAGTTACTAAACCAACAGTTCAAGGCAACTAACAAATCATAACCACTTTTAGCAGATTTCAACCCCAACTAGCAACCACCGTGGCCATGACCATTAAATAACAAAGGATACCTCTTTTACTTACCGTTTTTATATAAAAAAAAATTCCATCCAGTACAACTATTTAAGAATAACATCAATGCAATGGTGAATCATAAATAACAAAAATATGGCCACTATAATTAGTATAATAGAAGACATAATAAAATTCTCATATTGAACATAAAATCGACTTAGTAAATTCCATTTTTTTTTTAATAATTAATGCCTTACTAAGTGCGCATGTGAAGTCAGTCAAAGCTGCGAAATTGTACGACCTTGTAGGGCAAAACTGATCTGGCCTTGATGAGATGCAATCCGAAGTCCAAAAGTATTGTAATATTGCGGCGAAAACGATTAAACGTGCTTTGTTTGTTTAATGACTCTGATTTTTTTTAGAAGAAATAATACAACTTCTCTTGAAATGTAATATTTTTAAAATAAGTTTTAATTTTATGTACGTAGACTATGATTCCACATGTAGGTTTAGATTAAATATAAATAATAATAGAATACAAATAATTGCATCGTTGCAGCGGAAACTTGAATTTTACCTAACAGCAAAAATAATCAGGTTAGCTCTTACAGATGGATAGAAAAACTGAATACTCAAAAGTACAGGGAACCAAAGAGGGGATATAGCCTGCTTATATACACATCAATAACTCTAGTTACTGAGAGTCCAAATAGACTCTTCTATCTACGAGTCATATTAGACTAAAGTCTACACTAACTACTGACCCACATTAATGATATTAATATGTATACAAATCCAAACAATAGGATCACCAATTAACAATAATAGATTCTCATAATTTTCTCATTAGACCAAATTTGCTGACTTAATTTTATAAAACAAAAACCACTACAATTAGTGTTAGTTTAGTTTCCTCTAAATTTATCTAAACCCTAAATTAGATTTGGCTCAGTATTCATCCATGCATGGTGGAAAAATGGTGTTGGTCGAGTGCCATATCATGTAAGGCTCCTCTCTTTGCTCTCAATTTTTTTTTTCAAAACCTATCTCAATTCCAATGGCTGCCCATTATCGACGCTGCTCCTCAACCTCTACACCCAATTAGCCCCCTTTTCTCTCCAGAAGAAAGCTAGCAGCATGTTTGAGAGGGCTGGCAATGTTGCTCAACTAATGATTCCGTACAAGAGTTCCAAAAATATTATTACCTATTTTCCCCCCAAATTTTATGGGATTTCAACTTGATCATGGATGCTGCAATTGTGCATTTGGAGACCTTAATTCGCAGTATGGTGTATCTTAATGTTTTTTTTTTTTTAACCCCACACAGTATACTCTTATGGAGTTGGTATTTGAGAAAGGGTTTAGATTTTGTTTTCCTGAAAAGAATAAAACACAAAACAAAGAAAAAACTTGAATATAATTTAATTGGGAGAAAAACTACGGTCGTTTATGGCTTCTTGTGGCATACGACGTTCAGTTTGTGTTAATTAATTTACTGTGATAAAATTTTTATTTGACTGTATAATTTTATTTATTTAAAATAATTAAATGTTGAGATAAAGTCTAAATTGAGAGAGGCAGAATCCATATGGACGTGGTTGATGATGTTTACTGAATTTCTCCATTTAATATACTCTTTTGACCAAAATGTGGGTCTCGTTACCATTTTCTCTGCAATTCATGACATGACTAATTTTAGTTATATTGAGAGGACCCACGCAATAACCTCTATGGTCTTCAAAAGTTTCAGAATGTGAACTCCATTGTCAATTACTTGATAATTCATGATGTGATTAATTCAAAGCCACGTAAGTATGATCCACACAATAGTTTTTATTATCTTTAAAAGTTTAAAAAACATAAAAAATTCACAAGTTTAAGTTGAAAAGACAAAAATGTTTAAAATGAATTAGTAATGAATAATGATATTCTCGTCCTCTCATTCTTTTTCTCTCTTTTTTTTAAATGGATTTTTCAAATTACTTGTTCACTTTTTAAAATATAATATAATAATATAAAAATTTAATCCAACACTTGTTTTGGAAAGCGGTAATGTAGACATCACAGGGACATTTTCTTCAATTTTTTATTTTAACTTTAAAAATTATCATATATATTACTATATTATTTAATCATAATGGTTTAGATATAATTGTTTAGAAATATATTAATTATATTAAATTAATAATAAAATGGAAGAACTGCCTAAACAAGAATTTCAAACTCAAAATTAAAATTTGAAACTTTCAAATCATTCCACTACTTCCTCTCTTTTTTTTTTCTTTCAATTGTCATCTAAATCATCTCTCTCAAAACTCTTTCCGTCAATCCATAATCAATAACATTTATTATAGTTGTTGAGAAATATATTATTTATTCTATAATTAATAATTAAGAGGGTAGTACTATCCAAACAAGAATTTCAACTTCCGTCCCTCCGAATCATTCCACTGTTTTTTTTTTCTTTTTTCAATTTTCAGCTAAATCATCTATCTCAAAAACTCTTTCGGTCAATCCATAATCATTAACATTTGTTATTGATATGGTGAAATAAAGAAATAATGGTCAAAAGAATATTCTCATTCAATTATATTTATTTTTTATTTCAACCAATCATATAATATATGATCAAAAGAATCCTTTGGCATGAAATTGGAGAGGGAAGAAATTATATAAATGGAAAATATTATTTCTTCAGCCAATCATTGAAAGATGGTTGTATAATGCAATGGGTTGTAAACCGGACGAGGTCGACATCGACTTGAGAAGAACACTCCGGAGTTTGTGCTGCCAGCTTATATCTTGGCTTCTAAACGCTCGAGGCCTCTACAGATCAAAGCCCTGTATGCGGTACTTGCCTGATATCTATCCCTTGCAACCTTCTGGTTCAAGTAGTAATGAAGTATCGTCACTAGCTTTTGTTTCAATCAAAGATGAGAGAAAATTTGGCGAGATGCTAACGTTATCATGTAGGTATCTCAAGAAACTGCGTCTTAAGAAAGTAGATGGTCTAGAGAATCTCTTCATCTGCACCACAACTACAAGTTTTCATGGATAACAATAGCACTCTTTTCTCTGTCACTTAAACTTTCCCACCGCTTATGTTTTTATGTTCTTCTCTTTTACACCGTGATAGATCCATAAACTCGACAAAATTAATCACCAGATACCGAGAGTGATACTGTCTCTAGAGTATAATACAACAAAAGTAAATACTATAATAAGGAAATCATTCTATTTAGATTTTGGTTTTATAAGCTTAAGCCCACCCATGAAAGGCCTCAGTGGCTCAGGGATAATAATAGAGCCATCTTTTTGCTGGTAATTCTCCAGCAAACATACAATCATCTGTGGAACCGCACAGGCTGTTGCATTTAATGATGAGAATCAACAAGCACCATTAAAGGATCCATTGTATATTCCAGTTGGGCCAATTACTAGATCAAGATCCAAGAAAGTCAAAGAATCACTTAATGAGCTGATTCAAGAGATTTGGGCTGATTCTAAAATGAGGCATTCCAAGCTTGGCCCAACAGGAGATGAAAGCATAATAAGTTTAATCCAAGCTATTGATGGTGATATGGGTATGTCCAACCTAACATGGGTCTGCCCAATAAAAATCACATAATCCCTTGTCAACTAAGCAAGGTGCAAGGTCCAAGCCTAAAGTGGAAGAAGATTCGGATGCAACAACCTACTGGATTTAGACTCATCATAACAGGCCCAAACGATATCCTTTTTGAGACTTTCTTAAGTCCAAATTGAAGATCAAAATGTCATCTTTCGAACCAAACAAATTTCAGCCCATTTGGAGATGCGTAAAAGAAGATATGACCGTTTTGAATTCTGGTCATTTGGTGCTCCTGAAATTCCGAATTTGTGTTCCTCTTTCTTACTTTTGGCCCATTCCTTGATTCCTTGCATGTTTTAAGGATTGTTTCCTTTTATGTTTTGTGGATTGTTTTCTTGCATGTTTTAGGGATAGATTCCTTGCATGTTTTATAGATTGTTTCCTTGCATGTTTTATGCCTTGTTTTCTTGCTGTCCTAAGCTTAGAGAGTTGTTCTAAGCTCTATAAATACTTGTGTTTGTAAGTTGAAAGGACAATAAAATTCAGAAAAAAACTTGAGGTTTGCTTCCTCTATTGGTTCTTCAAAGAACTTATGAACTTATCAAAAGTTCTTCCTTGTGGCGTTCATCTCCGACTTATCAATCAATTCTTCCACAATTGATTGTGACGTCTTCATTATACCAAGGTTCTAGCTTCAATACAAGCAACGGGTTGCGGTGTCACATAAAATCTGTTTTCTAGATGATTTCTTGGGTAAGTATTCCAATATTGTTTGTCGGGTCTCAAAGCATGTCGATGAGGTTCGCATCATTTGGTATCAGAGCCAGCTTCTAAAAATCAGATTTACTATCATTTTATCTTTCATTTCTTGTTATCATCCTATCTTGTTCCGTTTGTGTTCATTTTTTTTTAAACTTGTTCTTTTATTTTATTTTATTTGTGCACCCAGTAAAAAAAAGCATGAAAAAAAAAGTGAAAAAAAAGCGTGAAAAAAAAACGTGGAAAAGAAGAAAAAAAAAGGGTGATATGGTTTTCCTTTGTTTCGTTGTTTTTATAATATTTTCTTACCGTCGGTATTAGTTTAAATACTACAAGTTGAATTTCTTGATCCAGTGTATTAGTTTAATAAAGAACTGAAAAGGGGAAGCTACGAGTGGAAAGAGGCAAGAGAGTGAGAATAATATAAAAAAAAAGCCAATTTAAGAGTGAAACACGAGTGTGAGTAACATAATTTGAGTGTAAACACATGAGGCAGTGTGGTGAGGAATTATTTCTAACATTTCTTTATAGTTTCAAAGAAAGAATGGAGGAGTCGTCCTTCGTGTTACAGGCTATGCAACAACAATTTGAACGCATGAACGTGGTGTTCAATGAGATTCGGGATCGGATGGATAGGCAAGATGCTGTTATTGCTACTTGGCACGAGGGGCATCCCCAAAGAGTCCCAAATGCTAGAAGGCAAGAACGGCATGCGCCCGTGGATGATGCTGATGGTGAACATGAGGATGAGTTCAAAGATGAAGAGGATCACGCTTCTTTGAACGGTGAGGGCAGGTTCGTGCTAAGACGAGAAAGGCATGGTGGAGGTTTCAAAAGAGATCCTAGATGGCAAGACAGGACTGACGGAAACCTAGGAAACATCAAAATAAAGATGCCGTCGTTCCAAGGGAAAAACGATCCTGAAGCATACTTGGATTGGGAGAAGAAGGTTGAGTTGATTTTTGAGTGCCACAACTACTCCGAGGAGAAAAAGGTAAAACTCATTGCCATTGAGTTTACTGACTATGCTATTATATGGTAGGATCAACTTGTGCTGAACAGAAGGAAAAACCATGAGAGGCCTATTGAGACGTGGGATGAAATGAAGGCCATCATGAAGGGGCGGTTTGTCCCTAGTCACTATTATAGGGACTTGTATCAGAAATTACAAGGTCTTATTCAAGGCTATAGGAGCGTAGATGACTACTACAAAGAGATG